>LR991084.1:36647500-37247500 GCA_905163515.2 Lymantria monacha | reverse complement strand
CGTGCGTCAATCAAACGGTTGCTACCAGGGGGGGCTGGTCTGCTCGCTTGAAATACTCTTTTACATGTCTTGGTCATTGACACTATTGTTGCATTATCAATTGTATAAAGCCTTATTTTAATAGAGTGGTTTGATTCTTTTTTATATGGAAAAGACAAAAAGGAAGGAAATAATACCGTATAACTAACATATTTACTAAAAGTCCAACTACTTTCATTCGACAATTTGTTAGAAACCCAAACAAATAATTGTATTATTTGGGCGTATGAAAAGGGCACAAATATGAGAAAAAAAAAGGTTTCTAAACTTCTGAGTTTATCAGAATGACAGTAAAGAAAAGATGGATTTTTCATAAAATATTAACATTACGAACAATGCTGATAAGCCTTATAAATTTGCGGTTAAAAACAGTAGTCATTCACCTATTCGCTATGCAGAATTATTTGATTATAAACATTTGTATTTGAATAGAGCAAACAGCTAATAAGATTTGTTTTGTATCTTTGAAATAAAAAAAAATTAGCACTCCTTGATATAGGTAAATTCTGAGTACGTCCCTGTTACACCATACACTTACTGACATCTAATGCAAGATAACTCAACTGCATACAATATACGAAATTAGTAGTTGTGCTAATAGCCGGTAGATGGACATAAAGGAGGGAGTGAGACAAGTACTATTACTTGTCTCACTTTCTCCATTAGCAGCGTTCCCTTAACCCCCTGTAAATGACACGCATTGTTTCATAGAAAATAGTCATTACAACAGCTCCTCTTTGTATTTGCTACGTGGTTACAATACTTATAACTCGAGAACGGCTGAACCAATTTTTATGATTTTTATGTTTTTGAGTTTGTTGTCGTCGGGAATAAGATATAGGATATTAAAATATGATATTAATAAACAAAACAAAAAGAAAATTAAAAACACATCAATTCTAAGCGTCCATTTGTAGATGATGTAACCAATGGCAACTGACAGCTCACGTCATGACGTGGTCTAATGGTTTGTTTGGCAAATACCGCGAAAAGTTAAAATTATAATTTGGAAAATCCAATAGTGCACGCCTCATAATTTTTATATTATTTAGCATTTACTATTAGTTAATGCTATAATATGCACGATAAAGCGCCTTAATTATTTCATTGAGCATGATCTGGTAGTAATATTAAATAAAATTGCACTTTAAAAAAGAAACAAAACATTATGCGTGGGTATAAAGTACGTACACATATCAGAAGTGACACTTTGGCTAACAACTCTCTCTCTCTCTCTCACACACATACCCTCTCTCTCTCTCTTTTCGTTAATGCCATAAATGAAAAAGAAAAATAATTTCGTGCAATTCTCGACGCAGTACTAAACATAGCTGTTCGTTTACAATAGGCTGTATGGGATCTATTTCCTTTGCCTGTCCGAATGGACAAACAAAAAATGTAAACGAACCCAATTTTCATAAGGTATACATTACACTAATGACTAAGCAGTTTAGTTTTTTATTTATTAATTGCAATTAAACGACAAAGAATTACCAAACCATTTTCGAAAGGAAACCGCGCGTTGCGATTATGAAGCTTTTAAAAAAAGAAATATTTTATAAATTAATTTTTATCAATAAATGTTAATTAGGTCGTATTCTTGCCAGATACGGTATATTTTGTCCGACGTCTTCAAATATTTTTTTTAATCAACTATTTTCTTACTTTAAACAAAATAATTGCTTTTTAAAAATATCAAATACGTTTAAACGAATGTTTTTCTTGACATATGTATGATAATATTATCCTATAAGTGCAATGTGAGAAAAATACAACCATTTTTAGGTTTGAAAAGTGCTTACATACATATCATCACGCCATATCCCTTGCAGGGTAGGCAGAGAGAACAGAGTGCCAAAGAACTATATCTCTGCATACTTCACTCGCTTCCTCAACATTCATAATTCTCTTCATACACGCTCGCCGGTTTCGGAGACTCTTGACTCCACCTTCCTTCAGTACATGACCGATCTGGTCTAGGTAGGTTAGTCTCGGTCTTCCTCGGTACCTACATCCTTCCTTTGAAAAGTGCTTGATTTTCATATATCGGGAGTAGAGCAAGACCACATCGTTTCGCTTATGAGGCGTGCAAAATTTGACCGGTCAGAGTTCGTTTTGTGCCAGTGTTACGAATTTTTACGAATATTGTTATAATAAAACATATTATGTCTACATTGTCATCAACAATGCCGCGACCAAAAAAAATCAAATCTTGCCCAACAAAACGGTAACGCAGTTAGAATTCGAAACATAATGAACGTAACCACGGCAGAAGAACAATTTATTGCACGAAAAGACCGCCGCGTTAATATGGCCCAACTCTGTGCTTCTTAATCATAAGAGTAAACCGAGGCAGGCCGTACTGTTGACAATGCGAAATTTGTAGGCGCTACCACACAGCTAAAAATAACTTAATAATTTTAAATTAATCGAAATCTGCTTATCTCATTCGTTAACTGTAAGGTGGAACGAAGTGTGCCGGGTCCGCTAGTATTTTAATAATTAAATATCTTTAAATAATCACTAGAATACACTCGATATTAAAATCAAATACTAAGAATAATAAGGCTTTTATTAACTATCACTGATTACACACATACATAGCCTCATGCCTGTTTCCTAAAGGGGTAGACAGAGACTACGGATTGCCACAAACCACGATCCTGAAATACCTCCATCGCTTCATTCACATTCATCACAGTCTTCATGCATGCTCTACGATTACGCATACTCTTAATATGACCTCTCGTCAAAACATCTCCAATTTGGTCCAGAAAAGTATGACGAGGTCTTCGTGATCTGTATTCGTCCCGTTCGCGCTTGCTTTATATATTTGCTTCGTCAAGCTCTCCTCATTTATTCTTTCTAAGTGTCTAAACCACCTCAACATACCTTTTTTGATCTTTGTCACTACTTCTTCATTTACACACACACACACGCACGCACACAAACACACACACACACACACACACATACTATCACTGATTGTATATCTAATAGGAAGTAGCAAAGTAGTATTTTAAAATGATTACGATTTGTTAAAATTAAAAAATAAATTCAGGAACACAATTCTTTATTATGGATGTAATTTATTCTTTAACAAAAAATATTAACAATATAATTACAATAATGTGTAAAGACCTTTCAAACGATTTGTATTTTAATAGTTTATTAAATATACAAATGTATAATATACCCGCGTACCACATGTCGTCATGACGTCGTCGACAATTGAAACTTACTCTCTCGATGCGTACGTAAGCTTTTTTCTTCACAGAAAATAAAATGTGATGTCAAACAGCTAATCAGATAAAACTCCATTCGAAGTTTGGGCCGTATTGTGTCCCAACTCGTTATTTTTACGGTCTTGCCTTCGGAATTAGTGTGTTTTCTTTTGTGCCTTCTCTCAGCGAGGGCTAACTAACTTTTTTAATTCATACGCTTGAATAGATGTCTGGCCTTTTGGAATAACAATCATTAACAGGTGAAAATGTTATGGGATAGGTCCATTAATATACTTATAATGTAATGTCCATTAATATACTTATACTTATAATGTTTATATGTGGAGACTAAAATATACTTCGCTAATTCTTCATCATCTAGCTATCCAGATCGTTTGTCATAAAGATTAACTTCATGATCTTCTAGTATATAGTTAATATGTTTCTTGTTAATAATTATTTGAATGCGTTTGAAAACAATTAAGGCATTTAAAAACATTATCAGGAGGTACGCCATTGTAATGTTCCATAATGCCATAATCACCATAATCATTCACAATTAAGATGTAATCACTCTAAAATCTAAACTATATATCTAATTCATAAACAGTACCAAGATTATCAACGTCTAAAACAATCGATTTTAATAAATTCTTGTTAACTTCATCAAAAACAATAAGTTAGAAATTTCATCCATCATTACAATTTAGTCGTGAATGCTAACATTTACAAATTACAGACACTCAAACGAAGGGTGGGCGAGGATTGTCTGTCAAAAAATAATGGAGCAGAAATATCTATAAATCATTTTAAGCTACGTTCACTTATTTATATCCATATTGAAATGAGTACTGTCGTAGGTACGAAATTGCGGGTGAAGTCACACTACCGCGGTCACAAGATGGCCCTGTGGTTGCACCTGATCCCCCAGCTGCACCGGCCGGGCGCCGCGCCGCGCCATCACCAGTTCAGATCAGTTCACCCCGACATGTTCGCAGGTCAGTCGACATTCACTCATGTTGTTGATTCGATCGGTCTCAAGCTTATATATTGTAATGCGTCTTATCCACACGATTGGTAAGTCTGCTGTTGAAGCGCCTCAAACTACTTTCGATCATTTGCAATACTGTTTTTGTCAGTTATTACTTTTATTTCACTGAGATACATACATTGTTTACCATTTAAAATAGATATGGATTGTGGGATAAAAATATGTATTATTTAGGTAATTTAACTAATCGGTAGAATACTTTTACTTCTTGTTAATATAGAGTTTTCAAAAAGTTTGTGAAAATTATATTTGAAATTATTATAAGTGATGATTGGTAGTACGCTGTTCGTATCTTTTTGATTGAGTTGGTACACGCTGGTCACTTACTTGATGAGTTAAAAACGTGTCACACATATTCAAAATATATTAGATGGTTTTTTATTTAATATATATTAAAAAGGTGGGCAGAAGTCGAATTTTGTGAGATAAATTGAACCTAGCCATCACTGCCTGTTAGCCACAAATAGCCTTCACGATTTCAAACCTCGTAATTGTTCTAGAACGTTTCTTGACGATTAACGTAGTAATTCTGAAAAGCTAGTAGGTATTTATAAATATTATATCCGATGACAAGTAGTAATAGGTACCCGAGATATCACTCCAGAAAGCTGTATTATTTGTTTCATTATCATAGGTTAAATCTACATATATTTCATCATATTATCATGAAGAAACAAGAATATTTTCATTAAGCAGCAAAGTATTATTAAGTAGATAATAATTGATCTGTAGTTGAAGTCCACCCACCACCTCAATACATTCCATTTAAACATGCAAGAGGATCCTTTATATTTTGCATCGGGTATAATACAACAATACAATGTTTACGATCATAAAAATAATATTTATGATCGTAAACAGCACGAATGTACTCTACAATAATACTAATATTAAATACATTTTTCATCACAATACGGACAATTCCGCCTTCACTTATACTTATTAAATTAAAGAGTGGAACTGTCCACCCCGACAGTGTTCTCGACCAAAATTGAGTCAAAGACAATAATAATAATAAATGTCGCAATGTCTTTTGGCATCAAATCTGGGTTGGTAATAACATAATTCCTTTACACATAAATTCAGAGCAAGTTCTTGGCAATCATTATAATTTCCCGTACACTGTAGCTTGTCGCTCGAAACAGAATTTGCCAAATCTGTGCGAGTTTTAGAGTATAAATCAAAACGGAATACCAATTACGGCCGGGAGGCCTGACTGGAATCTTTTAGCCGTTGCTTGTGAATAGAGAACCAAATTTGGCCAATCACGGGTCTACGGGCTCAGCTCTAATGGAAGGCAAATTGGTAACGTCTACCGTTGGTTAAATTGAGCATGCCTTATTATCCAGCGCCATTAGTGGCGTTTTCTGACGCGGAGCGCAAACGGAACGCGCTCATTAACCGCTTCCCTCCCCTATTATAAACGTTCTGAAACACTATAACGTGGAAGCGTGAGCTGAATCGCGCCCGAAATCGCCGAGACGGCCGAATATACACAATAGCACGCGCGAATTTATATTAATTGAAGCGAATTTGTCACAGAAACTTGAATCCGTAACTTGGCGACCATCTAAGAGAATCATACTTGGAAATCGTTGATACGTGCAAATTCAATTAAATACGTATTCAATTTGTCGTCTATTTTGGGTGCTCGTAGTCTATAATTATTCAACCAGTATAATAATTTTCTTGTGGTAAATCCGATCCGAGGCATTGAATTATGAATTGACATTGAATTGCTTTGATAAGCGAAAAGTCGTTTATAATTTTACATCATTAAAATTTTGAATGCTAGATACATACGCATTTATATTATCTATATTATTTTCAAAATTATAGGCGAACACCCGTATTCTGTCAGCATTTATTCTAAAGGCCAAAAAGGCACAGCATGCGAATAGAAACATTTAATTTTTATATTATGTACCACAGGTCCGATGAGGCAGTCATAAGTTTGTATTACATACTTACAGACAATTACTTGCGGTGACAGGCCATCAGCAAATTGCACATCCGAGAGACATTTTCAAAGTGACATGAAGTCTACTGGTTCAAATATGACCTTTTTTCATTCAGCTCTTGGGTTAAGTATGGATACTTAAAGATCCCCAAGGCA
Organism: Lymantria monacha; assembly: GCA_905163515.2. NCBI lineage: Eukaryota > Metazoa > Arthropoda > Insecta > Lepidoptera > Erebidae > Lymantria > Lymantria monacha. The sequence goes on along the minus strand of LR991084.1, from coordinate 37,241,070 downwards.
AATGACCTGATGATAATACACTGAAATCGATAGTCAGGCAGGTCATTATGACAATGAGGCTACTTAAAAGTGGAATTTATAAAAAGTGTCACTGAAATATTTGGGTGGTAAATGATTAATGGTCGTGGAGGTGTCACGAGTGAGAATAAATCGATGAGGGAGTGTTTCAGGGGTCGGTCGGGGTTGTTATTAATTGTCGTTCGTTCGCGGCCACATTCCTCTATAATGAAGGGAATGCAAAGAATGGCGCGGGCCCCTCCAGTGGAACAATGCGCCCTTTGTCACGGGCAAGTTCACTGGAACACGAACATGATACATTATATCAAAGCGTTACTTACATTCTCAAGTTTCTACGTCTCAGCACTTACAATAGCCACCGTAAGCTCCGGACTTTGTAAACATACTTTAAGCTGAGATTCTATGGCATATTGACTACGTTTTCTTTTCCTTTTCTTGCTGTAGTAGTAATAGTGACTAGTTTATTTTAAATTCATATAAATATGAAAGTAAAATTATTTCTTTCTCCAGCTCATAAATGTTCAATTTCAAGGTACAGTGTTTGGGACAACAAAATTGGTCTACTTTACCTCACTGCTCAGATAGTTTAGCATAGGCTTCAAGCTGCACGCCTCGCACCTAAGCGAAGCGTTGATGTCTTGCTCTACTCGCGATATATGAAAATCAAGCACTTTTCAAACCTAAAAATGATTGTATTTTCTCACATTGCACTTATAAGATAATATTATTATACACATGTCAAGAAAAAACATTCGTCTAAACGTATTTGATATTTTTAAAAAGCAATTATTTTGTTTAAAGTAAGAAAAAAGTTGATTAAAAAAATATTCGAGGACGTCCGGATGTTACCGTAAGTATCTGGCATTATCACGACCGTAAAAATGAATGTATTGATGTTTTTCTTTTATTAAAAGCTTCATACCTGCAACATGCTATTTCCTTTCGAAAATGTCTTGGTAATTCTTTATCGTTTAATTGCAATTAATAAAAAACTAAACTGCTTAGTCATTAGTGTATGTATACTTTATGAAAATTGGGTTGGTTTACATTTTTTGTTCGTCCATTCAGACAAGCAAAGGAAATAAATCCCATTCAGCCTATATAGCTATGTTTAGCTCTACGTCGAAAATGGCACGAAATTTCAAAAGTAGTTTCTTTTCTTTAATTACGAGTATGTACAAGCTTTTATTTAGTTTCACCTGTCCCGTTGTCTGTAATCAAATCTTGCAAGTTAAATTTGATCCCTTTCCCGGTTGCCGAATGAGCTGAAATTTGGCATGCATGTATAAATTAGATGACAATGCAATATTATTGTGACATAGAGCTGACCTGATGATGGACCTGTAAGCTGGCCATAGGAACTCTGTAATTAAACGACGCAACCCCATCGAAATTGGACTTATTAGATTCGTCTTGACGAGTACTTTAAAACTATATGAAAACCAGGGTCTGATCATGGACCTGGACGCTGTCCATATGAACTCCGTAATTAAGCGACGCAATCCCATCGAATTTGGGCTATTTTGATTCGTCTTGACGAGTACTTTGATACTATATGGAAACCAGGGTCTGATCATGGACCCGGAAGCTGTCCATAGGAACTCCGTAATTAAGCGACGCAACCCCATCGAGTTTGGGCTTGTTTGATTCGTCTTGACGAGTACTTTGAGACTATATGGTAACCAGGGTTTGACGATGGACTTGGAATCTGGCCATAGGAACTCCGTAATTAAACAACGAAACTCCATCGAATTTGGGCTCGCTTGATTCGTCTTGAAGAGTACTTTGATACTATATGGTAACTAGGTTCTGATGATGGACCTGGAAGCTGGCTATAGGAACTCCGTAATTAAAAGACGCAACCCCACCGAGTCTGGGCTCGTTTGATTCGTCTTGACGAGTATCTTGCTTGGCGTGAATATGCAACTCCAACAAATTGGGGGAAAAAGTTCGTTCCGCTTACTATGAATGTGGATTATGTCTGATTGATTAGATGGATGACCCAATGCCAAAGTAAGCTCGTGCCGATAGCTGAATGGTATGAAGGTGTATAAACATTTCATATCGCTTACGTTGCACCTCAGAGTACCAGGGCGAGCCCTGTTATACTGAAGCCCTTTTCCCTCCACAATGGAACTCTGGGGTGATGAACCGTTTTTATCCTATATTTGTGGGAACAACCCGAATAATAAAAATACTAAATAAATAGTTAAAATAAAATTAAAGAAAAACATTTTTTTAAAAACAAGCTTTTATTGCTAACAAAATAAACTAAAAAGTTAAAAATAAATTAACTCTAATCAGACATATAACACTTGTAACGTTATACGTTATAAGTTCATTGTAACCTTTAACGATAATTAAGCTTCTTCGTCTACAACAAAATGATTCCATATCGTACATAATTATATATTTTTAACACCATAATTATTAAATCTTCCCGTTTTTATCACAGTCCCGATTTTATAAATAAAAGTGTGTCGTATTTTTTAGCAATTAATAAACAGCTTGCTTTTAAAAAAGGATTTTTTCTTTAATTTTATTTTCATTTCTGGCATTGCCTAATAGTAGGTAAATGATAAATAATATAAAAATTATGAGGCGTGCACTTTTGGATTTTCCAAATTATTCTAATTTCTTACCACATAGGCTAAAAGGTTTTCATTAAATTTATTATATTTAGTAGACATGTCATGTAAACATTTCTTGTAAGACATATATTTATTTGCTTTTCTTTTATTCTACGCATTATTTAAATAGATGGAGTTGTTTGTAAGCTGTTGGGGCAAATTTGACGTTTTAACATGACTACATAAGGGCTGCGTAATGTTTAAAGCTATAAAAATACTCGTAATGTATTATTTTATTTTACCGGCGCGCGCTTTACGGCATATTTTTATTAGTTCTAAACATAATGTCGAGTACCTAACTCGACATTATGTACGTCACAACATTTTTATAGATGAATTGTTTTTGTCTTTAAGTTATTCGCTTTATGGTTATTGTTCTTGATGTTCACGATTTGCATGATGTGCAACCACTGCGCCGGCTTGTCTAATATTGTTAAATGTAACATTGTATAAAGTTATGCTCTTAACTGCATGTAGTCTAAAAAAAATACCCTAAAGTACTCATATTTTCCTACGATATCTCTGCGTACTCATCAATGTTTGACTAAGATATGAGCTGAGTTCGAATAACCTGAGACTGTGTTGAAGTTAAAAAAGTCGCAGACAATCCGTTGGGCCGGTATTATGGGCCAACCGGAGACTACTCTTTCGGGTATCTCACCCCGTTGATGCATCGGTCCGGTCCCGGTCAGGTACTCGCAGGTGTGAGCAGCGGCACGTAATGTCCTATACATTATGTAGGCCTGTAAATACGTACGTATAGAATTATATATAACGTATTAATAGATATTGACCAGAGGCCCGTGTAACTTTTTCGTATCATTATAAAAAAGGTTTTCTTTTACTTCTAGATATTTTTTATTTTACAATTTCTATCTAAGCTTTTTGAAAATGTTAGCATTTATTAGGATATATCAACAGATGGCGTCATTTAATTTGTAACATGTTACTTTTTGTTTATGGTGGGGTCACGCTGCTGACATTTTTAAATGTTATTTCTGGTAGTGCCGTGCTGCTAATAATTTTCTTTATGCAGACTGGATAGATTCGTCTGGAATAGTACCATACTCTCGCAAAAAATCAATTGTCCGGGTAGTAGCCATTGTTTACTGCGTTTCGTAAAATGAAGTCATATCTCACCTCATCTCACTCTCATTATGATATGCCTGTGCAATATGTAATAAATAAACTAAGCAAGAATATTGAGCCACATGGTACGTTAATTAATGGTGCTAGAGCAGCAGTCACTCACTGACGCTGTTATGTCCAAAGAACTTTCATTCTAAAATCAAACCTGTAACGCTTTAGATTTTACCTTTTATTATATATTTATATTTTTTAAATCTTTATCATGTTTTTCGTAAGCCGTCAGACAATGTTTCGAGCAAAGCAAAAAGTTTTCCCCGCCAAAGAGCCTGTCAACGCTGTTTGACGTGATGAAGGGTAAATATGACGTGGTCGAGAACGAGGGTTAACTGTCGATAGCGCGGCCCCGGGCGCGGGACACGGCCGAGGTGGCACGTCTGTAGCGGCCTCGCCTTTGTTCCGTCAGCGCGTGACTGGTAGGGCTGTCACGTTACACACGCATTAAACGTCCACTGCTGAACATAAGCTCGACTAAAGAAGGGTACCATCCCCTGGTGCTACGTCAGCAAACAAGAGTTTGTAAGATATTATGTTCTTAACCCATCACTATCAAGAATAAAACACTTGATTTCTTGGCATTTAGTTCTCACAATACTATGTTTGGCGCAGTCTTTTTTAAAACACTGCACCTCGAACTAAGAAATATATATGAAAGTAACGAACACAAATTACAACCAGATTCAGAATAATTACATGTATATACTGTATTTGTGTAGAAAAAGAACCATCCTTTATTTTTTGGGTTGGGCTATGGTCGGCGCACTCCTCGCACCACTCCGTCAGGGGCGGCAGAGGGACGTAAGCACGCACATAACCATCGCTCTCACGACGGCCGGCAGCGAGAGGTCGGCACTGATGACGACGAAGGCAGAGCGCTGCTGAGCCCAGGTCACGCAGACCTCGAGCGTATGCTGCGCTGTGTCCTCGTCACCGCCGCAGTGGTGATTACTCTACAGTTGAAATGCGACAAGAAAGTTCATCCCTTTGTGTTGTATTGTTGATAAAAGTGATTTGATATTATATTATTACATATTCTTAGTACATCAGTGTTATGCACCACTACGGGTATGAATACCACCATTCCTAACATTATCCTTGAGTATCATAAAATACGACTAAGTTCCCTAAACATACCAACACCGATGATATCGAAACATGGTTGAGTATAAAACTTAGCCAAAAGCATATGTAGGTTATGTTACTCTTTTGTTAGAGGAAGAAGACATTGCTGTACTGACCTCTATATATACACATTGGAATAAGGATAGGAGGATAATAAGAGGCATAAGGTCGGCTCGTTATTTTGCACAGAGAATGCGACTTGCTGATTGTTTATGTTCAGACTCCGGATGTAGAACCTTACAACATAATCGCGAGGATGGGAATTTAAAAGAAAATGTATTTTACTTTTGAAGTTGGAACGACAAGAAACTGAACGGCACAGTGGTCTAATTCCAGCCACTTTCAACAGGTACTTCCGAATGCAGGACAACAATAGATAAAAGTGAAAGTTTTTCGATGAATAATCCCATCTTTCCTAACATTCGGTCGAAAGTGCTTCGTGGACAACGGATCGCGGCGCAAAATATCTAAGCGGTAAAAGAAATGTTGTATTTATAGTTTCCCTGATGCTGCAATACATTGACATCCAGTCTTTGAATCTTTAAATCAACCGGAAGTAAAAAAGGCAGATGGATAGACGGTTTCCGTTCATCCCTAGTGAACAATGCGCGGTGCGCGGTGCGAGGCGCGAGCTCCAACAATCGCCCTTTGTGAGTCCGCACGAGTTAGGCCCAGCGCTTTGTACACACAACTATTCATTACGACCCTTTGATAACTCCGAGATCGGTTTCTTGTGGAACACTGAACATTGAAAGGTGGCACATTTAATTCATTATTGATGTGATTGTTAATTAAGTTTACGGCACTTGTTTGAATATTACATTGTTCTATATATTCATTCTCATACCTTTTCGTTAGATGTGATAATTACTACATTTTTAATAACTTTTATATTTTTACAATGTAGTTCTGTATGCGTACTGCATTATGCAAATTATCCTTCTTAATATTATAAATGAAAAGTTTGTGAATGTTTTTGCATGATGGTTACTCAAGCATCAGTAAATCGTTGAACATATTTGAATGAAAATAGGTGCATAGATAGAACGTTACCTGGACTAACCCATAGCAGCATATACTTATAGTTTTGATTCTGGTTATGTGATCCTTTGAAATATTAGTTCAAGTTAGGGAAAGTTACCGCGTTAGGCGCGGACAGGCGCTAGTATGAACCAAAAGTAGATCTCTCATGTGAATGGGTTGACTTAGAGCTTGGTATCAGGCTATTTAACATATATTTAAATACAAGCTCTCTGTTGAACATAATTTTTGACAGGAAAACATAATATTGATTTGTATGAAACCTCTTCATCACATTACTATAAAGCCTTAACTAATGAGATATATATTTATAAAAACTTGATTACGAGCGAAAAATGATTGTCTCACATGGGATTCGAACCCACGCCTATTGGAAATCCGTTCCAATCGTACTACCACTTACACCAACGTGACCTGTTACTATGACATTCAAATTTATAAATAATCAAGCATATTAAATACTAAATTTCAGTAATTTGAGATATATATTACCGTAATTCGTAACTAACTTATGTTTTACTATTTGTATAGCATTACCTGCAGGTTAGTACAGTATGTCTCTAGGTCGTACGCGACACCAACACACGTTTGTAAACAAACTGTTACGAGTTTAGTTGCTTCGGTTAACGAGTACATTTTTAAAGGGTATCATCATTTTAATTAAAATGGGTTTACGGCCGGTTAGCCGTTCACATTACGTGAGAACCCTTAAGGCATTACCTACTCGTACCTATAGGTAACGTTGTCTTTACTGTTGCATCCCTTTATAACATTAAATTCACGTTTGCACGATGTGTGTACTCTGTAGACAAACTACTTCACTAGTGTTTGATCACCTGTCAAACTGTACTTTTTTTTTAATATAATGATTTTGTTTCTAATATTTCATCAACAATTTCATTCTTGTTATTATTCTGCACTTATCATGTTGCCTCTACGGGGTCAGTCCATCAACTTTCTGAGCAAAATTAGACAAATATATCTACTTACGCATGTTCTTATAACTTTTATAGAGTTGATAAGCTCTTTTTTTTTGTTTGTTTGAAAACGCTATTCTCGGTCATACCAAAATATATTATTGTGTAAGATTATCTGTTTATTAAGAAAGGTTATTTAGATAATACATAAAGCTACGACTAGAGTTGGTCATTGTTCATTTATTATGGAGCCAACATATTTATGTATAACATATGCCTTTTTTTTTTGTTGCGGTGGACTATGGACGTGGTGTCGCCTCGCCAAATCGGTTCGGGTTACGGAAAAGGCGGCGCGTGACCCCATAGACCCATTATGCAACTCTCCTCTCTTTGCCTTGCGAGTGGGCCACTGGTACCCGATCTTTGTTTTCGGTGGCTGTATGTTATATGCCTGGGAATAAGTTTAAAAAAAGTAATAATAGACATAACATTAAAAGTTATAACATATCGTATTGTCTATATGTTAATGCATGCTATTGGTCATGAGTAACTCCTCATTCATTCATTGTATGCAGTGATATATAGAAAAGGCATTTTAAAATATATAACGAAACCGTCTAGTTTCTTGTCGGTCACTCTCAGCTTGAAGTGTAGTGGCTACGAAAGTAGTAAGTTACCCATTTATTTACATAAATCGGAGTTACCCTCGAACAGACCACACACGTACTCGACTAGGTTGGTATCAGCCGAAGATAGTAATGCCGGAGTTTACCCATGCGTCTTTAGTTTGTGGTCTTCACAGAGAACCTTATTACGAGAGATCAGAGTTGCTATCTAGACTAGTACACCATACAGGGTTACTGGCTGGATTCCTTGCGCGTACACAGCACCACGCATGTACTGATTCGATAACAGTATCACAAACGTCACTGTCTGTCTATATTTCCTTAAGAGTATCTATAAATAAATACCTAATAGCGTTGAAATTTATGTGGGTCTAACACCACACAAATTTATTTGAACTTTACAAGATTATTATCATATGAAACAAGCCCAACACATTCCTAAACAAACTTTATTACATGAACTGGTTGAGAAATAACTAAATAGTTCCAAATTCCTGAGCTTATCACTGAACAACACGAAATGTAAATGAAAGACCTAATTCTTTCAATTTATTTGAGGTTAATTATGTAGATTATATGTTAAGTGAAATTATTGAGTTAGTTATAGAAATGTTGTTTAAAGTGAGCTATGATATCATTCACAGAAGGTAATTAGATTTCAGGCCAAAGTGAATGCTTTTAAATCGAGACCTTTAATAATAAACCACTTTAGACCGCTCCAATTTAGATTTGTGATATTATTTCGTCACCTTCTAATTTGCCTGTGGGTGGCGTGAAAATTAGCTAAGGTATATAATATATAGGAAAATTGGAAACATATAATATAGGAAAACTTAAAATAAAACTTTCATCTGCCCAGCGTGATATAGAAGGGTAAATTCTCTCTTGTTATGCTAGAAGTTTGATCGCAAAAGTGTTACGTGTATGAGCTGTGATGAAGACGGGGTCTATCTCGTAGTGATTCATTTATGTTCAGATTTATCTACGGTTTAATGTAAATGATTATCTGGATTAAATATCAATTCAAGTCGATCTAAATTATTTTCTTTACATCTGGAGATAAACAAAGTTGCACAAATACGATGTCGCACTATAATTTGGGAGATATAGAGGAGTAAATAAACGATTTGATATTTTTTTTTAAATAATAGTAAAATATTCAATTTATTATTTTATCTAAGTACAATTTTAGTTTTTGACTATTTCTTTCATTTGTTTTAATACTTTTAATTGTTATGTATATATTATATGTACTCACTAGATCGTTTTAAAACAAGTTTTTCGTATTTTGTTTTATAGTTGAACATATTACTATTAGTTATTACATTTTGTTATTGCTTCTGTAGGTGAAATATTCCCAGAGCTTTACACAACAACAGCGACTTTAGACGATGATGAAGACAGCACTGAGGGTGAAGAAGATTCTTCAGAAATTGAAGAGTGTGAGCCATCACCATCGCCGAGACCAGCGCTATCTGCATTGCCAGCACCGCGACCGTCACCTAAAGAAGACTCTCTAACAACTATCGATTCACAATATTACAGGTATGATAATACAAAATATTTTTGTGTACATTAAGAAGAGCACGCCTCCTCCAAGTCGAAAAACGATTATTATCTAGTGACATATACATATCTATATTTAATTTTAAATGTTTTTACATCTAACAAAGTTTAAATAACAATATATAAGATTGTTTTTTTATACAGACAGAACATTTATGTGTTACCTCTACATAGACTGTGACTGAATATTTTTTACATATTCAGTGCCATAATATTGTGGAGGCACTAGACAAAGTAAACTTTGTAGCATCGTGCCATTAAAATCGTTGGAACATCTGTTCAGTAGTTTCACAAACTGGTTTGTACCGAAAGCGTGAAACATAAAGTGGCTGGTCCGACCCCAGTTTCGTTTCAACTCCATTTGTACATTTAAACGTTGAATTATGGATCAGCCTCCGTTTGTTATGTCTTCAACAAACAAACCTTTAAAACAGAATTATTTACACGAGACACTTGAATAAACTCCACAAATAAAACTATAATTTACTGAGAGTCGGTCCAAAAGTAGATAGAGCACGTTATGAGCTCGAGACGAGCTTTGTAATTGTGAGATGCGGTACGACGCTGTATCTGTGTACCAATTAGAAGACAACATTATGAATTTCTCAAAACATTTGTTACAATAGAAAATAAATCACTCTTGTCAAATTTAAACTTACGTAAAACGTAGCATATTTTTCTGTACGATGAATGATAACAAAAGTTTGTATAATCAGACTATTGTAGTCTGTTGTTCTATATAAATCTCTCCCAATTTGCGCCATAACAAAACTTTACCCTTTGAAAGGATACCTCTTATCTGTAAAGCGAAATATTATCAAACAAGTACTATTATTCAAGAACATAGAAGTATAGTATATGTATATGTACATATGTATGTTTGATCTACCTTTGAAGTTTATTAGTCCAACTCGCAACTTGGCTTTAAGCTTCAAACTCCAAACAAGACGTCAGTTACAAAAAAACCTTTAAGAGTCATCGTGTACATGTTTTTATAGCAAAAGTTGGTGGCAACAACAACCATTTCACTGCATATTTTGAAACTCAAGTTTTGTCCAATTTTTTCTACAAAGTGTATGCCTTCGCAAGAAATATTATGTTTATGTTATTTAAAAAAATCAAAGAAGCTTTTCCTCTATTTATAGAATAAAGATTGATTTATAAAATGCGCCCCTAAAATTTGTCAAAGTGTAACATGTAAATTTCCCAGGCGCCTGACCGGGCCCGGCTCATCTTGCAGTTACCTGAACCGCACTTGACACTGATGGCTAAACAAGATTGATCGACGCATTTTGTAGCGAGCCTTGTAATCTCGCTAATGTGTTTATTCACCTGTTTACCTTCCTAAATTTTGTCCTTTTTGTCTCGCAAATAATGTCTTAATGCTCGACCCATTTCTCAGAGGCTTTTTCCCCCTAGACAACTGGATACTGCTGATAATGGTAATGGATGGCGCCGAATTTCGGACTGAATTAACCGGACTACGTGTCACTTCGCAAATAATGACAGTAATATTTCAAGCAGATGCTGAGAGATGCTCATATTTTCTAAAAAACTTGACACTTGATGTTGATGTAACCAAATTTATGCAACACTCTTGAGACTCTCGAGAATAATTTGAAATTCTGAAACATTCACAATTTGTTGGCTTTATTATACTCAAATAAAAAGATATAATATCTATTATTGCTTCACTTTCATAAGCCTCAGAGGCTGATGTTTCCTTAATTATATTTCAGTCTCTTTTATTTCGTCTCCTTTTCCCCAGTGTGTTTCCGCTGAGGTCAAGTAATTATGACGATTATTTTTATATTTCCTTCACTATATTATTTTGGACATATCTTTTTGAAAAGCAAATGGGTGCCGCTTTATATTAATAGAACCGTATTTACAGTTACACAGTTGCATTGGGAGTGACAGTGGGAGCTGGCTGCTTCCTTCTAGCATTGAACGTGCTGGTTTTTGCTGGTATTTACTTACAGCGAGGACGGCGAAGGGCGCATCGAAGACCAAGGAGAGAAGGTTAGAATTGTATGATGTAAATTTTGTTAATTTAATTAATTATTGCCAAAGACATATTTTTTTACGGCAACTCTATTGGATATCCCAATAGAGTTCAGAGACATATTTTATTAGATGGGATATAAATATTTTTATCCGGTAAGCGCATAGGTGTAGTCCGTTCTTACTACGAATCTTCTATTGTAACTTATCTCCGAAAGATTTAACTAATTATTTCATGCAACTTTTTAAGTTTTTTATCTGTCTTTGTAGTTGATACATATATAATAGGTAGTCTAGTCAATTACCAACGGAGCACAGTTCATCGAGATCAATTTTCATAAAATCTTCATTAAGTGTCAAACCATTCCCCTAGTCAATGTAATCGACTACCATACGCTTAAAAACTAATTTTACTGTGGTAGGACCACGCTTTTGATAGTTCTCTGTCTGCAGCCGAGGGCCGGTCCGTCCGGGGTAGTACCACACTCCTGCAGAAAATCGACGTTTCAGCAGTGGCAATGTGCTGTTGCGCTTCGTTTGGTGAGCGGGGGAGCCGGAAGCCCAACTTTCTGGGTGTGTTTACGTGTGGTGGTTTCAGGTGGTGCCTGAAACTTGCGGTGGTGAAGTCTTGGTTGGAGTATTGAGCGTGAGAGGCTGACATGGGGTACAGGGAGACCCGGTGGAAATGGTCACCGCCGGCCACCTGCCGGTCAGCAGGGGATCCGAACCCAGGATTATCCTCCCTGGAGGGCTGTCCCGCCAACCGGCGAAAATCCCGTCGTGTAGTCGTTGTGCCGGAGCAGGAAACCGGAGTGGATTACAACGGCTGTGCGCGAGGGGGCACCGGGGGCCCTTCCGTGTTTCATGTCACCTTCTCACAAAACTCACCCTCCCAACCATGCACTGTGCCCTGTACCTTTTTTTTTGGTACCACCGCATCTCATTGCACGCATCCACACTCCTTTCCTCCTCTTCTTAAAAAACCCTAATGAAAACAGACAGAAAAAAGAGAAAGTTTTTTGCGGCGGTCGGTGATTTTTGCAATATCAGGGGTTTACATAGCAATCTCGACGCCGTTCACCACCATATCGAGACGGCGCGGCCTGCCTTGCTCTTTTTAACGGAGATACAGATAGGCGCTCCGGATGATATTTCGTACCTTAACTACCCCGGCTACGAGTTAGAGCACTCCTTCCGCCGTAAGGCCGGGGTGTGCGTGTTCATTCGGGGTGATATCTGTTGTCGCCGACTTTGGGCCCTCGAACATGATGACCTATCAATCTTGTGGTTGCGCGTAGACTATGGAGGGTTTACCCGCATCTACGGGTGCTTCTACAGGTCGCTTGGCAGTGATTCGGGGTCAACTCAGTTATTTGAGAACGTCCAATGGGGGATTGATGAAATATTGGAGCAGTGTCCATCAGTGGAGGTGGTGGTTCTTGGAGACTTCAACGCTCATCATAAAGAGTGGTTGGGGTCCCGAGCCACTGACCTCCAGGGTCGATATCTCTTCAATATGGTCACGGCCTATGGATTCTCAACAACTGGTGACACAGCGCACCCGTGTCCCAGACATTGAGAGCCATGAGTCTTCTTTACTGGATTTTCTGCTGACTACACACCAGCATGGATACCGGGTAGTGGTCGAAGCCCCTTTTGGGTCATCTGACCACTGCCTGAGCCCCTGTTGCGAGGCCTAATCGCTCTACAGCGACTGGGACTCGTAGAGTCTGGCAATATAAGTCAGCAGATTGGGATGGACTTCGTGAGTTTTACGCATCCTACCCATGGAAGCCGCTTTGCTTCGCCTCTGAGGACCCTGGCGTTTGTGCGGACTGCGTTACCGAAACGGTTATTACAGGGATGGATTTATTCATCCCGAATACCAAAATACCCGTCTGCGGCCGCAGCCACCCGACCGCCAGCTGGTTTAACAAAACCTGCAGGACGGCTGCACGGCAGAATCAATCCACATATCGGGCCTAGAACAGGGCTAAAAATTGTCAAGACCCGAACATCAGAGAGGTGAAGCGAAAATTTAACGCCGCTTCTAGGTCTAGTAAGGAGGCTATTGCCAGTGCCAAGGCAGAACATGTTGCCAGAATTGGCGAGTGATTGGAGAGTTAACCCGCTGGGAGTCGTGCATTCTGGCCGCTCGCCAAGGCTGCCCAAGGCAATTTCTGCCGGTCCAATCTCCTACCACTACAGAAAAGCGATGGAAGCCTAGCCCACAGCGCAAAGGAGAAGGCCGATCTTTTAGGTCAATTCCTTGCCTGTAACTCGACTTTGGACGCGAGAGCTGCCACACCACCTACCATCCCGCGCTGTGACAGCTCTCTACCTGAAATCCGTATCTCGCAGCAAGCGGTCAGGCGGGAACTGCGGCTTTTAGACGTCCTTAAGTCGAGTGGGCCGGATGGCATCCCTGCAGTAGTGTTAAAGACGTACGCCCCTGAGTTAACCCCCGTCCTCACGCGCCTATACCGACTTTCCTACGATACTAATAGGGTTCCATCTTCGTGGATGGTCGCCCAAGTCCACCCGATCCCTAAAAAGGGAGACTAGTCGGACCCGTCGAATTACAGGCCGATAGCGATAACATCCTTGCTCTCCAAAGTAATGGAGAAAATTATAAACCGCCAGCTTCTGCAGTACCTTGAGAATCACCAGTTGATCAGGGATCGCCAATACGGCTTTAGAAATGGTCGATCGGCTGGTGATCTTCTTGTGTACCTTACACACCGTTGGGCTTTGGAGGGCAAGGGTGAGGCGCTAGCATTCAGCCTAGATATCGCAAAGGCGTTCGATAGGGTCTGGTACGGGGCCCTTCTATCGAAGCTACCTTCTTATGGTATCCCCGAGGGACTCTGTAAATGGATTGCCAGCTTCCTGGATGGTCGGAGTATAAAAGTCGTCGTCGATGGCTCTTGCTCCGATGCCATGACCATTAACGTTGGTGTACCACAGGGCTCGGTGCTCTCCCCGACGCTGTTTATCCTGCATATCAATGACATGCTCTCTATAGAGAATATGCATTGCTATGCGGATGACAGCATGGGTGACGAGCGGTATACCGAGCATCAGAATATCCTTCGGAGTATATTACAGGAAAGAAGGACTCAACTTGTGTCTGAAGTCAAGCGCTCTCTGGGGCGAGCTTCGAAATGGGGTGAACGGAACTTATTCCAATTCGATCCCACTAAGACACAAGTTTGCGCGTTCACTGCAAAGAAGGACCCGTTTGTCATGGCACCTTAGTTCCAAGGAGTAACTCTCCAAATTGCCGAGAGTATTGGGATCCTCGGCGTCGAACTATCAAGCAAAGTCCAGTTTGGGATTCATTTGGAGGGCAAAGCCAAATTGGCAAGTTGAAAGCTGGGCGTCCTGAACAGAGCCAGGCGGTACTTCACACCGAGACAACGTCTTGTGCTATATAAGGCACAAATCCGCCCTCATGTGGAGTACTACTCACATCTCTGGGCAGGCGCGCCCAAATATCAGCTAGGCCAACTTGACTCCCTGCAAAGACGTGCTGTTCGAATTGTCGGTGATCCCAATCTCACGGAAAGACTGGAGTCATTGGGGAGCCGGAGAGACTTTGGGTCTCTCTGTGTACTCTACAGGCTCTTTCACGGGGAGTGCTCTGAGGAACTATTTGACTTGGTACCACCGTCACTTTTTTATCACCGTACCACTCGACACCGCAGCAGGGTTCATCCATTTCACCTGGAAACGATACGGACATCTACTGTACGTTTTCAGCGATCATTTCTATTACGTACGTGCAAGATCTGGAATGAACTACCTGCTGCCGTGTTTCCCGAGCGCTATGACATGTCCTTTTTTAAACGAGGTTTAAGAAGAGCTCTTTCTTCACGGTTGGCAGCGGCCTAGCTGTGCCCTGGTATTGCAAAGGTCCATAAGCGGTAGTGTCACTTACCATCAGGTGTGCTGCTTGCTCGTTTGCCACCACCGGCAATAAAAAAATAATAATAATATGTTTGTGTCATAACGCATAAGGTTAAACATACATTGTGTCACTCCTTACTTTCTCGGAGAAATCGTAAAAGCTGGTTAACAACTTAACTGTATCCATACAACAGAGTGTACGAATACCCTACGTCCATCATATTTTTTTTCTTTTAGATTAACGAACATTCACATCATCTAAAAGAACAGTATTTTAATAAAAACAGTTATTGTTTTTAATTTGTTTTATATATTTCATTTTGTGACCCATATATGACTCATGAGCGTAGGTTAAGAAAAATCATAAGCGTAGGTTAAGAAAAATCAGAGCGTAAGTTAAGATCATCAATCAGGTTAAGAAAAATAAATCAAATCAATCATCATCATCATCAATCATCAAATCCCAAGTTCAATGAATCACATGTGCACATACCGACTATAGACAATAAATTGGATGACAAATAGTCAATAATATTTTATTATCTGTACACCGCCATTAAATATTTGATTACCTACCCGCGCAGTATTTTCATTATTATTTGAGGTTGTAATTTCATTTGATATTGTCTAAAATGGCTAGAAGAACTGTTACCACGAAAGAATTAGTCCACTTTTCAGCGTTCCGCTGGCAACATGCCTAACAGAACTGAGAACGGACCTCTGTGGTACCTTACGCAAAAAGAAATCTACCAGGGGAAGTTGTTAATAAAAATTAAATAAAAAAGGAGAGCAAATTGCAAGGAAAAAAGATAATCTGTATGCAGCACTGAAATCGATCGAATGATCTCTACTTGTAACGGAGATGACATATCAAATGTGACTACAAAGAGAGGCAATGTCATAAAACCTGATGTGATAATAGATTACAATCTGGCAAAAAAAGGCATAGATATTTCCGACCAACTTGCATCCTTTCACTCGCCTTTACGGAAGAGCCTAACCGGGTACAAAAGAATTGCCGTAGATATTTTATTTCAAGTTGCTGTTATAAATTCTAGGTGCATTTATAATGAGTTGGAGTCAGAATGTCATAAGTTATCTATTTTGCAAGTTCAAGAACAATTAGTACGATATTTTCTCGGGCCAGCAGTGATAACTACAGAACCGAAAGTGTCCCAAAGACCTTCACTGTCTCTGACTGCAAGATATTTATTTATTTTTTTTCTTCTGATCGCAGTCATCAAGAAATAATAGTAAGAGTAGTAGTTAGTATAGAGTAAATAGTATTAGTTCGAAAGAGATGCTGCGGTTGCTATGCCAAACTCAAAATTCAGGGGCAGTTGGCTCGTAAAGCTAAACAAGTGCATACGAAATGCAAAGCATGTAAAAAATATTTTGTATGGATTGCTACAACAAAAAACACGTTTAATTAATCAGTTCATGTAATATTTTTTCTTATAAAACGTTTTCTTTGTGTTTTATTTTATCTTTATTTCATACAAATTAAAAACCAGATGCCTATAGGACTACTCATGACTATTATTCATCTTTAGTATAAAAAAAACTTTTGCGAAATTTTATTTCATTTTCTTAAAATTCAAGCTTTTCGCTACAAGTTCACATAATTTATATTGGTACATTATGCCACGTTCATAACAAAAAGTTATCCCTAAATTGCATCAAAAAAAGAATCACATGTGACTCATGAACTTATTCCTAAAGCTCATAATAAGTCATATGTGACTCATTGGACAGTCAAGTTGTTAAAGCTACACTAGGAGCATTCTCCTGGTGCAACACTGAAACAAGCAACACTGCTGAGAAACTCATAATATCCACTGCGATCGTTAACCCGCTTACCAAACGTATGGATTATGGCTCCCGGGAGACCGGTGCCCCACAGTATGGACATTGGTATTTTTATTTAAGCATCTACTTATATATAATTCCCCCGTTGTTAGGGGGTTTTGCCACGCCTACTATTGCAATTAATCTTAAGACCCACATACAGGTACCGTTAAGTTTTGTCATACCGGTGGTGGTGGTACTGTACTGCTGACTATATTGTAGGTATACATCCTTATATTGGCTTATTAGTTTCATGTTTTCTGATTTGTAAGAGGAAAGTTGATTTTCCAACTCCTCTTTTCTTTTCTAGTTTAATTAAATGTGAGTCCCAAGATAAGTAAAAGTGTTTTCTGAGACTGCATGAATCCAAACTTGGAGTCACTTACGAGATCGTTGTGATTCCCGGCTAGTTTATGGTTGGATTAGTCCCATAAAAGGCATCTGTTTATATTCAACCAGCCACTTAGGTACATTAGATGATTAGAGCTACAGTTCAAATGAGAAGTTTTCAAATCCGATGTGGTCACAATCACTCCGCCCTACAATTGTTAGAGCAGCTTTTATTTTACAAACAATTGAGTTCCAACAGAATAAACAAACAAGACAACACAAAAAAGCGTTACAAGTCCAGCGATAAAACAGTAATTTATTTTTGCAGGAGTGATGAAAGAGGCTAATATTTACATTGAGTCGCAATACAAAACATTGAAAGTAGCTCGACGGGTCTTGTCTGAACTTTTTATAAATCCAAAGTAATCGCAAAATGAAGGGCGCCATTTTATTTTGTTGAAAAGCATTGCTTTTGAAGTGGTGTCAAATGGTTATCTTTCCGAGTCAGTGAGGCGTGCCGATCGCGACAAATGGCTTCGATCTTATTGTGTGTGTATTTAATATAAAAAAATACAAATATTTGCCTTCGTATCTTTTATTATTAGACATCACTTTTAAACTTATTTATTTATATTCTAATTTTACATGTTATTCGTCTATATCGGTTGTATAATTTAAATTGTACAAATGGTATACACAGGCAACATGTGTTTTAATATATGAAAACTGTAGCTGACTTTGTTACGGATGAAAATTTTATATGGAATACACCTTCGGTGATTGGTGACGGTAACGATTGATGTGCGGTCAGCGGTCGTACTCAATGTTGAGTGTTTCAGTAGAGTACTCAGTTTTATGACTTTTAAGAGAAACTCTTACCAATACAAAGCGAATATCATTAGGTGTTATTAGCTCTGTGGAAATTGCTATCGTAAGATGACTATTTATCAATTATTGTGCTGAACAATTGTCTTAATGAATAGTACAATATAGATATACATTTGGACCAAGTACCTATCGTTTGACGTTTTACACAAATAAAGAAGCAAGCCTTATGTTATTTATAGATCTTATCCACATTTACCTAAAAAAGTCTCAACCGGATTGTGGCGTCCCATCGGATGTCCTTTGTGGGGTTTTAATCCCAAACCACAATACAGCGGCTTTATCGAAAGTGACCATCTTTACCCCAGGGGCGGTGTCCGCTCGTGATTATACAAGGGTAAATGCCGAATTCGTTGTTACAATTATTCTAAGCTCGAGACCCGAGTTTAGTGAAATGTAGTAGTGTGTGTGTGTGAGTGTGTGTACGTGTGTGTTCAGCTAGTTAGTTTCAGACGACTTTACTTGAGTCTCGTATTGCCGTACAAATAATGATTCGCTTCATTTCAGTCTTCTTAAATTTCTCCGTAATACTTAAAAGAAGGCGAACCTGTTAAACTCTTGAGTTTCGAGACACTCAACTGCATGTACTACTTCTGAGAATTTAGAACAAGATTATTCTTGTTGTGTGACATTTCATAATGTAAAACTACCTTTTTCGGCTTGGCTCGAGTGAGGAGGTATAGAAGAACCTTATGTTATAGATGAACGGATTATTAAATCACATTTATAGTTATCTTGAGAGTGTTATTGCAATACCCTTACGTGCACGAATGTTGAGCTCAAAGATCTCATCGCTAATCCGACCTGTCCGTAGCAGTGCGATACACTGCAGCTTTAATTCCAATGATCATTCATTACTATATATATTTTAATGTCCTGATGCTGTGTAATATACGACATATAAAGTGTGAAAGCTATATAAATATTACACAATGTAAGCTCATTGTGAAGTCGGAAAATTTTGTAAGTGACGTCATCATATCTAAATCTTTACATGCGACCAAAGTAGGGTAGGACGTAAACCACGAGCCCGACTCACACTTTATTGGTCCGTAGCACAAGTTAGATACACTTTATTATTCATAGTCAGGGTCAGCGAGCTTCCTTCCAGCTATTTAGTTGCGGGCGGCCGTACTACTCACGTTGTACGTAACGGTCATTGAGCGAGTCGATGCACAGATTTCTTACGTGATTCCTTAGATAACACCATATTTAAGGATATATTTTAAATTTGTTATTTTGTTTGAAAGAGCCATTTGAAATTGGTCGCGTTACAGAAATTAAAATCGAGTGGCATCTCATATGACTAACGTGGCAAAGTAAACCATTACAGCAGAAGGAAAATTTGCCTAATAGTGACATATAATAAGCTTATAATGAGCCTTGTTCATTGAAATCCTTTAATTTAAAGTTTAAATAATATGGAATTAATACGCTCCATCACCGGTACAGTTCAATGAAGCCGATAGTATATATGAACTTTACTAGACACATTCAAGAGTGATTTATTTGAAGCGTGTGAGCTCATTCGAATGTGCTCGTGCCGCGTATAGGAAGCCGGCGCGCGTCTCTAAGCGCCAGTAACAACTCTGAACGTTTCAAATATTAAGAAGCACTACGTTACTTCAGCTTCCAAAGAGAATTTATTTTCAACTATATTTATGAGAGCTGTCGTTGTTATACTTTGGCTCAAAGATTTGCTCTCAATGGTATAGCTACATTTACGAGTTTTAAGATGTCTGCGCTTAAATTTAATAAATAACTAAGGAGGCAATTTGAAGTCACCTCTAATGAGAAATACGAAAGGAAATTACGTTTGGCTCTATACTATACTGAATACAAGTTTTTATATATTTGTAGAAATTTTATTTAATCATTAAAAGATTTCGTACTTTGTGATATTTTCTTTAATTTACAAAAATAGCTTAAGTTTAAATTAATTTAATAAACTGGATGAATAAGTTTTTAGATAATATTCCGACAGAAGACACCTGTTTATTATTTCTTTGCTGTTGTAATAATATAATTTAAGCCGCTTTCCGGAATTATATTGTGGTCAAATATAAATCTTGAAGTCAGTTTGTTTAACTAACAAGGACCGCTTCACCACTCGTCATTATGTAGAGTATGTTATTACTGCACTTGTCTGATGCAGGTAGCTGCAGTAGCCGCGGCGGTGGCTCCCTCAGTAACGAGCCGGCCTCCATCACATCACCGCGCAAGAGTACACTCAAGGTAAACATATTGTTTGATTCACTACATTTCGAAGATATTATTTATAAGGAGCTCGACTTGCATAGCTCTAGCGACTCCTTGCGGACTAAAGCTTCGAGGATTATAACTATCAGCGACTAAACGTTTAATCTAGACCGGGCCATCTACATCTGATGGCGTCTGGTCAAACAAGGTTGGCGTCGGACAGGCGATCGGTGATTAAACTATTGCTAAAAAAAAACTTGTGCAATATGTTTGATGGAAGAAGTATGCATATTGCGTCGACGCCAGGTAATATAAGAGAAGGATAATGATGATAAGAACGAAATTTTATAGATTATTCTATGTGTGTGTTGATAATTGAAACTAGGACTTACAGGTACAGTCCAAGTTATGGTATCAATATCGAAAATTGTATTATTACTATAATAGATTCCGTGTAGTTACGATGTAATAATACAATTCACCACCCCCTATCTTGCCCGTGGCTGATCGTAAGAGACGACTAAGGGATATAAAACGCATATAATAGCTATGCAAGAGAAGGAAAACTCGAAACAAAACCCTATACCAACACACTTAAGACCGGGTTCCGGTGGCCCGCTCGATCGGCGTAGAGAGATACATGTAGGGCGGATCTATAGGGTCACGTGCCACTTCTTCTGTTGCCCCGGACGGATTTAGCGGGGTGACCACCTTATAGCTCGCGGCAGAAAAAAATACAGACACATAGGTCAATTTCCCTCCCAGTGGGACTTATATAAGCTAAGATGATGACTATGATAAGTGTTAGACTTGTAGTGATATGGCTTAAGAATACAATATGTCCTCACCTTTTATCGTGTTCTATGGCAGTCGTATTTATAAATAAAATGGGTAGCAGTATTTGTTTAAAATCCCTCATATATCAAAAGCTGAAACTGTGGTATTATCCCCATTGGGGAAGCCCGTGTGATAGTCGCATGAATGAATAAGTTTTATTTTATCTATTTTAATTAGTATATACCATAAGTGTTTAGTGGTAGAAGAGTATTTTCCATATTTTATTTTTTAAGCAAAGTGTCAAAGTAATAAAGCTGCCGTAAACAGATCGGGCAGCCGCCGCCGCGCGCCGACGCCAAGTCGAGCGTTACAATTTGTCAAGCGCTCGCAACGAAAACTTGCTAATCCTTTGAAAAACTTATTTTGCCGAATTCATCTTATTCAGACGTTCTTACTTTAAGATGCCGATCAATCAACGTCATTAACTTTTTTTGCACGATTACACCTCTTTAGTGTCTGTCATTGGTTATCTTATTGCGAATTTTATTATTTAATACATGAGCGAACCGCCAAGTAGCTACTCATAAGAGACTCCTCCACCAGGAATATATGTAGATACCCTTTGTAGATAATGCGTGAATTATCACGTTAGATAAGCGGATTCGTGATCACATTCATTATTAATTCTCAGGTGAATGCCACCCATTCTCATGATTATCTCTTTTTTTTTCTCCGCAGAGGGGACCATGAATGTGGTCGCGTCTCGACAAATCGATTCGGGGCGACAAAAGAGGCGGCACGCAACCCCATGGACAGACCCTGCAAACACCTCTCTTCGCCGTGCGAGCGGGCCACCGGTACCCGATCTTTGTCTTCGGTGGCCCGCCCAGCGGTTTACCCTTACGGGTTCCTCTCGTGTCGACACCCCGATAGCTTTCGCCGTAGGGGCGTTGTCCTCACGCGGTGGCCTCACGTCGGGTGACCGGACAATTCCCCGGTCCAATCCCCCGAAGCCTCGGTTAGGGCGGCATCAGGCGCAGATATTCGTGCCTGCGCCGTCCCGGCCGCTGACGGCGGTCCGGATCACGGGAATCACGGCGCTGCCCGTCCCAGCTCGGACATACCTCGAGCGTATGTTGCGACGTGTTCTCGTCACTACTGCAATGGTGGCAGGACGGAGTCCACGCCCTATACGCGACCGTGTGCAGGTACAAGCCGAAGCAACCGTGCCCCGGCAATACCTGCACCAGCCGAAAGGAGAGGACTCTGTGCCGTCGCTCCATCCACTCCATCAGTACGGGCCGGAGGGCCTCAATGGTAACAACACCGTGTCTAGGCACGCACTGAGGTTACCCGCCAGTAGAGGTCGCTGAGCATCTCCGCCTCTGGATCCCAGGGGGGTGTCCCGGCCAATAGGCATACTGCCTCGGTTAACACCGTGCGGTACCCGCGAATGGCTCTGACCGCCATGACCCTCTGTGGCCTCCACAGAACAGTCCTGAGCTGGGCCTCGTGGTTATCTCTCAGCCAGTTGTTATGATTCCCATGGCAAAGTAACATATAGTGACATATTATATTCCTAAGCCGTCATGATGCCATAGTTACGAACTGTTATTTAGTTATAACGCTTACAACTTTGTTCTAGTTCTACCTTCCGCCGTATGCTCGGCTAGTCGTCACATACCCTACGATACTTGTTAGTAAAGAAAACATCGAGATGCTTCGTCGGTCATAATATAAACTAATTATATTCACTGAAAATAAATTACTTCTCTTCTTAGTATTAGATATTTACTATAATCTCTGAAATTAATAAACTGATTTTGTGGTAATTCTCAATGACTGCCAGAGATCTTAACATTTGTGAAAAGGCATAATATATATATATATATATATATATATATATATATATATATATATATATATATATATATAATGATACAAAGTGACACACTCAAGGCGGCTTACTAACATGTCGTTCGATTTCCACAGCGCAGCTGCGAGTCAGAACTAAAGGAGAGGCCGCTCACTGGCGTTCAGCCACCAAAGAAACGAGTCCAAATACAGGAGATATCTGTGTAGACGAGTTCTGATACTGCACTGTGAGTACTGCAACACTT
Organism: Lymantria monacha; assembly: GCA_905163515.2. Lineage (NCBI taxonomy): Eukaryota > Metazoa > Arthropoda > Insecta > Lepidoptera > Erebidae > Lymantria > Lymantria monacha. The sequence goes on along the minus strand of LR991084.1, from coordinate 37,217,932 downwards.
GTGACAACGAACGATCTATGCTCTTAGGTGACTTTATTGATGATGTCTGCGGTCTGACTTTATGTGTTTATCCAGGACGGAAGAAGGACAACGCAATCGAAGTTCAACGGTTGTGTGGTGATGATTGCATAAAGTGATTTGCAAAGTGACGATTGAACATATATACATCCGTGTCAGGTGTTTACATTTCAGAAACAAATAATGAATGAAAAATATTCAAAATTGGACGATAGTAATCTAAAAGTATTTTCCAGTGTTTTAACAAAATTATTAATATATGTAGGGCGCCAAACTAATATGACTATTGGAACGTATCTGAGATCAATCACGGCTGAGCGGAATGTTCGCTCTACTGATCATCTTCGTCGAAGCGCAGCCCGTGTTATATGCACGTCCATACTACGCTCAAGTGAACTGGTCGATAGCTCTATCACGACATAATACATTGCCGATTTGATAGTCAATCAGTGTTTCGTGTTCGCACTCAGCTCGTAATGTATGCGATATTTATTTAAATGTTCGTTGATGCGTTAGTGTAGCGGTATGGTTGAATGTATCGGGTTTACCGTCATTCATGTATCTAGGTCCTGACCAATTGAATGGTTTAGTACAATTTGTATTGTCCTTACTTCACAATTACTTACTTTGTGTTTTACCAAAATTTATATATAATTATACGATTGTGATGTTCCGATTCAGTTGATTATAATTTCATTCATTATAAATTCGTCGCTTTGCGGACATTTTTTTAATTATATTAATTGTAATTACTTCTTCACGAATATATAAATTGACTGATTCTGTGAAATTTAAATTCACGTTGATTGCAATCTTATTATTTAATATAATATTCAATATTATATTAATTTATTAAAGTATCAATTATGAATTGTTTTGAGTTATTGTTGACTATATATGTTATTGTTGAATATAATAATTATATATTGTATTACAATGTATTTATCGTATATACCTATAATGTATTTACTAGATACAATATTTGAGTTGTGAACTCTCGTTAGATTTATTTATTAGATACAATATTTGAGTTAGATGAACTCTCGTTAGATTTATTTTCTAAAGACTTGTTATTACTTAAGTTATAATTGTATGTACATATATACATAGATATATAAATATTTTATAGCTTTACGTGAAAATGAGATAATTCAAAATTTTCTCTTGTCGAGTGATTTGAAATTATATCAAATTGTATGATATCAATGTTTTAATTTTATTATAGCGAATATAAATATGATTTTTGGGCATTCGTATATTCGAAAATAGATAGAATATTGTCTTAGTCTATCATACCACGCTGACCACTTATGAGTGGACATATGGCTTAACTTAGATCTTTGTTCTTTTACGATAAACTTATTTCCCTAAGTTCCGTATTTACTCCATATGATGTTGAACATTAATCTACAACCCTATACAAAGGATGCTGACCAGCGTGGTAGCGACACAGCGTGGAGGAGACTCGACCCCAGCAGTGAGACGTATGTGAGCTAAAATAATATTAGACACAGTTAATGTAAATTTTGTGTAAGCTTATTAATCTACTCTGAGACTAAAATAAATATGTGTTCTTTCTTCTAAAATGATGAAGTAATGTTTATTTTAAGTACCTACTTATTCCGTAAATTATTTTTAGTCTGATCAATCAATGCGACGTTATAATTAAAGAATAGAATCTGTTATTTTTGTCGTTTACGCGTTGATTTGAGTTGTCCGCCACACATTATGGATAATTTTAGATAAAAACAGGCGAATTCAATTATATCATTATTCACGTGAACATAGAACGTAAATAAAAAGTAATTGTGAATTGTGAACGAATTTGTTGAGCGACCTCTGTGTATATAACTACTATATACTATATATATATATATAGTGTAAGTGTAAGTAAGTACATTGTACATATTAGTTAGCTATTCGTAAATATCTGTGAACTCCGACGGTAAAATATTGTCTATGAAAAGAGGTTTAATAAAGACCATTTTCCTGAAAATTCTTGTTTTTTTTTCTTTACAAAAAATGTGTATACAGTACGCACTCAACAACAACAACAGTCAACAAGTGGCATTCGGCAAGGCTGTTGACTGACATTCCCTATTCATCCATTCGTTAGCCTTTTACCGTTCATTGCCGTAGGTCTCCCCTATAGAATGCCAGCGCTATCCTGTACTTACAGCATCTAATGAATATGACATTATGGGGATTAAAAAATGTAAAAGAATATTATGAACAAACGGACCCTCTAGTGTAATTATAAGACTGCTCACCGCAATTTGAGATGCAAGGGTTCGATTCCCCGATCAAGAGTCAGTCAAGTCGTTATGGCCTCTAGATGACATTAGATTCGCTGTCTGATACGCTTACACATCAAGTTACAAAGAAAATTATAGTAGAGTACACAATGACTTGCAAAATAAGATTCAACGCAGAGAGTACAGTATAAACAATACATGACGTTAATATATGGCAACTTGATCAACAATATTAAATATAAATGATACTTATAAAATTATTTTAGAATATAGTTGAGTATATTCTTGTTTGAAATAATAATAAACACAGACAAATGTATGAATTCTGACCCAAAGTTAGTGATACGAAAACTTTGTAGATACGAAGCTAAAGATTCGAATCTTCAGTCGAGATAAAGTCTGTGAGATTTTCTTTTCTAAAAGTGTATCAACAGTAACACCTTGAATCGTTTGAATAATATCTTATAGTTCCCTTAGGGATGTTATTATTGTAACATTTTATCCGGACCGCGTTTATTTTCCTCTTTAAGGGATGAACTAAACCTTGTAGATAAGTATAATATTATTTGTAGGTGATATTTTCCCCATTTTTGTTAACGAGGGTTGAAAAGGTTTAAGGAATATAGAAAATATATTTTATATAGAAAAATTGGATTATACTTAAGATAAGAATTATATACTGTTATTTGTGTGTACTTTGTATGAAATGGATTTGCGTCTGTAATTATAAATGAATTACAAACAGAGAATTTTGATACAATCAATAATATTAACAGCGAACTTTAACGTTAAACACGTAAGATGCAATAACACGTCAGTTCATGTCACGCTACACTAGTATACAAACAATAACGACTTCTTTGTTAACAAATAGGAGACAATAATATCAGCTTAGTCAGTCACTCATTCAATATTCAAAGACTCTTTCGACCGCAAGATTTATCCTAGACAAAACTATAATGAGAGGTCCTAAGCCGCTTAACCCTATGATATTACATCCCTTGCATATTTTATAAATACATGTAAAAATATTAATAATAATTGTTATTTTGTTGTTTAAGTTATTTGTTATAGTTTGGTATGTCAATAATCCCACGAAAATGTCACTTAGAACAGTCCTATGCCACCTGCATCGTCGAATCCCTGCGATTTTTATGACATACATATTTATATTTCAAGTTAACACTCGAAACTATATTTTTAAAAATTAATGTATAAGCAGGTTCATAGAAATGCAGCCAGCAATATAATGACTCTCACTTTCATATATTTGACATAAATTTTTTAGTCACAGGCAATAAATAGAAGCCGAACTTTTGGTCTTTAAAGAGTTCTAATCTCTGAACTTGCTAATGAACATTTCTTAACAAAATCCTAAAAACAGGAAAAAATATAGAAAGATAAAATAATGTTTTGGTTTTTTTTAGTTGAAGAGAATGAGAACTACATTTTAACAACTGAAGTTCTCATGATCGGCGAGTCACTAGCTTGTCTCTGGACTAAGATACATTTGCTATATTAATATACGTTATAAAGATATACAGAAAATGGAACAATCACTGTCCTCAGGGATGCTCTAGTCCGTAAAACAACAAACTACGCAAAACTTTAAGATTTTGATTACTCATAGGGAACAAGAACAAATGGTTAGTTCTATTCGATTTACAAACAGAAGAGAGCAACCAGGGTCACACAGTAGGACCGTTATTATCAAACAAAATATTTTGTCTCATTATCTCTTTATCAATTAATCGCTATTGGTATTTTATTTTATATTGCATAGATCTTACTTTACACAAAAAAAAAATCTTTGGGACTTGACTACAATATTTTTTGTTACTTATTGTTGTGTAGGCCAGTTAATTCAGGATCGGTGCTCAACAGTGACGGCGAAGGAAATGAAGAGACGGGAAGAAAAGACACATCATTAATCATACCGTTACTACCCGCCTTGATGAAATTTCTAACTTAGTTCAGTTGAATAACCTCAAGAATCATTCTTAATGTTACTTCAAACATTTCGTCGGTTTAGGCAAACAAATTTATCATTCATTATATCCATAAATACGTTGTATTGTGAGTGTAATTATAAAATGATCTAAGTGACCTCCACGTATCGTATGCTATGAATTCGATATGCATAGATGACAAATATTTACGTGAATCACTAAATGGTTTTAATTCCATAATCGTCTGCAGTTGTGCGCTGGCCTCTTACAGAATAGGGGGCGGACTGATCTATTATACCAAGCTGCGCTGGTCAGACGAGTTCGTATAGAGATTTTTTTATTTTCAATAGATGTTATCGTTATATTATAATCTCTAAGTCGTATTTTACGACACCCACTGGTGTATTGCAATCTTACTTTGTCACAACATGAAGAGATTTTAGTTACTCTGATAATAATATCTATATCATTTGAATTAAGATGCAGCTTAACGACGATATGAATACCTTATAATGTTACAAATATTTTTATAGTGTTGCTGTGCATTTTGAAACGAACAACAACAACAAACAAACGAACGCAATATATTGTATTCTTAATATTTGTAGAGTACTTGCTGGTATTATAAAAACGTTTCTTGCATTCCCTTTCAGAATATAAAAATATACAACAGGTACATCATATAAATCTTACTGAATTCAAAATATTGTAGCATGGAGTAGGCAAATTTAATCTTTATTATTCGAATTATATTTATTAACATTTAATTTATTATATAATTGTATTAACTTTAGAACAAATGAAAGGTATTCGATTAATTTAAGACAACAAAACATTCTCGTCGAGCTGACGTCGTGTGATCGTGAACTTGTTCAAATTCTCATCCCGTAAACTTCGTTTCGTATTTGATGGGTTGCCTAATTCCATAAATTATTTACATTCCGTCAAGCTTCTGAATGTAATCTGTAACAACTCCGTGGAGTTTCAATTTGCGAATACATACATTATAGGTCGCACAGTTTATAATCGTTAATGTCTACTTCGGAACAAAAGTTTGTGTCTGTTCCAGCGTCGACGTGCGGTTATTGATCACGCGGCAAACTTACAAGTACCTACTGCACAAAGGGCGATGGGTTCGACCGTCATCTACAACTTTTATCTATTTGTTATAACATCCAATACATGATTGAGTATATTTCTTATCTCGAAATCTGTATTTGGTGAATGTATTTCATTACTTGCTCCTTTGATTAATATGATTAAAACATGATGACTTTATTTAACTGTGGTAGGACCACGCTGTTGACAGTGTTCTGTCTACAGCCGCGGGCCGGTCCGTCTGGGGTAGTACCACACTCTCGCAGAAAATCGACGTTTGAGCAATGGCAATATGCTGCTGCGCTTCGTTCGGTGAGCGAGAGAGCCGGAAGCCCAACTTTCTGGGTGTGTTTACGTGTGGTGGGTTCAGGTGGTGCCTGAAACTTGCGGTGGTGAAGTCTTGGTTGGGGCATTGAGCGTGAGAGGCTGACATGGGGTACAGGGAGACCCGGTGGGAATGGTCACCGCCGGCCACCTGCCGGTCAGCAGGGGACCCGAACCCAGGATTATCCTCCCTGGGAGGCTGTCCCGCCAACCGGCGAAAATCCCGCTGTGTAGTCGTTGTGCCGGAGCAGGAAACCGGAGTGGATTACGGCGACTGCGCGCGGGGGGGCACCGGGGGCCCTTCCGTGCTTCGTGTCAGCTTCTCACAAAACTCACCCTCCAGCCATGCACTGTGCCCCGCACCTATTTTTTTTTGGTACCACCGAATCTCATTATACGCATCCACACTCCCTTCCTCCTCTTCTTAAAAAAAAACCCGTATGAAAAGTACTAGAAAAAAGAGAAGGTTTTATACGGCGGTCCCCTTATCCACATTTGATGTGGATTTTTGCAATATCAGGGGTTTACATAGCAATCTCGATGCCGTTCACCACCATCTCGAGACGGCGCGGCCTGCCTTGCTCTTTTTAACGGAGACACAGATAGGCGCTCCGAATGATATTTCGTACCTTAACTACCCTGGCTACGAGTTAGAGCACTCCTTCCGTCGTAAGGCCGGGGTGTGCGTGTTCATTCGGGGTGATATCTGTTGTCGCCGGCTTCGGGCCCTCGAACATGGTGACCTGTCTATCTTGTGGTTGCGCGTAGACTATGGAGGGTTTACCCGCATCTACGCGTGCCTCTACAGGTCGCATGGCAGTGATTCGGGGTCAACTCAGTTATTTGAGAACGTCCAATGGGGGATTGACGAAATATTGGAGCAGTGTCCATCAGCGGAGGTGGTGGTTCTTGGAGACTTCAACGCTCATCATAAAGAGTGGTTGGGGTCCCGAGCCACTGACCTCCAGGGTCGACATCTCTTCAATATGGTCTCGGCCTATGGACTCTCACAACTGGTGACACAGCCCACCCGTGTCCCAGACATTGAGAGCCATGAGTCTTCTTTACTGGATCTTCTGCTGACTACACACCAGCAAGGATACCGGGTCGTGGTCGAAGCCCCTCTTGGGTCATCTGACCACTGCCTAGTCCGTAGCAGAGCCCCTGTTGCGAGGCCTAATCGCTCTACGGCGACTGGGACTCGCAGAGTCTGGCAATATAAGTCGGCAGATTGGGATGGACTTCGCGAGTTTTATGCGTCCTACCCATGGAAGCGGATTTGCTTCGCCTCTGAGGACCCTGGCGTTTGTGCAGACTGCGTAACCGAAACGATTATTATGGGGATGGATTTATTTATCCCCAATACTCAAATACCCGTCGGCGGCCGCAGCCGCTCTTGGTTTAACAAAACCTGCAGGACGGCTGCACGGCAGAAGCAGTCCACATATCGGGCCTGGAACCGGGCTAAAAACTGTCAAGACCCGAACGTCAAAGAGGTGAAGCGAAAATTTAACGCCGCTTCCAGATCTAGTAAGAAGGCTATCGCCAGAGCCAAGGCAGAACATGTTGCCAGAATTGGTGAGCGATTAGAGAGCTATCCTGCTGGGAGTCGTGCATTCTGGTCGCTCGCCAAGGCTGCTCAAGGCAACTTCTGCCGGTCCAATCTCCCACCACTACAGAAAAGCGATAGCAGTCTGGCCTACAGCGCAAAGGAGAAGGCCGATCTTTTAGGTCAATTCTTTGCCTGTAACTCGACTTTGGATGCGGGAGCTGCCACACCACCTACCATACCGCGGTGTGATAACTCTCTACCTGAAATCCGTATCTCACAGCGTGCGGTCAGGCGAGAGCTGCGGCTTTTAGACGTCCATAAGTCGAGTGGGCCGGATGGCATCCCTGCAGTGGTCTTAAAGACGTGCGCCCCTGAGTTAACCCCCGTCCTCACGCGCCTATACCGTCTTTCCTACGATACTAATAGGGTTCCATCTTCGTGGAAGGTAGCTCAAGTCCACCCGATCCCTAAAAAGGGAGAACGGTCGGACCCATCGAATTACAGGCCGATTGCGATAACATCCTTGCTCTCCAAAGTAATGGAGAAAATCATAAACCGCCAGCTTCTGCAGTATCTTGAGGATCACCAGCTGATCAGTGATCGCCAATACGGCTTTCGACATGGTCGATCGGCTGGTGATCTTCTTGTGTACCTTACACACCGTTGGGCAGAGGCTTTGGAGGGCAAGGGTGAGGCGCTAGCATTCGGCCTAGATATCGCAAAGCTAGCATTCGGCCTAGATATCGTTCGATAGGGTCTGGCACGGAGCCCTTCTATCGAAGCTACCGTCTTATGGAATCCCCGAGGGACTCTGTAAATGGATCGCCAGCTTTCTGGATGGTCGGAGTATAAGAGTCGTCGTCGATGGCTCTTGCTCCGATACCATGACCATTAACGCTGGTGTACCACAGGGCTCGGTGCTCTCCCCGACGTTGTTTATCCTGCATATCAATGACATGCTCTCTATAAAGAGTATGCATTGCTATGCGGATGACAGCACGGGTGACGAGCGGTATACCGAGCATCAGAATATCCCTCGGAGTATATTACAGGAAAGAAGGACTCAACTTGTGTCTGAAGTCGAGCGCTCTCTGGGGCGGGCCTCAGAATGGGGTGAACGGAACTTAGTCCAGTTCAATCCCACTAAGACACCAGTTTGTGCGTTCACTGCAAAAAAGGACCCCTTCGTCATGGCGCCTCAGTTCCAAGGAGTAACTCTCCAAATTTCCGAGAGTATTGGATCCTCGGCGTCGAACTATCAAGCAAAGTCCAGTTTGGGAGTCATTTGGAGGACAAAGCCAAATTGGCAAGTAGAAAGCTGGGCGTCCTGAACAGAGCCAGGCGATACTTCACACCGAGACAACGTCTTGTGCTATATAAAGCACAAGTCCGCCCTCATGTGGAGTACTGCTCACATCTCTGGGCAGGCGCGCCCAAATATCAGCTAGACCCATCTGACTCCCTGCAAAGACGTGCTGTTCGAATCGTCGGTGATCCCAATCTCACGGAAGGACTGGAGTCATTGGGGAGCCGGAGAGACTTTGGGTCTCTCTGTGTACTCTACAGGCTCTTTCACGGGGAGTGCTCTGAGGAACTGTTTGACTTGGTACCACCGTCACCATTTTATCACCGTACCACTCGACACCGCAGCAGGGTTCATCCATTCCACCTGGAAACGATACAGACGTCAACTGTACGTTTTCAACGTTCATTTCTCCCACGTACATGCAAGATCTGGAATGAACTACCTGCTGCTGTGTTTCCCGAGCGCTATGACATGTCCTTTTTTAAACGAGGTTTAAGAAGAGCACTTTCTTCACGGTAGGCAGCGGCCTAGCTATGCCCTGGTATTGCAAGAGTCCATGAGCGGCAGTGTCACTTACCATCAGGTGTGCTGCTGGCTCGTCTGCCACCACCGGCAATAAAAAAAATAAAAAATAATAATAATTAATTAATTAATTTGAGTTCCTGATCCAATAAATATACATGCATGATTCGAGTGTCAGATAATGCTTTTGGTATTCAACCATGGAGTATATTTTGTTCGTCTACCAATGCATGGCATATTGATGTCTATTGTTGGACATGGATCTAATCAAAATTTTTCGTTTACTAATCAAGTCAAACGTTACCTCTAATATTCTTTATTACGTTTATTACGTTCTCTAATACACCTGTAATTAAAAGTATTACTCTAAATGTACTATTTGCTGTGTGGTCGCGGCTACAAATACTACCAACCCTTACTTTGCTCGGGGATGTCGTAAAAGACGACTAAGAGCCTTATAATGACCTGGGCCAACTCCATCTGATGCCGTTTCGTCAACAATTACTTTCCCAAGGAGGGTTGACGTCTGACAGGCGGCCGGTCATAAAACTATTGCCAATAACTTTTACAATATGTACTATAAAAGAAGAGTACATATTGTATCGACCCAAGTAATTGGGATAAGATTAGGAGAATCAAATCAACATAACAATTGCATTATTTTCGATAAAATATATTTGAATATAGATCTGCCCGAAAGAAATTATTGCAATAATCGCTACGTTTGATTTTGAAAAGGCGATTGAAGTTAGTACTACTTTTCCTAGGAGAGTGCCCATCTCCTGATGATTCCAAAGCACAAAGCCACTTTTTTGACTCCTACAGACAACTAAAAGTAAAAGAGAAGAGTTTAAATTAATCTTATATAATAATTGAAGTGATTGCAGAAGTTCTAAATTATTAAAATGGATAACTATAAGTTTACATATACCCGTACATTTCAATTTATATAAGCTCATAAAATGTTTGTGTTTTGTCTTCAAGTTGTGAGAGGAATTATATAACTCACAATTATATTTACCATTTAGAACATTTATGATATAGTTACGTAAATACTAAATCAACTCGGGATGATTTAAGATGCTGGAACAAAACTTAATATACGAGTAAGTAGAACAGACGCCATATTTGCAAAATCAAAACTCAAGGCAAGTTTTTAGCAAATAAATTAACATAATATCAAGAGCGTTATTATTTTCGTTAGACTGATTATACATAGATTTGTGGATGGTAATAGGATCACTTACATAAATACCATCAAGTATGCTGCTTGCTCGTTTGTCGCCATATGCAATAAAAAGAAATGCGCTGTTGGAACCTCTTCAAAATATTGAATAATGCCATAACTGTGTCCATTAATAATTATTTGAAAAGTTCCCCGCTATAGGAAAATTGATAACAATAAAAACTAAGACATTTTTAGTTCATAAAAAATGTAAACTCAGGCCCGGAAAGTGAAGTATTAGAAAGTCTTAATATTTATATATTGATCACGTCTCGCGAGTGTCAAACTTCCAGCCGCTACAGTTATCGTAACAAATGTCCGTTTTGTTTATAACTCATTTGTATTCCATCGCGTGGATGATCAAACAACTTGCGACTATTGTATTAACAATTGAAGTATTGACATTTTGAAGAAAACTTGTTTATATATGACACGCGAGTTCATGTGTTCTGAGAAAATTTCCAGTCCGTACTGATTAACATAATGATCTCTGATGTTTACGCGAGTACACATTTAAAATAAAATTATTCTTACGTATTCTATTGCATTTGTGTTTGATTTTTAATTTCCCGGCATTTCAAACATTTTCCAGCGTTCGCACGGTCACGAGAGGACTTATATCTGTGATGACTGATGGTTGATGACTGACTGCTCTCCCTTGACAATTGAAACCTTGAAATCGATTGCAGTAACACCGACTGGCTCTAATTATTAATCTACATTATTCTAGAATATACCTGAACACAAAAAAATGATTAAACAGTCTGACAATTCAGTCGTCACTCGGTAGAGTTCTGTCACATACGCAAGTTTGGAAGAATTACATATAACACTTGTATGTACAGATAACATGTCATGTGAACATCATGTTCACTCACGCTAGTCTCAATATTTGCTCAACTGATGTTGGTGAAATTTTCTGTTGTGTTGAATACCGGCCATTGATTGAAGAATACGTATTAAACGCGGTAGAAACATATATTTAATCTCAACTGGGTTTAAATAGTTGTATAAGTCACAAATTTTTTTGATATAATGCACGCTCATAAGCGAAGCGTTGAGCTCTTGCTCTACTCTCCATATAAGAAAATCAAAAACTTTTCAAACCTAAAAATTATTGTATTTTCTCACATTGCACTTATAGGATAACACATTATGTCAAGATACATTATGTCAAGAAAAACATTCGTTTAACCGTATTTGATATTTTTAAAAAGCAATTATTTTGTTTAAAGTAAGAAAATAGTTGATTAAAAAAATATTTGAGGACGTTCGGATATTAACTCTGGATCTGGCACGATTACGACCGTAAAAATTAATGTATCAAAATATTTCTCTTTTTAAAAGCTTCATAATCGCAACGCGCTGTTTCCTTTGGAAAATGGCTTGGTAATTCTTCGTCGTTTAATTTCAATTTATAAAAAACTAAACTGATTAGTAGTATATGTATACCTTATGAAAATTGGCTTCGTTTAGATTTTTTTTGTTCGTCCATTTGGACAGGCAAAGAAAATAAATCCCATACAGCCTATTATAAACGAACAGCTATGTTTAGCACTACGTCGAGAATGGCACGAAAGTATTTTTTCTTTCATTTTCATTAATGACATTGCCTAATAGTAAATGATAAATAATATAAAAATTATGAGGTGTGCACTTTTGGATTTTCCAAATTATTTATTATTATAATTAAACTGTTAATCTGTACAGAGAAAATAAATATTATCTAGCATCCAAGATATTTTTCTCTTCAAAATCACTGGTGTATTTGTGCAGTGAATTCAACAACTTGCATTTATCGTAAACAGCGGTCTTTATTAACCTGTTGCAGTATCTATTAGGTATATTACCACGTTAAAACGTTTTTATAACTCCTTAGGTAGTTGCTGCACCGTGTTACTGGCTGCAATATTACCGTATAATGTACCTTTATGTGTTATATTAAATAGAACGCTTAAAAGTTAGCATACTTATAGAGAAATACACAAACTTATTAGATTTTTAATAGTACCTATTAGTGTATAGTAGTTTTAGTATTTCATGCAGAAGCCTATTAACGTCCGCTGTTAAATATAGGCCTCTTAAAAGGGGACTAATAATATAATTGCCACGCTTGGAAGCACGAATGGCGACCGCAGTTGGTGTTATAAATTTATTTAATCAAATATATATATATATATATTTAAAAAAAAGAAACAAAATATATTTTTATAAATTTATTATATTTAGTCATTTTGTATTTACAATGGAAGAGCTTTACAACAATGATAATGACTAAATGTACGTACGATTATAGTTCTCAAACAGCTTAACCACTGATCGGAAATGTACAGTGGTTGTCATACTCGCTGAATCATGGTTTGTTAAGTATATAGTCAAGGAGTCACAAAACTTATTTTTTTGTAATAAGAGGGTTAACAGTATAGCAAAAGTGTATCAAAAGCTTGTCATAGATCATATTCAAAAACTTCTTAGCAATTCGTTTTTAAAAATGTACTTTGGACTTTCCAGTAGGACTGCACCTGGTTATGAGGCATGAACTACTCAAGTTTTGCTCTAAGTTTTATAAGATCTCAGATTTTATAAGAGATGAGGACTGATCCTTGCATAACGCAGATCTGGACCCCTTGGACTACAGTTTATAGTGAGTTTAAGAAAGCATACCCTGATCTAAACGACACGTCTTCATTGAGTCGCTTAAGAAATCTCTAGAATACGCAATAACTAAATCTCCTATACAAAAATTGCGTAAATCTATACATTTGTATCCATAGAGCTTAAAGGCCTGCATTAAAGGCAAAGACAAAAATATAAGTACGGCGATGGGGGCCGCCACCCATCACGCCTTGCCCAGTCAGGCGAGTCGAGGAGAGCAGAGTGCCGGGTGGGCACGTGGAATGTAAGAGGTTGTGTGGAAGGTAAGTTGCACGAGCTGATATCCGTCATGGCGGACAAACAGCTAGACGTGCTCTGTGTAACAGAGACCAAGCGAAGGGGCAGCGAAGCCTGAGATCTTCCTGGTGGCGGGATGGCTCTGTGGTCTGGTGTACCACAGAGCGATCGAGCCAGCATGGGGGTAGGATTACTGTTGTCCTCTCGCTTGGCCTCAGGTATGAAAGATTACGGAATGTATGATCCCAGACTTCTTTGGGTCCGTATAAAACTTGGTGTCACCAAGATATTCATGGTTGTAGCATATGCTCCCGTAGGATCCTCGGTGGCATCAGACCTAGAGAAGTTTTGGGATAATGTTAGGGAAGTTCTGGATATGGCAGAAACCAGTGAACGCGTGATTGTATGCGGAGATTTGAACGGATGGGTGGGTGCCAAGCGTCCCGACTGTGAGGACGTACTTGGTCCATTTGGTGATAAGAGAGTGAACGACGCAGGTAGGCTCATAGCGGATGTATGCATGGAGAGAAACCTTATTGTGTCAAACACATTTTTCCAACATAAGGACATCCATATGTATACATGGAGAAGGAATGAACAGAAAAGTACAATAGATTTAATTTTGGTAGACAGTCGCCTCCGAAGCAAAATATTGGACGCAAGAGCCTACAGGGGCCCCACAGTCGATACGGACCACTATTTCGTTATTGCGAGATTTAGTGGTCTGTTCGGAAAGTGGAGGCACTGGCGAGAGCGTGTCCACTTCGGAGGGCATGAAAGAATAAAGGTTGAAAGGTTGCAAGAAGAGTGTGTAAGAGAAAAGTATGCAGAGGGTGTTCGAGAACGGCTGACGATGGCAAGCCAGCCGCAATCGGACATTGAAGAATGCTGGAGAGTATTGAAAGAGAGTATGGTAGATACAGCAAAAGAAGTATGTGGAAGTTCAAAGAAGCATAGAAAAACAAATGGTGATGCATGGTGGGATGCGGAAGTGGCAGCTCCCGTAGAGCAAAAGAAGAAAGCGTGGCTGGACTATGTCTCTTCTTTGAATCTGAATGACAGTATGACTGAACAGAAGAAAGAAATATATCGGCAATGTAAGAATGACACCAAGGCCTTAGTGAAAGAGAAACGTGATAAGGCAAGTATGAGTGCAGAAGATAGGCTGACTAAAAACTTCGAGGGTAACACCAAACTCTTTTGGAGGGAGGTGAAGAAGTCTCGGGGTGGTTGGTCAGCCTTCAGAATGAATAAAATAAGGTCTAAAGGTGGAGACATTCTTACACAAACACAAGCCGTGTTAAGCCGATGGAGTGAATATTTTGGCGATATGTATGCGGATGCTACGGTTGGCGCCGATGTCGCATGTGGTCTAGTAGATCAACATTCAGCGACGGCGTCCTCCGATGGCATCAGTATGGATGAAGTTGAATGGGCGATAAGAAGTTTAAAAAATGGTAAGGCAGCGGGCATTGATATGGTGTCTGCCGAGATGATCAAGCTTGGTGGCTCCTGTGTCTGGGAGGCGTTCCTGTTGCTCCTCAATTTATGTTGGAGCTCGGGAATGGTTCCCGGGGACTGGAATAGCGCAGTTATCGTGCCTTTGTTTAAAAACAAGGGTTCACGTTATGACTGCGCAATTACATAACCATAAGCTTGACCAGTTTGGCAGCAAGAGTGTATGGTATTGAAAGGAGAATGAGGATAGTGTCCGATGGTTTACTGTGTGAGACACAAGGAGGTTTCAGGAGTGGAAGGGGATGCATGGATCAAGTGTTCTCTCTGCGCAACATTGTGGAGAAGCATCTGGCGCTAGGTCAGAAGGTTTTCTGCAGTTTTGTGGATCTGGAGAGAGCATTTGACACGGTTGTACGAAAGGAACTTTGGGACATTTTACCGGAGTATGGTATTAGCGGTAAACTGCTACGGGCTGTGCAGTCCAGTTACATGGGCTGTAGAGCCTGTGTGCGGCTGGATGATGGAATGTCGCCTTGGTTTGACGTCAATATCGGCGTTAAGCAGGGGTGCGTTCTGTCAGCCAGGCTGTTTATCATATATCTGGATAAATGTCTCCAAAGGTTGAACGATATGAATGTGGGAGTCCAGATGGGCGACTCAGCGGTCACTGCTCTGCTATATGCAGATGATGCAGTCCTGCTGGTACAGTCAGCGACTGACCTGCAGACCCTAGTCGACACAATGACAGAAGATTGTAAGAAAAGGGGTCTACGTGTGAATGTGAGCAAAACCAAAATAATGGTCTTTGAAAGAGACGAAGCCAGAACAGATGTAAGAGTAACAATAGGTAATGATATACTAGAGCAAGTGGATGAATTTGTATATCTTGGATGTGGATTTAGCCGAGATGGACGGTACACCACTGATCTAGAGCGAAGAGTGAATGCGGGAAATAGAGTGAACGGAGCGTTGGGGCAACTTCTCGGCAGCCACCACCTCAGCCAGAAGGCACGTGTAGCAATACATAACGCAGTGCTTGTCCCAACATTACTGTATGGAAGCGAGAGTTGGGTATGCAGAAAAGAGTATGAAAGTAAAATTAATGCGGTCGAAATGCGATCTCTGCGGAAAATCTGTGGAGTTAGGCTGACCGACCGCATTCGTAATGACGACGTAAGAGAGCGAGTAGGTATGAAAGAGAGTATTGGTGTAAAGATGCGAAAGGGAATGCTCCGATGGTTCGGACATGTGGAAAGAATGCCGAACGAACGTCTGGTTAAGAAGATATACAATGCGAAAGTGGAAGGATGTAGGTACCGAGGGAGACCGAGACTAACCTACCTAGACCAGATCGGTCATGTACTGAAGGAAGGTGGAGTCAAGAGTCTCCGAAACCGGCGAGCGTGTATGAAGAGAATTATGAATGTTGAGGAAGCGAGTGAAGTATGCAGAGATAGAGTTCTCTGGCACTCTGTTCTCTCTGCCTACCCTGCAAGGGATATGGCGTGATGATATGTATGTACAAAAATATAGCCATTTCGAATAGAATTGTTGCAGAGACTCTAATAAAAATATAAAAGTTTTACGAAGATTATGTTACTTCATTAAATACATTTTTATTTATAACATTTGAAAATATGTATTGAAAAACTACATACTGATTATAATTTGCATCGAAACTCAAAGATGTTGTCGAGAGCCAGCTTTATTGGAACTAGCCTGATGGCTCAGTTGCATTCAATGTAAAGAAAATAAAGCACACAGCGCGCCTTAAGAAGTATTGATTACAAAATTACAACTTTGTATTTACAATGGTTGGTTCTATACAACAATAAGTCCGTAGATAAGGTCACGTCCCCTTGCCTCGGTAACTATAGTATTACCAATACCTAGAAACATAAATTCACAAAAGTTTACAACTGAATTTCCTCGTAAAGTAATATTTTAAAGAAAATGGTCGCTACAAATCGTGAAAGTTGGAAACTTATATCCAGAAAGTATCCGAGCTTTTATATTTTTGAAAGCTACGTTGAGAAGTTAAAGCCTTCCCGCTATATACCTTTGAGAGGAGAGCGGGGGTGTATCGTTAGGATTTCAAAGCAAGTGCGCACCTTAGGCCTTCGGAAGTTATCATGACTTGAATAACTTAAGATAAATGTGGTCACAGAATAACTGTATATAATATGTATTTACCTATCGTAAAATCTGCAATTTTACTACTTTAACGCAACCATGAACGAACAGGGCTAAGAATTGCTTACTAATTTTAAATCCTTGATATGCCATGCCCCCAGATCATGACCCGACATATCCTCAAGTATGTATACCAAGGGTGATCTTTTATTTATTACACGACATTTCAAAAATTTTGGTGCCAATTTCTTTGTGAAGTGGGCCTCTTTATCGCTTTGGAAATAACAACGCTTCCAAACGATATCGCCAACATGGAACTCTGCGCACTTTCGTCTTAAGTTATATCTTTGAGCATTTTTTTTATGAGCTTGCCAAAGTGCAACTTGAACTTTATCAAAAATATTCGAAAGATAACCTAAATTCTCCGCATATACATCGCGAGGTAGGAAGACGAGTTCATTTGGGATGTCATTATCAATATAGTGAGAGCCACTTGTAACCAATTCTCTACCATGGACTAAGAAAGCTGGAGTATACCCCGTAGTCTCGTTGACAGAATTATTAATGGCAAATTGTATTTTGGCGAGATTTACATCCCAAGAACGATGGTCATCATTCACGAATGTAGAAATAGCTGTAATTATAGTCTTATTGTATCTTTCTACAGTGGTTATTTGGGGAGTATACTTTGGTGTGTAATGAATGTTGGGTATTGAGTATTTTTTAAACAGTTTATCCATGTCACGACTTGTGAACTGCTCTCCATTATCGAGGATAATTGTTTGTGGTATTCCGTGTGTTAAAAATACGCCATCTTCTAAATGTTTAGCTACGTTATCAGCGGTAGCTCTACGCAATGGAAACATCAGACAATATTTAGAAAAACAACACGTAACCACAAAAATGAAACAGTGTTGTTTTCTTGAAGCAGGAAGAGGGCCGATTAAGTCTATAGAGAGCATTTGAAAAGGTCGGCTGCACTCCTTAGGCCTACCCATCACTCCCAAGGTGCTATGAGTCGGTAATTTATATGTCAAGCATGTATTACAGTTATTTACGTACTGGACTACGTCAGAATACATTTTAGGCCAGTAATAACGCAGTAATAATCTTTTATATGTTTTGAAAATGCCAAAATGGGCTGATATTGGTTCCGAATGGTTCTTTTTCAAAACGTCTTGACGCTGTTCTTGTGGTACCACAAGTTTCCAATTAAATTCGTTAGTGAGAATGTTTTTATTTCTCATGAAACGATAAAGAGAACCATTTTCTATCCGATAATTGGGGAAATTCGCTGGTGACTCCTGGCAACCTTGGTATATATTTAAATACCAAGAATCTTGAGTCACTGGGGTGGGGCAAGAGTTTGAGATTAAGGCAAGTGTAGGCAATCTAGAAAGAAAATCAGGAATGACGTTTTCTTTACCACGGCGATGTTTGACTTCAAAGTTAAAAGAAGACAAACGAACGCCCCATCTTGCGAGCCTACCAGTAGGGTTTGTAAGTGAAAGAAACCATCTAATGGCTGAGTGGTCTGTATAAACCGTAAATGGTTTCCCATTTTCTAAGTAGCATCGCCAGTGCTCAAGGGCCACTAAGACTGCTAGGGTCTCTCGCTCTGTGACACTAAAGTTCTGTTCTGGTCCAGTGAGAGATCTGCTCATATAAGCAATTGGATGTTCTATGCCACCAATTTTTTGAACTAACATAGCACCTACACCGAAATTACTCGCATCCGTGTGCACTTCAAAGGAACTGTTAAAGTCTGGGCATGCGAGTATAGGGGCGTTGACGAGAAGAGACTTAAGTCTCGTAAAGGCGCTGTTAGCCTCGTCTGACCACCTAAAAGGAGGGGAAGTCTTTTTAGTGGATGTCAACCTATTTAGGGGCCCTGCTATAGTGCTAAAATTGGGTACAAATCTTCTGTACCATGAAGCAGTACCCAAAAACCGCTTCACTTCTTTACGATTTTTCGGAGTTGGATAGTTCATTATAGCTTCCACTTTCTCCGGGTCTGTACGAAGACCATGCGTATCAATTATATAGCCAAGATATTGCAGTTGGCTTCTAAAAAATTGACATTTACCAAGATTGACTGTCAAGTGTGATTTACGCAGTTTTTCAAGGACACGTAGAAGCAAAGAGACGTGCTCTTCAAAGGTGCTACTTATAATAATAATATCATCTAAGTAGGCGAAAACCTTCAGTTCAAATTCGGGTCCAAAGAGCTTATCGACAAGGCGTTGCTGTGTAGCGGGTGCATTTGATAATCCAAAAGCAGTAACTTTGAATTGGAAGGTGCCGCGACCGGGGACATAAAAAGCGGTTTTCTCGCGGTATTTTTCTTTTATAGGAATTTGCCAAAATGCTTTGGATAAATCTATACTAGACAGATATCTAGCATCCCGTAAATTATCAAGGATTTCAGCAACATATGGGATGCAATAAGCATCTTTTTTAGTAACCGAGTTTAATTTTCGGCTATCTAAACAAAATCGTGATTTGCCATCCTTCTTACCCACTACTAAAACGGGCGAGGACCAAGGACTCTCACAAGGCTCAATGACATCCAATGACAACATCTCATCAACCTGTTCGGTAATAATCTTTTTTTTTTCTGGAGACATGCGATAATAGCGTTGTCGAATTGGTTCTGTATCACTAGTATCAATAGAGTGCATAATAATATCAGTTCTACCTAAACCCCTCTTTTCAAATGAAATAGATTCATATTTGTTTACTATATTGTCCGCTATCGGTTTCTCTTTGTCATTTAAATTATCATAGCTTTGGAGAATACTATCTTTAGAATTAGGCGATGTTTTAAGAAGAGAAAGGCAATCAGAGGCCAAGTAATTTACACAACGGTTAAGATATTTGGGAAGAATTTCAAACTTAGTCCAAAAATCAACTCCAAGAATTAAGTCCGAATCTACATCTGGAATAATGTGCGTTTTTATAAAATGTGATTAGTTTTCAAATACTAAGGGCAACATCATGTAGCCTAAAGACTGCAACTTTTGCCCACCAGCGGCATTCACAGTAATTTTAATGTCATCATACAGGGGATAACCAATTTTTAAGAAGTTTTTATAGATATGTCAACCTAGAATACTGACTACAGATCCTGAATCTAATAAACCAAATATTTTCAGGTTGTTATTACCACCAATCACTACATGTATGTACGGTCGCGGGTCATTACTCGGCTTTGAAGCGAAAATCGAAGCAATGTTATACGATGCGAAGAAATTTTTAATTGTAAGCAACCAATTTTGCCAATCCGAGCTATCGAAATAATTGATTACTCCTTTGCTGCGATTTTCGTTTATTCGTTTTTTGAATTGGGAATTACAGGCTTAGGTATATTACAGTTAGGGCACTCCGTTGAGCGCACGTCCTTCTTACCACATTTAAAACAAAATATTATACGCTCAGCAGTACATTCTCTCATGCTATGGGTATTTACACGACAGCGGACACAAAATTTTGGTTGAGAAATAGCAGATACCTTATTATTGAAATTGTTGTTGGAGTAGGGCTTAGAGTTGGAATTGAAATTTTTTGAATAAAATTTGCTAGATGTTTTGTAAGCGAATTCTGGGGCTAAGGTCTTAGAGGTCGCTGCAAGAGGTTCTTTAAAGTTACTGCAACGTGTTTTAACTTTTTCGTAATTACGACACAGATCCTGCAATTCTTCAATTGAAGAAACGTCAGCACGGCCGGCAAGCAAATTGGCATAGCAAGGACGAATATTGTGAAGTAAAATTTCAAGCTGGTCTCTTTCGCTCATAGGTGCACCAAGACGAGAAAACATGCCCTTCATTACGGATAAGTAAACAGTAATATTCTCGGATTCTCCTTGTGTGCGATCACGTATTTCAGTTATCATACGATAGTCATAATCAAATACGTCAAAATCTTCACGAAGCCGATTAATCAAGTCTTCACGAGAGCTTATATTATCTTTAACCGCGCGAAACCAATGAAGTGCATCACCTACAAAGATTTCATAAGCGAATGCCATTAACTTTTCATCGGAAATCTATTTGGCTATACGAAATTCCTCAAGTCTCTGAATGAAAGATCTAACGCACGTTGTTCCGTCAAATTTTAATTTCGAAATATCCGAGGAAAGACCACGATCACATTGTACGTTTATATTTAAATTATCTAAACTAGAAATATTTTTCTCAATGGTAGTAGGAGTACCTTCATAATCTTTTGTGGTACCTACAGGCTTAGAAATTTTTGAGAATTGGTGGTAAAAATCGTCGAAAGACTTTCGAGTTGCTTTTAGTTGAATAAGATTTTCTGGGTTATCCGGCTGCATTATTCTACAAAGTCGATAATGAATATGATTAAGCAGGGAGCGAGTACGATCTGAAAGATTATCATCAAACTCCGTTTGTAGGGTCTCTAAATTAATTTTAATTTTATATAAGGAATCTAATATACCCTTAATATCATCACTAAAATCCAAGCAAGAATCTGCAACATCATCAGGTTGATAAAGTTGAGTTAATTTACAGACCTGACGTCGTAATTCCAGAACGGTGCTGGCCAGTATCTCACCTCTGATAACAACTTCGTATTGTAATTCGGATTTTTGTAAATGTAAAAATTTTATAGGGTAAGACATATTGAACAAAAGTAAGGCACCAGATAAGTTGTGTAAAAATTATTACATAAAGGCAGCAAAATAATAGCACAATTTAAAGAAAAATAAAGCACTTATTACCGTTCTGTCACAAGAATAAATTTAATTGAACGATGTAGTAATATTAGAAATTACGCATATAAAAGAAACTAAAAATAAAAATAAGCAAAACCAGAAAATCAAAGTAGTTCAAATTATGTACCTCACAAATGTAGGTAGGTTGTTTAATTTGCTTATAACACAATTACAATACGCAAAATATGATACAGCACTCTGTTATAACCACTATAGATCAAAACTAGTACATATTTTGAACATTTAACTATCATCGTTTTACATAAATAACATGCACACAACCGACACCAGAAGTAAAGGAAAAGCAACTGCTGTAGAACAACTCAAACCTTTACACAATAAAGTTGGGCGCCATTTGTCACGTCTTTACCTTGCCAAAAGAAAATAAAATAATACTACTCACAAATAATAAGCAGGACTTTAATGAACAATATTATTTTATGAAATAAAGTTTAATAAGTTTTAACAAAATCAAGGTCTCAGTCGCGGGTAGGTTCGGCGTTCTACAACAGCATCAATATAACCCACTCTCCTGTGCTATATTCCTCGTTGATATACCCCGGCCTGAAGTGAGCACCAGATCAGGGCTGAGACGGCAGCGTCCAGTCCACGGGGAGTTCCTGCGTAGACGATATTAAACTTATTTTAGCATTAAGTGGGTAAAATCATGTACTGCCACTATCCCAAGCGGATGATCTTCGACATGATGAGTAGCGAGCGAAGCCGGATGAAGTTACTAATAAGCACGAGGAGCAGAGGATAGAGTTATTTAAATATTACAGCTGGGTGGAAGTGGCAGTTAAAAAAAACATTCAGTAACGGTTTTTAGCTGTAGGTACATGGATGAATAGCGTAAGCATCTAAATGAAAACAATATCTACTAAAGTGTTTAAATAGACTGATAGGCTCTAAATAGCTACGTTACATTAAATCATAATAATCTACAAAAATAAATTATACACAACTTACCCAGTACGGGAATTCAACACTATTAAAATATAATAGCACAGTGATAGAAAACAATACTTTATAACAATACTATATTAATTAGTTTAGTAATCTATATCTACTGCCGCTTAGTATTCATTAAAAAAAACGAATAACGGCTGTATATTGAGAAGAACGGCCGGCTTCTCCGTGAGCCACGATCGAATGCCGCAGCGACCCGAGCTACCGATATCTGGCGATAACCGGTTTAGCGAGCGCGGAGACCGAAGGAATTTCATATATAAATAAATTAAAAATGTTTGCGTGTATGTTGAAACATAATTATTTTTTTACTATTTTTTTAATATTATTCAGAACATACATATTTTTATAATATAAGGATAACATAATATTTTTTATGTTACACAGTCCGGCTGGAGAGGCCTCGGTTCGGTGTGCGGACCGTAGAGGCCTTCCGGCCGGTGCTGATGCAGTGGTTGGAACGGCGGCAAGGGGTGCTCTCCTTCCGACTGGTGCAAGGTTTGACGGGGCATGGATGCTTCGCCAAATACCTGCACAAGGTCGTCAGGAGGGAGAGTACACCGTCCTGCCACCACTGCGATTGCGACGAAGACACGGCGCAGCATACGCTCGAGGTTTGTGCCGCTTGGGCAGAGCAGCGTCGTGAACTCGTCGCAATCATCGGTGCCGACCTGACGCTGCCGACCATCGCCAGGGCGATGCTCGACAGCGTCAAGAACTGGGACGCGGTCGCAACCTTCTGCAAGGCAGTAGTATCGCAGAAGGAGGCGGCGGAACGCGTGCGCGAGGAGCGTCTCCTCGACGGCGCGAGCCGCCGCCGGCGACTAAGGCGGCGCAGGCGCGATTACCTGCGCCTGATGCCGCCCTAGCCAAGGCCGCGGGTGACTGGATCGCGGAATTAGTCCGTCACCCGCCGAGAGGCCGACCGCGTGAGGAAAGACCGACATCCTACCCGAGGGGGGGATGTCGGTCGAGGAGAGGGTACTCCTCAGGGGTATTCCGTCGGGCCGACCACTGACGTCAAGTCACTCTGCTCCGGTGGTTGGCCCAACGACGAAGGCGACGTCACGGGTCGGTTACGGGTGTGCGCGCTTACGCCCCTCTGTCACCCCGGATGGAGTGGTGCGAGGAGTGCACCGACCGTAGCCCACCTCCCAAAAAAAAAAAAAAAAAAGTAGATAGTATAGTTTTTTAAACTGTGTGCTTTTAATATAGAAATTGTAAAAGTAATACTTGTTATTATTTAACCTGTATCCCCCTCTACCGCTGTGGGTCAAGCGTGTTTTATTTGTATTTTACTTTTTTTGTGAACTCTGTGATGTCATAACCCAAGGGTGAAGTACAAGTAGTTCCTTACTGTTGGCCTCATAACAAAACTCAAAGTCGCTCAGCGTGCTATGGAGCGGGCTATGCTCGGAATTTCTCTGCGAGATAGAATCCGTAATATGGAAATCCGCAAAAGAACGGGTGTAAACGACATAGCGCGAAGAATTAGCACATTGCAGGGGCGACGGGCAGGCCACATCGCTCGACGAACCGATAACCGTTGGGGAAGAAAGGTTCTCGAGTAGCGACCATGTATCGGACGTCACAGTGTTGGTCGCCCTGGTGAAGGTTGCTGGGAGTCGTTGGATGCGGGTGGCACAATACCGCACTTTGTGGCGAAATGTAAGAGGGGCCTACGTCCAGCAGTGGATGACAAAAGTCTGAATGATGAAGGTACAAGTGTTGACACGTTATATCGCAATTATATAAATATTTCACAACACGTTATAGTTTAAATAGTGACATCTCCAGTGTTATAAGTTCGATGTTCACAGATTAGAGCACATTCTTGTGTATTCACAACTGCTTCGACTGAACTTGGTGATTATTTATTCAATAGAATGTTTATAGATATTGAAGTAGTTCGAATTATAACAATTAGTGATACGAGCTGTTGTCTTAAAAAAAATAAACAATATGTGCCGTAAATACTTGCAATAGACGTAATGCTTTTGTATTTCAGGGTAATGTTTTGATTATTTATCAACTTTTGTATTATACAATAAACGCGATGCAGCAACCCGTTATGCTCTTTATCTCGTAAACTTCTCGTTACCCAAAAAGTATATGTGTTAAAAAGTTTAATTTCACAAATATATTAAAATTGTAATGTTACCTTAGAATTAGATTACAATACAATATCTTCCATTCGTCACACCTGCGGTCGTACTACGTAGGTATATAACTTACACACGATCCAACATATTTTGCCTATTTATGTGTATACGGTACTAACAATTACACACCCTACTGCCAAAGTTTAACGTTCACTTTACATTGACACACATATCTAATACAATCAAAAACATGTATTTGACCTCTTGTTTACTTTGTTCGATCAGAATATTTTTTTTATATTTAGATAAAATATGTTTATTATGACAATCGCGTAGATAAAATACTTAGTCTTTACTATACTGTCTCAATGAAATCGACAGTAGAGAGCTTACATTCATCATCACACCCCATATATGTCTCACTGTTGGGCTGGGGCCTCCTCCGTAATGGGAGGGAAATTAACCTAGTATACCGCATTGGTCAGACATGTTGGTATAGGGTTTTGTTTCGAGTTTTCCTTTTCACAGATATTATATGCGTTTTATATCCCTTAGTCGTCTGGTACGACCACCCACGGGTAAGAGAGGGGGTGGTAATAGTATTCTTACTCCGTCACCACACGGAAAAGTTAAGCTTACATTGCGTAGCTAATATTTGAAGATTGCAAAAACCGTGTCACATCAATAACATTGGTTATTACATACATTGGTTATTGGTTAATAAAAATTACCATTGTAATTGTACGAGGTAATTATAAACGTTATCACAGTCCAGCATTTTAAATCAAGTAATTATATTACCTTTTACAACACAAAATGTCAGAACACATTATTGTTATGACGTCAAATTACATACAATGTTACAAGTAATATTACATTGAAAATCATATGTTTGTGGTGGTCCGCATAACACTATGGCGACAACGTTACTTACATAATAATATGTAAATTAGATTATTTTATTATTGAAATTATATGTCGTCGACTTTTTTACAATAAAAGAAGTATTTGAAATAAAATTTTAAAAGTTTTGCGGGAGATTCGTGCATAATAAGGGCTTCTCCAGGTGAACAGAGAAGAAGGAAGTAATTAATCAAGAATTAAGCAACAATTTCACTTCTCTTGCTATTGAATAAAATCTCTGGCATTCATATTGCCTTATGAATTTCCTCTTCGTCATTGTGATAATTAATATTATAGCACCGGCATGACCTCAAAAGGATAATGATTCTAATTATGAGTTAGCCTATAACTAAATGCTTATTTATAAAAAACCCGATTACGAGCAAAAAATTATTGTCACAAGTGAGGTTCGAACCCATACCTATTGGAAATTCGTCCCTACCGTGCTGCCACTTACACCACCGTGAACTATTGCAGAACATTCAATTCTCGCATCGTATTATATTTTCGTATTTACGGTGACCTGTGCCATCTACCGGACAATGTTACACACTGTATAGGCTACTACTTCAAACTTTGAAGTTAGAATAGTATTAAATGATGACACAACCCTGTTATTTAAATTACTGAAATTTAGCATTTAATATGCTTGATTATTTATAAAAACCCGATTGGGTTCGAACCCTACTTGTGACAATAATTTTTCGCTCGTAATCGCGTTTTTATCAATAATCAAGCATATTAAATGCTAAATTTCAGTAACTTAAATGCTTATTTATTTTGTTATCTTAGCGTCGTCTATGTCCCACTGCTGGACTGGAACTGCCTTCATAGGGGGAGGAAATTTACCTTATCCCACGCTGCTTAAATGAGTTGGTAAGTTGAGTTTTATTTTATGTGTTATATGAGTCTTATACGATCACCAATGGAAAAGCGATGGAAATCATAGCATACTTCCTCTTCAGCAAAAGGATACAATTTGTTTTTACACGGACTCTGTCAAATAACACTAAACGACACGCTCCGTTATGATTTATATGTGTAATATTCGTTTCAAATGGTTGTACATAAGTTATGTGACATAAGTAGAAACATAAATGTGTAACGAGACATCGCCACGTGACGACTCGTAATAGAAATAACAAATGTCCCCACATTACTGTGAGCTCGTATCAATAACACACACACACACACACACCTACACTTTTGTTCACCGTCACACGTTATCAACACACTAATACTGGATGTTCTCTGCGATGGTTCATAACATTTCAGTCCTTTTAATCGTGTCTGGTATACCGACAACTGCAATTAATCTTGAGGCTCACATATGGGAGCTGCTAAGCTCTTATCGTATCCGTGGTGCTGTTCTGCTGTGATACTAGTAGCTGACCGTACTCCTGTACTGGGTTTATTTGTCAATATTGCTTTGTATAAGAGGGAAGTGAAATTTTTAGAAGTACTTTAATTTTTCTAATTCTTGTTGTGAATTCTATAGTAATTAAAAGCGTTTCCCAAGACTTCCCGAGGATCAAATATTAGTGTTTATGGTGATATTATGGAACCTGGCTTACAAGAGTTACAGAAGTGGCAATGTGTGGAGGGATTAGTCCCATTATAAATATGTTACAGTTAGTTTTCTATTTGTTAAATCCGTATAATTTTATCCAGTATTTTGATACAATTTCATTGTCAGTAAAAAAATAAAATTATTCTATATAAAAATATATTGTTTAAGGTCAGTTATTATTAAACATTAAGTTTATGGTAATTATTATATTATAACAATTTATTAATTTAAATCTGATGGGAGCTAATAAGTTTACGCTGAATCGAACCGAGGTAATACTGAGAAAGATCTGGTATGACAGAGAATATCTAATAGATATTAAATCCTTGTCCTAATCTCCACATTTATCTGAGAAAAAGAGAGAAAGCCAGTAAGTAGGTGAGCTATAATGCTAATATAAATGAAACTAGACCCAAATTCGTTTTGAGTGACATTAATTCTCGCGGCGACCGTTCAAGTTTAACCAAATACGTTAATATTTCTTCTGTGTTTAAACTTAGTAAACTTAATCTACTGGATGAGTGCAGACGATATTAAAATGCTTTTAAAACGCGCACAAATTTCGTATTTGAAATGTTTTATTTTAAAATGTTTCTTGACAGAGATTGTGCTACGGTAAATATTTGAAAATTTAGATTTTGCCAGTTGAGTTAATTAATTAAGTTAGTTAATTAATAGAAATATTAACTCACTTAACGTAAGTTTAGAGCATACAGTTTGGAACACTTATCCAGTAAAATAGTAATTTATTTAAGTAATCGAGCAGATACACTCGTGTGGTGACAGAGTAAGAATACAATTCATCACCCCTTCCTTTGGACGTGCGTGTTGTATAAAATGATTTAGTGATGTGATACATAGATAACATCAATGCAAGAAAAGGAAAACTCGCCATAGATCTCTATACCAACACGTCCGACCAGTGTGGTATAATGGCTCAATTTCCTTACCTTGGTACAGGAGGTTGGAGTCCAACACTAGAACTTATACTTAACTGTGATTAATCAGTACTTACTTTGTCAGTAATATGTTGTTTTATTACTCATGGTGGCAAACGCAGCACACCTTTTTTTGTGTTTTTGCGGCTGGCTATGGTGCTGTCACGCCCCGCCAGATCCGTCCGGGGTGACAGAAGAGGCAATGCGCGACCCCATAGATCGCCCCGTAATACGCCTCTCATCGCTGAGCGAGCGGGCCACCGGAACCCGATCTTTGACTTCGGTGGCCCGCCCGGCGGTTTACCCTCACGGGTTCCTCTCAAGTCGATGCCCCGGCAGCTTTTGCCGTCAGGGCATCGTCCTCACGCGGTGGTCCCACTTCGGGCGACCGGACTAGTCCCGACTAGGTCCGATCACTCGATGCCTCGGCTAGGGTGGTATCAGGCGCAGGTAATCGCGCCTTCGCCGCCCAAGGCGCTGGCGGCAGCCCGAGTCTCCGAGGAGAAAATTCTCCGGACTCCTTCCACCGCCTCCTTCTTCTGCGAGATGACTGCCTTGCAGTAGGCGGCGACCGCGTCCCAGCTCCTGACATTGTCGACCATCGCTTTTACGACGGCCGGCAGTATTAGGTCGGCACCGATAGCAGCGACGAGGCCACGGCACTGCTGAGCCCAGGTCATACAGACCTCGAGCGTATGCTGCGTCGTATCCTCGTAACTGCCGCACTGTTGGCAGGACGGAGTCAGCTCCCTCCTAGCGACCGTGTGCAGGTACTTGCCGAAGCAACCGTGCTCCAACAAGACCTGTACCAGTCGGAAAGGGAGGATTCCGTGCCGCCGCTCCATCTACTCTATCAGTACGGGCCGGAGGACTTCAACGGTATGAACACTGTATGGAGGCCTCTCCTACCACGTAACCCAGCGGGCAATGACGTTCCAGCGCGCGTCCTTGGGATAGAACAGCACTCCTGATGGTAAATGTTACTGCCGCACATGGATCTTTACAATTCCAGGGCCATATCTAAGCCACTGCCTAGGCGCTGGCGCTTCAAGTAAGATTATTTGTTTCCCCGGAGAACGCTAGTGTATTCTTGTCCGATAGCCCCACGACTAGTTTCTGACTCAACTCATAATTAAAAACAGTATCTGTACTACCGCTTCACTCCATGGAAGACGTGATTAACATATAGTCAACATATAATTCTTATAAATGTTTTAAATCACATTCTAGATTCAGTTAATTTCAATCCTCGTAAATACATTAACGTGGACGTCGCATCGATTTTTTTAAACTCCGCACGTGTCCAGTTAATAAGTTTAGACGACTGTACGCGGTTAGCGTGCGACTCGTACTGAACCACATTTAATTACATAATAGTTCAAGCTAAAACCTTACCTAAGTCCTGTGCAACAGGGACCTTGTAAAACGCAAACGTTTGATAGTTCGTATAACGTCATGTGTGCGGCTAGACGTGACCTGCCCACAGCCGAGCGCCCTCCAGTATTAGCCCACACCGACTAGAACTACTAATGAAATGTAAACTGCCACATTTGTATTATAAAATTTATGATTTCACAAGAACTGTTTCAAAAAAAGAACTGAGTTTGCTTCGGCCATGTTTAAACTAATTATAAACTGTGAGCATTTGATGGGACTTCGTCATGAAATAGAAGTAACTGCCTTGTTGATAAGACCGCAACGTAAGTCGTAATAAATCATTGAGTAAAACTTTTCTCTAGTCTAATCCATTTGAATGCATTTCAAACATTTTTAAATTGCCGCCAATTTGTAAATACAAATATATCACATTAAACATCTACAGATACCAAGGAGTTCTTCATTTGAAATTTATAAAACTTGTCATTGGTTTTTTTTCTTACCGGCCTGAGTGGCCTAAAACGTTTCAGTGTGACCCACGTATTTATGTTCTGTTATACAGAGGCAGCATTTAAACATCCACATTGTGCCAACAATTTTAACGAAAGTTGATATGACATAAGATGTATGAAATTGCCAAAACAAAACTTGTACATGTACAGTAATTGTATTATTATTAAAATTTTACATAAAGTTCTGTAATTATATAATTGTAAAAGTCATATATATATATATTTTCCAATATTTTCAACATACATAAGACCCCTTTCTCTGTAACGTTAAACACCGTTATATTTACGACTTGGCTCATTTTAAATTTACTATATCTCTGTTAACTTTCGTACGTATCTTCTTTTCAGTTTACAATTAGCCCATTGTAGTCAATTGTAGATTACGGAACGTTGTCCAAGGGTTAGTTATAAATATCAGTTCTATCTATTAAAGTGATATTATATATTTAGATTTCTTTGTTATGTTTTACGAAAGGAAAGCATGATGAATTGTATTCATACGTCGTCACTTTACGTTCCAGTGTGGTGGTTGGATTGTGTCCCCGGCTTCCTCGTTCACGGCACGTAGCACAGAAGCAGATTGCTGCTACCAAGACATCCATATTCTGCGCGAGTAGTGCTACGGACGATCCGGCACATTTATAACTGCAGTTAGAAAACTGTCAGCGTCATAGATATTAATAATACTAGTATATCAAAATTTCAAAACAATTATTAGAAAATAAACATTTATACAACATATACACATCATTTGATTCTTCGCTCAAATTTGTTGTACTATAAAAAAATAGTAGAGCCATAAAATTAAATATGTGTAATCAATTGATGAGCCTTCCATGTCCACTGTTACAGATATACTTCCCAGAGCGCAAGTAATACCTTAATCGTCGAGCTTTACATGCGGGTTGTGCGTCGTTATATGGTGTTATGCGACTCCCTTGAGAGGGTGCCTTACTTAGATTTTACGACACCCCTAGATATATATGGGGCTGGGTGACATATTGTATTATTTTTACAGTACTGTAGTTATAATAGTTGTATTATTTTGACAAAACCTTACATGAATAAGTACTCACAAATCTTCTATCGAATTTTCTAGAAATTTCTAGAGAATTTCAAAGCACAGTCAGGCATTAATTCACGCACCGTCTACATACTTATTTTCTTCTTATAGAATCGGTATTACTTTAAGAATCGTACTTTAACAGACGGTTATATAGTCAAGCAAAGTTCAACTTTAAGTTATATACTAGAAGTACATTATTGGTTGTAGTATTTGTTGGCAACTTGCCAAACTATAGTGCTAACAGACTTGCGTGAAACGGATAGCAAAATGCACTGTGACGTCACAGCGTATGCTATTCAAATGTATAGGTTATGCTTAGCATACAATTTACTTAAGAATATTGGGTTCCTAAAGAATATAAAACAATTGCACCGAAACATTCATTTGTTTCATTCTTCTCCTTTTGTGATTTTTGATGTGAAACTTGTTATAGAAAAAGCTTTAAATTTCTAATTTTGTGTATCAGAAAATGGTGGGCAATACTGTGTCGGGTAAACTGGGAGCAGTATCCCGCTTTCCTGCTGGTATTGTAGAAAAATGAGACCCAATGCTCCTCTTGCGTCCATAATTTTATGTAAATATTACGAATTAAAAACGTAATCTATGCAATACAAAAATGCTTTTTTTTTGTAAATTATGAGTTAGTTACTAAGACCCTTAAGCCAAATCTTTGTTATAAATTAACTTCATTTAACGTTATCGTCCGTCAGTAAGTCAAATCGTTACCAACAGCACCATGGCCGCACTGTTAAAGGTATCTTTCGGGAATTTTGGTGGCAAACGAAAACATATGTAAGGCACTGTTACATCATATTCACTACACCTCAGTACGTCCTCGCATGGCGCATCAAATTGTACGCCATATAAAATACTTAACATAACACGTTAAAATACTAAGACATTGAATATAATATGTACAAAACATGACAGTTTTTCCTTCCTGCTAAAATACCACAAAAGTGATCCACCATCATCATCTCAGCTCATATATGTCCCACTGTTGGGCTCGAGTCTCCTTCATGATGCGAGGGCAATTGACCTACTATGCCACGCTGGTCAGACGTATTGGTTTTCTTTCAAATTTCCTTCTTTTGTATAGATGTTAATGATGATGTTGAGATGAGTTTTTATGCCTTAGTCGTCTCGAGTGATCACCGACGGGTAAGATAGAAGGTGGTGAATTGTATTCTTACTCCGTCACGTACACGATTGTTATTATAATATTAATATTATTAATTTGTAAATGCAATAATACCATGACATTAAGGTTTATTGACCAAAAACTTATCTCACTTTGACCAATATCTTTGTTTTATAGAATTAATCCTCCCGTGACCATGAACGCTGTGCAGTGTTCGGAACTTCAGGTAATTTCAAATCAAACATAAACACGATAGAATCCGTAAAAATAGTTTTATTTAAAAAAATAATGAAATATTATTATGACATCAATAATACACTTTTGACAGGTCAACAAGTTGAACGCAACCCCAGCCACACGGGCTGGATACCCTGGCTACCTCGATAGGTTGATGGATCATGACGAGATAGGAGGAAAAATGTCATAATATTGTATACTAGCTTTAGTCTATAGAAGTAATTATAAAATCACTAATCGTAATATTGTGAGTTCACTTCACCGATATAACTTCACTGCCAGAACTAAATCTGAAACCGTAGAGAGCAATACATTCTCTTTTGTAATAAGGATATAGAAATAATTGGATAAATATATTATGTACACATATTTAGTTTTGAGATAAAAAAAAACATTTAAAATATTATCATAACATATTTTTTCAATAAAATGCAAAACCATACACTAAGGTAATCCTTGTGTTGCGGCTACAAACATAATTAAGAGACACAAATTAAACCCAGACTCAAAACAACCATTTATGGAGCACACAAAGTATTGTCCTGTATGTAAATCGAATCAGCGCTTGGTTAGTCGGTATCAACAACTAGCTAGCTAACTAGCCATCGCTACAATCAATAAACGTGTTACCCGTGTTTTAGTAAGTCATTGCGTCAACATCCCTTAATACCTCGTGGCAATCGTAAAACACAATGTGCTACTAATGTCCGGTAACGAGTATGCGACCTCTGGCGGCGAGGCGCGGTAATCACGACGTTTTGTGATGCGTTACAGTCGATAATACATCATTTTGATAATCATGAACACATTCAACGTCGCATATGTTTTGTTCGAAAACATTATATATTCAACAATATTTATATTTGGTAATAAAAAAAACTTTTTTTTACATAATTCGTGATGTGTTTTAATGGCATTTAAACTCATGGGTACTGATCTATAGTGTGGAGGTTTGCAAGTTTAACTCATGCAGAACAATTCCCTACAATGTGTTATGAGTTTGTTTGTAAAATCGTCCACAATATAAAGTTTGCTCCTTGCGTGTTGTCTTTCAAAGAAAAGTCTCATGATTGCATTTTGTATTTATTTAATAATATATTTCAGACAGTGAATTCGATTTTTTTCTAATAATAAGGTTATTTAAATGTAAAAAAAAAAACAAAAAATGTATTGTTTTTGTTTAATTTTTGTACATGTACTTTACATAAATTCATGTATATTTTTTATTACATAAAATATTTAGCGCGAGCGGCGAGCCTATTACCATGTATAAGGACGTTGTTTTGTACTCTAAGATAACTTTTTGATGGCTAACACAAAAATACATTTTCCAATGCGAGACATTTAGGACTATTCTGAAATTCAAAACGATTTGTATCTTCGTCTGACATACGTCGTGTTAGCAAGATTTTGATGAATCCTAAACAATATTAAATATTCCAAGTTATTTTAATAAATTTATACTTTAATATTAGAACGACAGGTGAGTCTCTGTACAAACAAGTGATATATATATATAGACACTTTTAGGACGCTTATCGTAGCGCTGTAGGGTTTTACAAGCGATTAAGGTTCCACGCTCAGGTGATGAGGACAGTTGGTAACGTTTACCAGACAACTCGCCCCTCAATTTGTATTAATAGATCAAAAGCCTAGACGTGCCAGACATACTTTATTTTTAAAAAACGAAATGTAAGGCTTCGCATAGTTTTTATATAATGTACATTGAGTGCCAACATGTCTGCAAAGTTGATTGTATGGGCGATTTAGAGACAGATTGAGAAAGGTAAGCATAAATTCTAATTTATACTTACATAAGTTTGTTCTAAAAAACTTATGTTAAATTCTTATGCTTGATTTTGATATATAAAATTAAGAAAAAGTTTCTTCGTATTTTAGACGAAAATATAAAATTAAAAAATATTTTTTTTTGTCCTTACTCTCTTGATGTTAATCAGATACTACTTAAGGAATTCTGAAGAGACCGAAATAAGTGGTAATCTGAAGGAAAGGCAAGGTCAGGGTTATATGGCGGATACATTAACACTTCCCAGCCAAACTCTACTCATTTTTGCCGATTGACTAAATATGTGTGTGGTCTAGCGTTTTCGTGATGAAAGACTACACACTTACTGATGATTAATTCCGGGCGCTTTTTCTCAATTTCTTGCTTTAATCTCATCAGTTGTTGGCAGTAGATATCCGAATCAATGGTTCTGCCCGGTGGTAAAAGCCCATAATAAACAATACCCTTTCAATCCCACCATACAGCATCACCTTATTGCGAGCTAACCCGAGGTTTGCCACAGTCTCTGATGCAGGCATCGGTCAGGACCGACCTGTGACCATGACTTTTTTGTATGTTTTTATCGTACGTTATCAGCTTTTCATCACCAGTTATCAATCTTTTCAAAAACGGTTCGGTTTCATTACGTCTAAATAAAGAAACACAAATGAGTACACGAGTCATTAGGCTTCTTTCTGTGAGCTCATGTGGCATCCAAATATCGAGCTTTTTCGTGTACCCAGTCTTTTTCAATTCAAAACTGTTTTGTGGTCAATTTTCAGATCATCAGCTACGTCATAACTACTGATATGCCGATTTTGCCCCACTTTTACAAATATGGCGTCCATTTTATCAGTGACAGTGCGACCAGGTGCGTCTTTGATATCAAAATTCCTAGATTGAAAACCTTTAAACCAACTTTGTGCTTCTCTTACTGATACCTGCTGCATTAGGTCCATAAACATCACAAGTTCTTTTCACAGCTTGCGTGCGTTACATTTATTCTTTTTTTTGTAATAAAATTTTATAATGTATTGAATTTCTTTATTAGGTTCACTCATATTGACAGAAAGAAAAAAAACAAAAAAAAAACGGCGGATGAAAAGATTTTATTATTTTATTTTTCTTTTTTTAAGATGTAACTTTTTTATTGGTATCAAAATCAGCCAGATACAGCCAGTACAGCCAAAGAGACATTTTAAAAGTTTATACAGACTAGGTATATGCGAAAAGACTTTTCCCCGACCTGTTATAATGCACACAACAGTTTTGTAAAAAAATCATATTTTATTTGTATGTCTTGTTCCACTAAACTTTCTGACATCTGTTCCCTAAAGTATTGCAATATCTAGCTGCCATCGAAGTTTCCATAAGATCTCAACTCATGAATATAAGATTCGGTAATTACATATCTATTAAAAGTTTGTCCGCAAGCCAGTTCGTTAATTCCCTGACTGGCTAATTTTGATATGTCTTTTCAATTCGACGTGGAATGTTCTCGAATACTGGAACATTATCAAGGCAGGATTGAAATGATATTTTTAACGTTAATTTTTTCCTTCGCAGTTATATTAAGTTTGATCTAATATTTTCCTGTTTTAATAGGTATAATATATTGTGCCACATAATAATATAATACAGTTAGCGAATATAATCTACACCCACACTTAGGTAAACATTTGTACCGCACAAACAATATTAGAATAGAGTAGAATAATCTTATCTTACGACGTAAGAGAGCGAGTAGGTATGAAAGAGAGTATCGGTGTAAAGATGCGAAAGGGAATGCTCCGATGGTTCGGACATGTGGAAAGAATGCCGAACAAACGTCTAGTTAAGAAGATATACAATGTGAAAGTGGAAGGATGTAGGTACCGAGGGAGACCGAGACTAACCTACCTAGACCAAATTGGTCACGTACTGAAGGAAGGTGGAGTCAAGAGTCTCCGAAACCGGCGAGCGTGTATGAAGAGAATTATGAATGTTGAGGAAGCGAGTGAAGTATGCAGAGATAGAGATCTCTGGCACTCTGTGCTCTCTGCCTACCCTGCAAGGGATATGGCGTGATGATATGTATGTATGTAGAATAATCTTTATTGAGAATATAATATATTTTATAATTATAAGCACATAATTATTTAATATACTCGTCCAAGTTAACAATACAGCACTGTGCTGTAAACAGAAACATATTCAATCCGGGGCTGGTTTTCACCAATTCTCTTTCGCTGGCAATATTATACAAACTCGCTGACAATATATTCCGTGTGGTGACAGAGTGAGAATACAATTCACCATCCCCTATCTTACCCGAGGGTGATTGTAAGAGACGACTAAGGAATATAAAATGCATATAACATCTACGCAAGAGAAGGAAAACTCGAAATTAAATCCTATTCCAATCCGTGTGACCAGCGTGGTATAGTTCGTCAATTTCCCTTCTGTTTCGGAGGAGGCTCGAGCCCAACAGTGGGACATATATAGGCTGAGATGATGATTATATAAAAAAAGGAAGAAAGAAAACAGAATAGTTATAAAAACTTATTATAAGAATGATATTTTTGTTAACATTTAGATGTGCGTGCTTTAAAATAATACAAAATATAAAAAAATAAAACTATTTTTACAGATTCTATCGCGTTTGTATTTGCTTTTTAATTACCCGACATTTCGAACACTTTACAGTAATCATGGTCATGGGAGGATAGTCAGACAGTCCTCCCATCACGGGAACGCTATAGAATCCGTAGATTTTCAATTTCAAACGTGTAATAATAGCTTAAAGATTACAAATTATTATTTAAAAAAGATATATTGAGAATAATAAAAAGAAACTAAAGATCCTGAAGATTGAAACCTGGGTAACACCAAGTCATATGCATGTCAAGCGTGACGAGTGAAATATAGAAGTACTAACATGAAGGAAATTAAATTGTATCTCTTTATAAAATACAGGTGAATAAAATACAAGTATAACAACTATAAAACAAAGTTGTAAAACATCCGCACTATATGTATTTGTAATTGAAGCGATGCTATTTGTAGTCGCGCGCTTTACACCTCAAACTCTCGGCTAATGTCCATTGTTCGGGGAATTCACATATTATAACTTTGTACAACACTGTAATTAACGAGATATGTTTTGTTAACAATTTTAGTTGCATTAATTACATACTAGCTGTATTACCGGGCTGTTGATAGAGGACGCGAAAGTATTTGTTGGGTCACCGGTGGTAATGTATCGATGTCAATTGTTAGGCCCAATGTCCTGTAATACGGTACGGGCAGAGCGTGGATAAATCATTATAACCTTTCAAAGAGTTGCTTAGAGTCAGTCGAAACTGGTTGCCGTAACCAAAGTGCAGTCAGATATCAATAAAGAATATCTTACTTATATTACTTATTTACAAATTAAATCATAGAATCAATAGTTCACTAAACCCAGGAGATAGCTGCCTTGCCTTGCATAGCTGCCCGAGTAGGTATGAAAGTGAGTATTGGTGTAAAGATGCGAAAGGGAATGCTCCGATGGTTCGGACATGTGGAAAGAATGCCGAACGAACGCCTGGTTAAGAAGATATACAATGCGAAAGTGGAAGGATGTAGGTACCGAGGGTGACCGAGACTAACCTACCTAGACCAAATCGGGCATGTACTGAAGGAAGGTGGAGTCAAGAGTCTCCGAAACCGGCGAGCGTGTATGAAGAGAATTATGAATGTTGAGGAAGCGAGTGAAGTATGCAAAGATAGAGTTCTCTGGCACTCTGTTCTCTCTGCCTACCCTGCAAGGGATATGGCGTGATGATATGTATGTATGTATGTATGTAGATAGCTGCCTTCATTTGCAAGGTGATCATTCAATTATTTTTTTTGACTTTTACATGATACTAAAAAGGGTTTTGTTGGTTTTCTTTATAGCAGACGAGGCGTAACCAAGAGCACATTGGAGTCGTCGCCTACAGTCAAGTCAGGCTTGGGTATCCAGGTCCTGCTTACCGAACGAAGTGGAGTAGCAGATTTCTGTGAGAGTAGCTACTAATCCGTACGAGCCGACTTATTTATGGCTGTAGGTAGAAAATTGTCAGTAACCTTAATATTACAATTATATTTTTGACGCGTAACCAAGCGGAGAAGTAAGTACACACTATTAAAACGAAGAGAGATGAAGCCAGAACAGATGTAAGAGTAACAATAGGTAATGATGTACTGGAGCAAGTGGATGAATTTGTATATATTGGATGTGGATTTAGCCGAGATGGAAGGTACACCACTGATATAGCGCGAAGAGTGAATGCCGGCAATAGAGTGAATGGAGCGTTGAGGCAACTTCTCGGTAGCCACCACCTCAGCCA
Organism: Lymantria monacha; assembly: GCA_905163515.2. NCBI lineage: Eukaryota > Metazoa > Arthropoda > Insecta > Lepidoptera > Erebidae > Lymantria > Lymantria monacha. The sequence continues at coordinate 37,179,512 of LR991084.1, read as the reverse complement.
GAAGGCACGTGTAGCAATATATAACGCAGTGCTTGTCCCAACATTACTGTATGGAAGCGAGAGTTGGGTATGCAGAAAAGAGTATGAAAGTAAAATTAATGCGGTCGAAATGCGATCTCTACGGAAAATCTATGGAGTTAGGCTGATCGATCGCATTCGTAACGACGACGTAAGAGAGCGAGTAGGTATGAAAGAGAGTATTGGTGTAAAGATACGAAAGGGAATGCTCCGATGGTTCGGACATGTGGAAAGAATGCCGAACGAACGTCTGGTTAAGAAGATATACAATGCGAAAGTGGAAGGATGTAGGTACCGGGGAGACCGAGACTAACCTTCCTAGACCAGATCGGTCATGTACTGAAGGAAGGTGGAGACAAGAGTCTCCGAAACCGGCGAGCGTGTATGAAGAGAATTATGAATGTTGAGGAAGCGAGTGAAGTATGTAAGGATAGAGTTCTCTGGCACTCTGTTCTCTCTGCCTACCCTGCAAGGAATATGGCGTGATGATATATATGTGTATATGTAGATATGTATATTAAAACGATGTTTTTTATTACTTATGGTAGCAAACGAGTAAGCAGCACACCTGATGGTAAGTGTCACTGCCGCCCATGAACCTTTGCAATACCAAGAGTATAACTTAGACCGCTGCCTACCAATAAATCCCCAAACGCACCCAGTTGGGTTGCCGGCTCTCTCGCTCACCGAACGAAGCGCAATAACACATTGGCATTACTCAGACGTCGACCTGCTGCTCAGTGTGGTCCTACCCCGGACGGACGGACCCGCGGCTGTAGACAGAGAACTGCCAGCAGCGTGGTCCTACCACTATTGGTATACTATACATAGTTTGCTGCGTATTATCTATTCTTTAACGATTTGATACATCGAATACATTTTTAAGAGATAACAAATCTTTTCTATTTAATAATAAAACTTATTTTGTAATAAAATTAACAAGTTGAACGTTGTGAAGTGCTGCACGAAACGCTGCGATAGTAAAAATATATTAAACGCGATAAAATCTGTAACAATGTCTTTGTTTGAAGCTACGTTAAGTTTCGTTGTGAAACGGTTCAAAACGGATGTTGTTTTATGGCTAATATTTAAGTGAGGAAATTTCGTATGCTGGTAACATCAAAGTAGACAAATTACTCGAGTTAAACTTCCCTATTATGGTGCAATAAAAATTTTGTACGGTTAGGATTTTGTGTTTCAAATATATTTTGTCAGTATTGCCACCATTTTTTATATTTAATAAATTATTAGTGATAAATGTGAATATTTAGTTTTCCGTAAGATATTATCAATACATTATATAGCCGTATTGATTGTCATATGATTTGAACCTTCATTGACGAACGTGGGCCTATGTCATCATTACAGCCTACCGCCGCGCGCCGTCCACTGCTGGACGTAAGCCTCCCTTATGTTACGCTACAGAGTGCGGTCCTGTGCCGCTTGCAGCCACGACGCCCAGCAACCTTCACCAGGTCGTCTGTGTACCTAGCCTATTTATAATAGGTATAACAACCAAATTCTCGTTCGTATTGTCGTTATAGGAGACTTTCCACATACCTAATTGGTAACATTGGAACAGATTTTCAACAAACTTGGATATAAATCCCAGGTGCTGCACCAATATTTCGCTCACAAAGTAAGTTTTTATAAAATAACCTCGCGTGTAGCATTGAACGTGCTTAACATTGAACACGTGTCAATCTTAGTCATTTCAACCCTCAACTATTCTGAGGGACTTAAGAGAAAACTAAATAATTAATGTAACCAACAATATATCAGTCCGGTAACAATATATCAGTCCGTCTGGCCAGCGTAATGGGCCTTGAGGTATAAAACGAATGACTTTTAAATGACCTCCACGACGTTCGTACTAGAACATCGAGTGATAGTTGACGAGTAAAACTTAAACGAGTGTACTTTAGACCACATGACTGAAGTAAAACTTATAAAATCCGATTACGAAATGAAAAATGATGTCGCAAGCGGGATTCGAACCCGCGTCTATTGGGATTCCGGCCCAATCGTGCTGCCACTGCACCACCGCGACTAATTGTAGGACATGCAAATTTCACTCCGTATTATATTTACGTCTTAAGGTGACGGTATGCTATCTACCCGACAATGTTTACACATTGTTATAGGCTTAATACTTCAAACTTTACAGTTAGAATTGTATTAAACGATGACACAACCTTGTTATTTAAATTACTGACCACCGCGACTAATTAGTCGCGGTGGTGCAGTGGCAGCACGATTGGGCCGGAATCCCAATAGATGCGGGTTCGAATCCCGCTTGCGACATCATTTTTCATTTCGTAATCGGATTTTATAAATAATTAAGCATATTAAGTGCTAAATTTCAGTAATTTAAATAACAATGAAGTAAAACTTGTTTATAAAATATTAATAATTAAAATAATAATTATTAAACGTAACTTGCTATGAGAAGAAAGTGAGAAAGAAAATGTGTGCTCGCACCTTTCTCTCTCTTGTATGTATATCTCCCTCTCAACTTCCGTTCGCCTCGACCGATCGCACTTTTCGTAAAGCACTCGTCAAGCATTCACCAGCCTCAAGTAAAGCGTGCGTAAAGAAGAAGTATTACTGCAAAAAGATATTGTAACGATAAGAATATAATATATGTATAATAATATACGTATGTATAGTTAAATGTATGATAAGAGCGTAAGTTTAACGATGGCCCCCGCGCGTACAAACCGCGACCTCTACGTACCTAATGTATGCGGGTCTTGGGTTGCTAACGTATAGAGATTATAATTTAATGATTACATGCAGCTAACGTAAAGGTCTGTTCATATACCAACCACCACGAGCTAACGACAGAAACGTATCATAGCGGATGACTCTATATACCATTACTTTGATTATATTTATATTAAGTAATGTTATGAAACATAAGAGAGCGAGTAGTATGAAAGAGAGTATTGGCTCCGATGGTTCGGATATGTGGAAAGAATGCCGAACGAACGTCTGGTTAAGAAGATATACAATGCGAAAGTGGAAGAATGTAGGTACCGGGCACTACCGGGGGAGACCGAGACTCACCTACCTAGACCAGATTGGTCACGTATTGAAGGAAGGTGGAGTCAACAGTCTCCGAAACCGGCGAGCGTGTATGAAGAGAATTATGAATATTGAGGAAGCGAGTGAAGTATGCAAGGATAGAGTTCTCTGGCACTCTGTTCTCTCTGCCTACCCTGCAAGGGATATGGCGTGATGATATGTATGTAATGTTATGAATAGAAATGTAACAGTAGTAATTAACGTATTAAGTCATGATCGTGTGCCGCCTGTGAGATCTGGTCCAGGCACAATATTTTGTATTTCAAATTTACATTCTATCGTGGTTCAAAGGCAAGGTTATTACTGATTATGTCGTAATATTTTTTTATTTATAAAAGATTAAAGAAATAATAATAATTGATAAACCCACTGAGATTTTTCCAAATCTTGCCAGTAGTGGTCTAGTTCCGATCCGGTGGTTGTATATCGTATTCATTTAAAATTTTAAAACTGACAATTTGTAAGTACACCTGAAGATAAGTGTTACTGCCACCCATGGACCTTTAGGGCCGCTGCCTACCAATACAAGCCCCAAACCCACCCAGTTGGAGTGCCGGCTCTCTCGCTCACCGAACCAAGCGCGATAACACATTGCCATTACTCAGACGTCGATCTTCTGCGAGAGTGTGGTACTACCCCGGATGGACCGAGCCACGGCTGTAGACAGAGAACTGTCAACAGCGTGGTCCTACCACTATAAAATTAATTAATTTTCTAGCAATATATAAATAGACATATCATTCTAGTAAAAACGAAAAATGGAAATACAACCAACCTGTTTGATGGGTGTGTTATAGTCGAGTTGAATGTAGACATGGCGTAGTGGTTAATATATCGATCTACTGGGACAATTTCGTGGGTACGATTCACACGCAACACTATCCACAAATTGTTATACCGAATTCGAGTGTTTCATCATCATCTCATCATCTCAGCTCATATAAGTCCCACTGTTGGGCTCGAGCCTCCTCGGCACTCGGAGGGAAATTGACCTATTATACCACGCTGGTCAGACGTATTTGTATAGGATTTTGTTTAGAGTTTGCCTTCTTTCGCATAGATGTCGTGTCCGATTTATATCCGTTAGTCGTTTCTTACGATCACCCTCGGGTAAGTTAGGGTTGTATTCTTATTCTGTCACCACATAAACAGTTAATTGTTTGTAAAATCAAAACTCAATAACATACCTATAAGGGTTATCAGACTGTTGTATTTTAAAGAACATACTTCGTTATGACGAAGGCCTATATCTATTAATGAGTATTACATGACCAGAAAAAAAAATCGGCCAAGTGCGAGTTGTACTCGCGCACGAAGGGTTCCGTAAAACTAAAAAAATATTTATGCAGTAGTTTTTTTTGATATTAATTCAAGTTTTTTTTTGTGCTGTGTGGTAGCGGCTACGAATACTACCAACCCTTACTTTGCTCGTAGATGTCGTGAAAGACGACTAAGAGCTTTTAACGACCTCGGCCAACTCCATCTGATGTCGTTTGGTCAGCAATTACATTCCCAAGTTGACGTCTGGCAGGCGGCCGGTCATAAAACTATTGCCAATAACTTTTACATTATGTACTATGAAAGAAGAGTACATATTGTATCGATTCCAAGTAATTGGGATAAGAGTAGGAGAATGATGATGATGAATTCAAGTTTTTTTTTTCTTTGATATTAATTCAAGTTACACCTATTTATTAAAACTACTAATTTTTAAAACATTTAATGTACACGTTTTTAAACTGTTTTATTTATAATATTATATTATTAAATTATTATAAATAAATTTTGCAAAAATAAATAGCAAAAAGAGCTCGGCGGCGCTGAGATACGAACTCATGCCTACGGTGTCTAAAAGCAGCGCCTTAGACCACTCGGTCACGCTGCCTGTTATTGTCAGTGCTCAATTAACTACTGCTTGTTAACCATACATGTTCAGGTGAAAAGGGGTAGTGAGTTTAAAATTATTAAAAATATTTTTTTATATGATGTAATCAAAAATTTACAGATTTCACAATTTTTCCTTAATCTTTGCTATAAGACGTTGCTTTGTTCCAAATTTCAAGATTCTGAGTTCACGGGAAGTACCCTGTAGGTTTTGATTCCCTTGCGAGTGTCGAAAATTTGCAGAAATTTGCGACATAAATAGCTGTATCTTTTGATTGCGTTAGCTTAAAAGTTTGATTTTTCCACAACTCTAAGGGACAGTAGACCTGAGTATTTGATATAAATTTCAGCTTCATACCTCCACGCGTTCCTGAGAAAAAGAGTCTTGACAGACAGACAGACGGACGGATGGACAACAAAGTGATCCTATAAGGGTTCCGTTTTTTCCTTTCGAGGTACGGAACCCTAAAAAGAATAATAATGATAATAGAAAGCTCCTTAGTTTTAGTTTCCTATTAATTCTCGAAACAAAAAGTCCATCGTTGTTTCGATCGTCACAGTCGATTAAAATTAATTGCTAAAATATATTTGCACATTCCTTTTCGACGAGCCCTTTCACCTTTAATATGTTTGAAACTAACACACCGTGACGCAAAGTTTCATCTCTATTAGCATTCCCTGACAGCGGCGAGATGTCGAAGGTGCGTGGTCGTGAGCGCTCACGTGGCAAACTATACATAGTTAATATAGCAGCCCCCGACAACTATACTCAACTACGCCGACTCTATAAAATATCGTAAGGTACTCGTATGTTTCCCTTTCACTATTATCACTAAAATTTTCTCCGAGTCCTCCAACAATGAAATGAGGTATTTTATCTTTTAAAGGTAAAGATAGGGTTTACTATTACTTAATAATACGTTATATATATATTTGTGATTGTAGCTTTTATTTAACGTTACTTGTAGTATCATTAATATATATATTTGCAAAAGTCTAAAGAATAATACGTTTGTTAAGCTGCTAATAGTTTGCTATGACGAGTTAAAAACTCGTGATCGGATGCCGCTTGTGGGGTCTGGTCCAGCCATAATCATTCACATTGTGTTTGAGAAATATATCGCAATTCAGAAGGGTATCCCATTGTAGTTCATTGTTATCAAATTTGTATTTTTTTTTAAATAGTAAAATAATAATAACATCCGCTGAGTTTCTTTCCGAATTTTCTCAGTAGCGATTACGTTCCAATCCGGTGGTAGTTTATTGGATAATTTAACGTATTAAAATTGATAATATGTTAGTGCCCTCGCAGAGTTTATACATAATTACCGGGCCAGCCGTGAATGTCAAGGAATTGGTCCCCATGACCGGTCCAGTAGCGATGGGGAGAGAACACGGCGGATTATGGAGCCGCACGCCGCCCTTCCGTTGCTCTGGGCGGTATGAGCAGGATGCGTCCAGACCAAAGTCTGCTCAAAAAAGAATTTTCACATGATGAATGAATTTGAATTTGTAGCTGTAACTGGCACGACTCGCCCGCACTCTAATAGAAAATCGAACTCTGAGTAGCAGCAATTTGCTATATCGTTTCGTCCGATGAGTCGGATACAAAAATCACAACTTACAGTGTCATTCAGATACTACTTATCTTCAAATGGTCACCTTGCTTGACAGCCAAAGGCAATGAAAAAATAAAGGTAGAATTTTATTACATTCTAATGTACAGAAACTTAAAGAAATTATTTTTCTCTTTTACAGGCGTGATGTTTGAATCGTCGATGATCCTAATTTCAGATCAATCCAAGAACAGATTGGAGTCGCTGGAGCAGCGGAGAGACTTTGGGTCACTTTGTGTACCCTATCGACTCTTTCACGGTGAATACTTTAAGGAACTGTTTGATTTGGTACCACTATCACCGTTTTACCACCATACCACTCGACACCGCAGCAGGTTTCATCCATTACACTTGGAAGCGCTATGGTCCTCGACTGGACGTTTTCAGCGATAATATGTTGCAAGATCTGGAGTGAACTACCTGCTGCTGTTTTTCATATGACATGCCCTTCTTTAAACGAGGTTTAAGAAGAGCACTTTCTTCAAGATCGACAACGGCCTGGCTGTGCCCTTGGTGTTGCTTAGGTCAAGCTAAAAAGCAAGAAATCATAGTGTTGTACATATGTATACTGAAAAACAAAAGCTTAATCAAAAATAAGTTGAAAATACTAACCATTCATCTTCGCTCAAACACATCCCACTGTTGGGTGTGAGTCTGCATCATCGTCATTATCATCTCAGCTCATAATATGTCCCACTGTTGGGCTCGAGCCTCCTCCGTAACGGGAGGGAAATTAACCTACTATACCGCGCTGGCCAGACGTGTTGGTATAGGGTTTTGTTTCGAGTTTTCCTTCTCTTGCATAGATGTTATATGCCTTTTGTATCCCTTAGTCGTCTCTTACGATCACCCACATGTAACATAGGGGATGCTGAAATGTATGCTTATGTAGAGACGCTACACGAAAAATAGAAATAAACGCAATAAATGTTATATAATAGAAATTTAATAGTGTTAGTTTCACACTGTTGACAATTTTCTGTGTACAGCCGCGGGCCGGTCCGTCTGGGGTAGTACCACACTCTTGCAGAAGGTTGACGTCTGAGCAGTCGCAATGTGCTTTCGTGCTTCGTTCAGTGAGTGAGACAGACGGAAGCCCAAATTTCTGGGTGGCTTTGGGATTCTTTTTTGGTAGGCAGTGTCCTAGCTATACCACTGGTAGTGCAAAGGTTCATGAGCGGCGATAATACTTACCATTAGGTGTGCTGCTTAATTGCGCCTGATGCCGCCCTAACCGAGGCTTCGGGTGATCGGACCGGGGAATTGTCCGGTCACCCGACGTGAGGCCACCGCGTGAGGACGACGCCTCGACGGCGAAAGCTGTCGGGGCATCGACAGGAGAGGAGCCCGAGAGGGCATACCGCCGAGTGGGCCACCGAAGACAAAAATCGGGTACCGGTGGCCCGCTCGCACGGCGAAGAAGAGGTGCTTGGAGGGTGGGTCAATGGGGTTACGCGCCGCCTCTTCCGTCACCCCGGACCGACTTGGCGGGGTGCGACGTCCATGGCCCACCGCAAAAAAAAAAAAAAAGGTTTGCTGCTTAATCGTTTGCGATTATAAAAAAATATACTTATGTTTAATGATACATACATATTACATACATATCATCACGCCATATCCCTTGCAGGGTAGGCAGAGAGAACAGAGTGCCAGAGAACTCTATCCTTGCATACTTCACTCGCTTCCTCAACATTCATAATTCTCTTCATACACGCTCGCCGGTTTCGGAGACTCTTGTCTCTACCTTCCTTCAGTACGTGACCAATCTGGTCTAGGTAGGTTAGTCTCGGTCTCCCCTGGTACCTACATCCTTCCACTTTCGCATTCGCACATATTTAATGATAATTCTGACTATATGTATACAAAGACTGCAGTAAACGTAAGATAAAAATTCATATCGCCCAAGTGATTGATAATGCCCAAACGTTACATTCTCAAATAAATATTTAAACAAATAAAACATATATGAAATATCGCAAGTCACGATAACATGGGTCGCCCCCCCAAAAGTCGACGTCAACAACACTGTTATCAAACTGTTATATAATAACATATCATGGTTTAAACATAAACATATATAATTAACATAACACTTATCATTATATATTATGTTATAATAATATATGATGTTACAACTTTTGTTATATAACTACAGTAAAATTATAACTATAATACAAGAAGCGGCTATGATTTACGGTAGTGAACCATGTGATAACGAAATAAACATATATCTTGTCACCTCCCGTCTACCCCCTGCGGATGTTATAAGAAAGACTAGCGGTTAATCATCATTCTCCTACTCTTATCCCAATTACTTGGGGTCGATACAATATGTACTCTTCTTTCATAGTACATAATGTAAAAGTTATTGGCAATAGTTTTATGACCGGCCGCCTGCCAGACGTCCACCCTTCTTGTGAATGTAATTGTTGACAAAACGGCATCAGATGTAGTTGGCCCAGGTCGTTATAAGGCTCTTAGTTGTCTTTTACGACACCCACGAGCAAAGCAAGGGTGAGTAGTATTCGAAGCCGCTACCACACAGCTCACTTTAGCGGTTAATATTAATACAAGAAAAAAAAACCGTTTCACTAATATAAAGCTGAAGCTGAGCTGAAAATCTTTGAAGTGACCATTTAGATTGCAAAAAAATGTCAGATAACATGGTTGTAGAGAAAAATATTTTATATATTATTTCTCTAGGCAGTTTTTCTGTCGGTTCGCAATATTATCCTTATTCTGTTATCAAATTTCATGTTTCAACCCTCATTTTAAAAGCTTATCGTGGCGGTTAATGATGAAAAATAGACCCACGGTCTACAAATATATCGCTTTTCATAAATTTTATATTTAAATTTGGTGCAAAATACAAAAATTATAAATTTGGTGCTCAATGCAGGATTCCGTATGACTTGACTGGTTGGTAATAAATATGCTGCGACAAATAGAAACAAATCAGTGTCTATAAATATTAGCAAATTGAACAAATTACAGTAACAACGGTGATCAAATATGTTCGGCGGAAAAAGTTACCGTTGTTACTACAACTGTTGACATATCAAAAGTTGGTGTATAATGGATATTATTACTATTAGTAATCATCATAGGACGACGTGGATTTTCAAATAAAATATTGAAATTTAATCGTATGTTAATTAATCAAGCTACTGTCGCATAGTAGGGTAATGATACAATGTAAATAATTTTTACGTAAAACGAACAAATTTTTCTTTAAGCACTAGTTCTTTTGGGATGAAATTTCAATTAACTATACGATTTGAGTTTAAGAGTTCAGTTTCTGTCTATTGCAGTCTCATTTTCCTTTTTTTGTTTAAAGATAATATTGTTTACTGTTTGAAACAGTTCTAAATTATATATTTTTAGTTTGTGTATGCGACTTGAACCTATGGTAACTGGCAGTTCGTTCTAAGTGCTTTAGCAATTAATCCACAATAGTATTCACTAATTTTATGTTAAATATAATGTTCTTTACACCTAATACATGAATGCCATCAAATAGGATAAGAGAACGAGGAAATGATTACTGCGCTTGACTCTAACTTCACTAGACCCACACTTTAGTCAAATAGTTTCTCTCTATATACTTTAATATACCTTTGTAATAGTTGATTGCAATCAATTATGACAGCGACAATAAACGGAATGCTTTTTTAGATTTATGCTTCACTCATTGCAGAATGGGTAGAGGTATACCACTAAACGTAGCTATACGTTCCTCGTCACCATTTAATTTTTATTTCACAGGCAATAAAGAAATACAAGTTGACGTCTGTCTGGAGATGGTGTGTAAACATCACTTTCTTGCTCGAGTGTGTATTACACGATGACTGAAGTACGTGAATGTATATTATATCTGTAAAGGAAAGAAAAACCATAAAGCTCTACAGTAACTCATGACTCTCCCGCGATCACGGACGCTGTAAAGTATACGAAATAAATTAAATACAAACACTATGAAAACTGTAAAAATAGTTTTATTTCAAATGTGTATTACACAATGTGTAAAACATCAGAAATGATTGTTCCTTAGTAATCGGTGCCACTCGCAAGCATGGCGTATAATATATCAATGTTTCTTCTAATGTTGAAGAGGCTCGCCGAACACCGGATAATGTATTAACCGAGAAGAAAAATTAAGCCCTTCCAATGTTGAGAAAGCTCGTTCCTCACCAGGCTTTGTATGAAGAGAAATGAGCGATCTTATTTACTTTTAGTTGCTACAGTGTCATTATTGCCGCTTCAAAGAATAAGGTGTCCACAAAATTGCCAAGAGATAATAATACTTTTTGCCACTCCCGGGCCTCAAAATCAACACTACGAAATCAGCAAGCTCATGTCACTGACATAATCACAAAGTCCTTTAATATATGGTCACATAAAATACCAAATGTAATTTTTAATGGCTTCCACGTATCGCAAATATAAAAGAAATGTTATTTTATTTTATATATAAGAGTAACAAATCAAAGACATCCAAATGTTTAAGTTCAAAGCGACATTTATATGTTACAGTAAATTTATCGAGGGGCCCTCGGCGGGTTAAATATAATTTATAACAACCTTTTTTTTGCGTAAATTAGTCAAAGGCTAAGTACCTGAAATATATTTACACATCAAGAATGTCTTTGTGATCGAGTTGTACGACAAACTGTACGGGCATTTAATATTGCCTATCAAATATGTACTATTATTACCTAAAACTCACACCAAGTAGATCGGCTGTACCTTTATAATATTAGCCTCAATAGACAGTTCCATCCATCCAGCAAGTTCCATCTATCAGCCTATCGATGTCTACTGCATGCCGAACTAAACGGTTAATCCGCTAAATGTTCTCATACAGTTTACATGATAGTTTTGTACAGGTGACAATAATTAGTAATTTTTTTTTTTTGGGGTGGGTTATGGTCGGCGCAGTCTTCGCACCACTCCGTCCGGGGCGACAGAGGGGCGTACACATGCATACCCGTAACCCACCCGTGATCTTCACCTCCGTCGTTGCACCGGCTACCGGAGTAGCGTTTACTTGTCGTCAGTGGCCAGCCCGACAGAATACCCCCTGAGGGGTACCCTCTCCTTGAGTGACGGTCCACTCCCTCCGGGAAGGACGTCGGTCAGGAACGCTGCCTCCGTCACCACTGTGCGGTACCCGCGTACGGCCCTGACCGCCATGGCCCTCTATGGGCGCCACAGAAGAGCTCTGAGTCGGACGGTCAGGGAACCCGCCTACACCGGTGCGTCGTACAGGGCCATCAACCGGACGACCCTCGCGTACAGCTGTCGGCACGTAGCGCTCGGTCCGCCCACATTCGACATAAGCCGCGATAGGGCGGACGCCGCGCCGACGAGCCGCGGAGCGAGCCTGCGGAAATGCTCCCGAAACCACCAATGCCCGTCGAGCACCAGGCCCAAATACCTCATATGGGCCCGGATGCTGATGTCCGAATTGTCGGTGATCGAAACGCCGATGGGAGGGCCCATGCGGGGCCTATGGAACAAGAGGGCCTCCGTCTTGTATAGTTAGTACTTGCCATACTAAGAGCTGATCACTTACTATCTCCAACGCCAATCTTCTAAGAATAAACCGCAGTAACCATATTTATTTTTTACATATCTATAAGTAAAATATAATGGATTAATTACGAAACTATTTTAAACAATACAATATTATATCTTGTATAATTATAAATGCATGTGCATTTAATATAGACCAAATATGCCTTTTACAGCATATCATTAAGTATCGTAGAAGCTTAATATGTAGAGTCGGAATGGTTAAAATGGAAAAGAAGGAGGGCGTGGGTAGGTCGCTAGTATTGGATAAATACAAATCTCTATAATAATAATAAGTTCGATGTCAAGAATCCGATTCATTCCATTCCATAATCATGAATACCGATTCGAATCAAAACTGTAGGCATTAATTAAATATAGTGAATGGGTACTATTTATTTTATTATTTACGAGTTGCTGATACTTCGGTACTGTTGTAAACACCACGATCATTGGAACTGGAACAAGGTACTGAAGTAGTTGCGGGTGGGTAGTTCTACCTTACTGCTACTGTTACTACATGGTAGAGAGTCCGGTCAACATAATTTTACGATCATTACTGATATTTTGAATTTTTTCATTGCTTATGGTGACAAATGAGCAAACAGCATACCCTACTATAAGTGTTACTGTCACCTAGGGATATTTGCTATCGCGACGAGGGTGGCTCCCCATCGTTCAACGAGATAGCCACCTGGCGCGAGGACGCCCGCCGAGAAGTTATCGCCCGTTGGGCTACGCGGCTGGAGAGGCCCAGACACGGTGTTGTTACCGTTGAGGCCCTCCGGCCCGTACTGATGGAGTGGATGGAGCGGCGGCACGGAGTACTCTCCTTCCGGTTGGTGCAGGTCTTGTTGGGGCATGGTTGCTTCGGCAAGTACCTGCACACGGTTGTGTGGAGGGAGTGGACTCCGTCCTGCCATCATTGCGACAGTGACGAAGACACGGCGGAACATACGCTGGAGGTGTGTCCGAGCTGGGACGGGCAGCGCCGTGACCTCGTCGCTGTCATCGGTGCCGACTTGACGCTGCCGGCTGTTGCGCGAGCGATGGTCGACAGCGTCGGGAACTGGGACGCGGTCGCCGCCTTCTGCGAGGCTGTCATCTCGCAGAAGGAGGAGGCGGAACGGGCCCGGGAGGATTCCCGTGACCTGGGCCGCCGCCCGCGGCCGGGGCGGCGCAGACGTGAATACCTGCGCCTGATGCCGCCCTAACCGAGGTTTCGGATGATCGGACCGAGGAATTGTCCGGTCACCCGACGTGAGGCCACCGCGTGAGGGCGACGCCTCGACGGCGAAAGTTCGGGGCGTCGACGAGAAAGGAACCCGAGAGGGTATACCGCCGGGCGGGCCACCGAAGACAAAGATCGGGTACCGGTGGCCCGCTCGCACGGCGAAGAAGAGATGCTTGCAGGGTGGGTTAATGGGGTGGCGCGCCGCCTCTTCCGTCGCCCCGGACCGATTTGGCGGGGTGCGACGTCCATAGGTGGGCAAAAAAAAAAGAAAGGGTTCTTTGCAATGCCAGAGGTACAGCTAGCTTGCTGCCTACCATTGAAAACCCTTTTTTTTTTTTTTTTTTTTGTTTACGCTGTGGAAATGCTTTTGCGCACATCCCCCGCCAGTGACAGACGGGGGGGTGTGTGGGGCTCGCCGGCCATGAGATTGACGGCCGGAATACCCACTAAAACCTAACAGCGGTCCCTTCCGCGCTTTTACGGGATGCCGGAGAGATCGTCTATTGACATTCTATCCCCGACACCCCTACGCTTAGCCATCTGGCCACGACCAGTCAGCCGTCAAGGCGGTGGGAGGAGGTGCGCGTAGCGGCGCCTCCTTCTCCCTGGTCGCCGCCGGCGGAGCGAGTTCGCAGACGCGAGTGCTTCGCGTTCTCGCTCCGCGGCCTCCTTTGCAGAGATGACTTCCTCGCAAAAGGAGGCCATCGACGTCCAGTGCCTGTCGCTGTCAAGCATCTTGTTGATGACGGTTGACAACGACAGGTCTGCTCCAATGACCGCCGACAGGTCGCGGCGCTGAGGCCCCCAGGCGGGACATACCTCCAGGGTGTGACGCGCGTCATCGATTTGCGCGCCACACTCATGGCATCCAGGGGCCTCTTCACGTCCAATTCGGTGCAGGTACTTACCGAAGACCCCGTGTCCGGTAAGTACCTGCGTCAGCCTGAAGGACAGGTTGCCGTGCCTCCGTGTCGTCCGGCGGTGAAGGTGGGGCGCTACCGCCTCAACGGTCCCCCGTCCTGCTACGGGGAACTCTAGTTCCTCCCTCCACCGCTGGACTAGTGCCCTTTGAGCCGCTTCTTTCGCCCTGCTCAGTCCCCTCGTGGTGATGCGTTCACCATTTGCCCGCGCCGCAGCGCAGAACTGGTAGGCTTCCGCCTGAGCCCTAGCCTGAAGTGACCAGGGCGGATCGCCCGCCAACAATGTAGCTGCAGTCCAGGACACCGTACGGTACCCCCGTATTGTCCTCACCGCCATGGCACCATTGAAAACCCTAAACTCACCCAGAAAGTTGGGCTGCCGGCTCTCTCGCTGACCGAATGAAGCGCAGCAGCATATTGCCACTGCTCAGACGTCGATTTTCTGCGAGAGTGTGGTACTACACCCGACGGACCGGCCCGCGGCTTCAGACAAAATACTGCCAACAGTGTGGCAATATACTAATTATAATAAAGAAGTCCTGTATATAAAAAAAAACCGCTGCTAATTTTATATAACCTCTTAAGTTTTGTTATTCTTCTCATTTAAAAACATTTTACCCAAAAGGAATTGACAGACAGGAGCAATTAAAATCTCTACCTTACAATAAAAAAAGAACCACAATTATTGTAAATGAAATACCTTTGTTTTATTATCGTTTTAGTATAACTAGCGGAGTGCGAGTTACAGACGAATAGGGTTAATTGAAAATGCTAAAACCATTGTGTACAAAACGAGTAACGTTCAATTGCTGTTTTAATAAAATCAGTATAAAACATAATTGGTTGTTATAACACCAAACGTTTGTTCATTTATTTAATACATCCTTAGTTTAATATTTATTATAACTAACCTTTATTTTTTTTAATTGAAACGTGTTTTATTTTTAAGTAAACTTAGTGAAATTTTACCAACGGGACGATGTAGTCGGTTTCACCTTTACATCTTAAGTGGACAGCAATATTTTGAGATTAGTTCAGATGTGAGGTTGTAGGTAAATAGCTTGCTTTATCGAGTATCACACCTCTAATTCGTATATTGCTTACCTTTTTATGCATAAAGCAAATAAATTGTAGGTAGTTTAAAGTTCTATAAATTTTCAAAGTGAAAAATGTGTGAAAATGCATGCCTATTTAAAATTTTCTATTTTTATTTTCTATTGCAGCAAGCAAAATACGTAAATGACTCTATTTTTTTTTCATTATTATATCGAGCACACACAGCGAGTCGCCTTATACCATGTGAAAACGTTTGTCTGAGGCTTTATTTAAATGGGGATATATCATAGAAAACGGGGATATATCTTTCCGTGTGGTGACGGAGTAAGAATACAATTCACCACCCCCTATCTTACCCGTGAGTGATCGTACGAGACGACCTAGGGATATAAAACGCATATAACATCTATACGAGAGAAGGAAAACTCGTAGCAAAACCTTATGCCAATACGTCTGACCAGCGTGGTATAGTAGGTCAATTACCCTCTCACTATCGAGGAGGCTCGAGCCCAACAGTGGGACATATATGACCTGATATGATGATGATGATGATGTCATAGAAATGGAGAGTCATCGTAACAAGCATTTTTTCTGAGTCCGCCCGTACGTGAGAAGTTAATACTGAAAATATTTTGTCATGCACAATGTCATTTGCCAGTGATATGGATGAGCTCTACTCTGGTTTAGAAGTATAGAGGGATAACTATCACTTGAATTTGTCCAATTTGTTTTTTTTTTTTTGTAAAGATGCGAAAGGGATTGCTCCGATGGTTCGGACATGTGGAAAGAATGCCGAACGAACGTCTGGTTAAGAAGATATACAATGCGAAAGTGGAAGGATGTAGGTACCGAAGGAGACCGAGACTAACCTATCTAGACCAGATCGGTCATGTACTGAAGGAAGGTGGAGTCAAGAGTCTCCGAAACCAGCGAGCGTGTATGAAGAGAATTAAGACACAGAAAAAAAAACTCTGTTCTCTCTGCCTACCCTGCAAGGGATATGGCGTGATGATATGTATGTATGTATGTGTATCACTTGAAAGTTTATTACTCTCCGTCCCACCGTCATGAATGACTATCACGAACTATGGAACGATTGGTACCATACACCTTTGCAAGCATTCAAGGGTGGTTCAAGCTTGGTTTTAAGTAATACATGCAAGTTCAGATGTTGAGAGAGGTATGTCAAGTGAAAAGGTTTACTTATTATTTGCGTCCAATAGCAAACCTGCTAGTATATTAGTTATTAAATTAGATATTGAAACTCGAGTGTACGAAACTTTAGGAAATTAAATAATCAAACACAGACGGAATAAAACTCGTAAAAATATAATATAGTTGTCCAAAGTTATTTAGATGTTTAAAGTAATAAACTTTGAACATCTAAATGTTGGTCGCTGTAGATCTTAATATGGCCGTTTAGCGTTAATATATATTTTCATCATTTTCATTATATTTTTTAAATCTAAAATAATAAAAAAAATACATAGGATAATGCTTTTCATGTATTGATAACATATACTCAATATATACAATATAATGCATATACAACACTAACGAAGACAATGAAATGGAATGAAAATCTATATTATAATAATTAAATAAATCTTTAAATTATGGACGAAATGAAAAACGATGTAATACAATGTTGTAAAAAGAAAAAACAAACAAATCTTGATATTTAATTTACAACATTTTATTGAGATAATATAAATCATATTTATTTTATTAGGGTCTAGACAAATATTAAAGCAGCTTTATTGAAATTAAAATCTTAAATAAAGTTTCGATACAGATATAAATAAAAAAATATAATTCATATATATATTTTAATTCATCTTGCTAATTTAAACGGTTATAGCAATAAAACCTGCGGTAACCGACTAGTTAAACTATGAAACTTAGTTGTTTGGCGAAGGTTTTGAGCTCAATATATGTTTTTCCGTTTCACCGATTAGGACTAACACTTTGCTAATCAATAAAATATATAAACAGTAATTACTATTGGCAACACCAATCAACAGCAGATTTTCTAATTGTATGCTACAACACTAAAACTTTAATAGCTTGTAAGGTAGGTTTATTAGAAATAAACGTTGTAAATAGATGTTCTTGAATATACCTGGTACTTAGGCAACTAGTATTTTAATTACCAGCCAATACCAGATATTGCATTTATTATTTACCACCTGGTGTGCCGCTGGCAAGTCTACTTCTGCATCTAAAACAAGAATGGAATTTTCGAACGTTTACATGTAATATCTAAATCAACGTGTTTGTCGCGTGACAAAATAGCGTGACGTCGTGTTGAAGGCAGTGTCACGGTGCAAGCGCCGTTTGTGGCCAGCTTTATTAAAACGTTGCTGAAGGAAACGTAAATAAACTGTGAATATTGTTGCGTTTTAGGCCGTTGGCACACGCTTCCGTATTAAAACAAAACTTGGCTAATGGCGTTTAGCTTTTAATGACGTTTTTATAACTCGCTTTAGGAGTTTCATTATGACATGGTGAAGGAAAAAGTTTAGTTAGTTTGCATATCTGGGACAAGCTTTTGAAGCTTGTTTATTTTGTGCTTTTTATGACATTTGATGTACATGGCTAGATTATATTTCACTATATATATAATTTGTTAAAATGAAAAGTTTATAAAAATGTGCAATTTTTAATTTTGCTAGTGTCAAGTTAGTAAAGTTGTAAGTTACTTGCTTAATTAAAACGAATGTTTTATCAGTGTAACATTTATCAGACACAACTTATGGACTACG
Source organism: Lymantria monacha (assembly GCA_905163515.2). NCBI lineage: Eukaryota > Metazoa > Arthropoda > Insecta > Lepidoptera > Erebidae > Lymantria > Lymantria monacha. The sequence goes on along the minus strand of LR991084.1, from coordinate 37,161,358 downwards.
CTTCTACGCGGGTTCATTTTATTTTGAAGAGAAAAACGGTATCAGCGTTTTCCTCTGTGTCATGTAAGAATAAAATTCACATCCTCTAAAATTATAGCAGAAGACGTAAAGGGACATAATCAGGTAACCCTTTAACAGAGAAGTATAATTCGAAATAAAATGTCTTACCATCTGACCAGTAGGAACTGTAAATTAATTTCATTTCTTGATATAAGGAACTGAATCTCCTATAGGGAATAGCTTAGAACACCATTCCTTTTTACTGAGTGTATTAGATACAAAATTTATCACCATATTTTATATACAAAATCTATTACTCTACTATAATTGTGGTATTGTACCAATTAAGTATCATGAAGTCCATTAGAAAATGGACAAACAATTGTACAATAACAAGCGGTTGAATTTATCTGAGCACAATGAACAACCAGTAAATAGTGCAGACAATTTATGCTCGTCATATAATTAAGTGAAATCTAAAATGTTAATTCAATATGTTTTAGTACCTAGGAATGCTTGTCATCTTTCATCTATTCAAACATTTATCAGCTTATTGACATTCGTATTCTGTTGACTGCACACATAACATTGTGGTTAAGATACCGGCCTTCCGTGCCTGTGCCGTGTGTTCGATTCCCAGGTGGGATATTACTTTGTGCGATTTACAAACCGTTGTTCTGAGTGTGGGTGTAATTTGTCTGAGTTAATTGCATGTTTGTAAAGTCCGCCGCGATACATAAGTAAATTATTTTTTTAGTGTATTAGTCTATTTAGTGTGTTTTTAAAAAAAATATGACCTCTAAACATGGTGAGATAATATCATAATTACCATAGTTGGCAGGTAGGTTGACGATGGCCACCGAAGAAAAAGACCGGGTACCGGTGGTCCGCTCGCACGGCTAAGAGAGGTGTTTGTATGGTGGGTCTATGGGATTGCTCGCCGCCTCTTCTGTCACCCCGGACCGGTTTGGCGGGGCGAGACCACCTCCATAGTCCATAGCAAAAAAAAGGGTAGGTTGACGATCGCACTCGATGATGGTTTTAGCTCATTTCTACGATGCTATATAATATATGTGCTGTATAATAATAAGTAAATATTTTCTTCATCTGTAAACACAAAAAAAATATACTTACTTATGTAGGTGCTATAATATCTGCCGCTAGACACGAGACACGCTCCTTTTAAACAAACAAACAATCTCGATTTAACAGAAAATATTAATTTAAAAGATTAGTTTAATTTATTTAAAGTACTAACTACCTATCTACAGAACTGCCAAAACTGAAACAATAGTAATGTAATGAGGTTATGTCTATATATTATATATTTTACAATGACGTGACAATAAGCAATTAGCCCCCGCTGTGTACTTCGTTGTGTGCAATTAGTATAACTCGTTTGTACTCAGTTATTGTATTTATTATTTACGTTGAAACTCATACCTTTATTATAACAACTTTACTCTTCATGATTCTATTATTGTCTGTGGTCTGCGATCGTTTGACAATAGATTCATTTGTCTTGTTCCTAATTAATTCATTTCAACCCTTTTCTGCCTTCATTTATATTTCTATAGTTATAAATGACAAAATAGAATTATGATAGTACTTTACAATTTACGCTAGTATTAAGAAATAATATGGAATAAATCTGCCTGTACTGTACAATGCTGGCTGTGACACACTCAAGATCAAGATGCTGAAAAAACAACCAGGAATGCTCCTAAAGAACAAGATACGACAAAATACAAATCAGTCACCTACCTAACATAGTTATTTGTTCAGTCGTTAGAACGAGTATACCTTCACTTTGTACACCATCAAGGTCCTTTGAACCGGAGAATCAGTTCCAAAATAAAATAGAGTATTCACCTGAATTGTTATTATTTTTTATCATTTGTATTCTCCTTGCTATATCTATATATTTATATTATCAACAAACAGGTTATAATATCACAAATGCCGCGCTAAGTTTGAAATTGAATAACCTGTAAAAAAATCATGAGTTACTTTTTTAAATCACATACTTATTTTACACGATATACAATGTATGTTACAAAATTGCCAACTAATGCCACATGACAGTCCACGTCACATAAATAACACATCACGCACGCGTGTACCTGATACAGATGTCGAAGCTGAGGCTCTATTCTGGCAATATTATCGCTAATAGAGGTGGCGGTTCGATTCCCTGCGTCTGCATTAAAGAAATAATTGTTATATTGCGGAGGAATTTACAAACATATAACTAATGAACACAAATTACATCCAGACTCAGAACAACAACCAGTGGATCACACAAAGTATTGTCCTCACGGGAATCGAACACACGGCACAGCCACGGAAGGTCGGTATCTTAACCAGGGCACACTACAACAACAATATATAAGATGTTGGTTATTTAATATTGGAGATTAACTTTTAAATTTATATTTATTATTAAAATATCTACATTTAATGCTAAGTTTTAAAATTAAATGTTTTAATGATGAAGTTGGATATTCATAAGATATTCATTAGTTTTTCGCACGTCTATGAATGAACATTCATATTGCTGCATTATGAATGTCTTGCGAAATGTAAAATTATCTTGTGAATGAAAATGTGTATTAAAACTAGTTATTACTTTATGTTATTGACAGAGAGAGCACGAAGCGTCTCCGTTTCAGCTTGAACAAAAATGTTTTCATATGTCTGTCCGAATATCCGGCTATTTTCCTTTACAGGTTGCATTCCACAACTGATTCATATGAAATTTTGTGTGCAAAGATTTGATAATTGTATGAAATTATTTTGATTCATTATTTGGAATTTTACTAAAATAGATGAGATGTGGGGGTTCATAATATTAAAAAAAAACATATATCACTATCTCGTAATCATTTTGAAAAATCTTCAATAATATCGCAAAACTATGACATGCTCAGAGAGCGGCAGTTCGTAGAGCCCCTGTCTAGTTTTTAGTTTTAACTACTTTTATGGTAAGTGGCCAGCTGTACCTCAGCCATACCAAGGACATAGTATAGTATCTGTTTACCGAAATTGTGTAAAGTATAGAAAAGAAAGGAATGAGGACAGGTTGTGAGAGAAGGGGTTTTATTGTTCTTATTATCTCGATTAGACTTATAACAATAAAGACATGTGTGAACCAACAAACCCTCCCATGTACAGACATGTCTAGCGGTATGAACTAAGTAAATACCCTTCTGGTTTAAAGTTCTTTTTTTACATAGTTAGTATATTTTTTTTTGAAAAATATGTCTTAAAAATGACAGTGAAATTATCAAAAACACAAAGACGTTTCATTAAATCTATTTTCATTAGAAATCTTAATAAAATTAATTACTAAAAGACAGTATAATTCATCTGTCGTTTAGTCTGATAAAAACTAAGAAGCTTATGTAATTTCGGGCGCATCCCGTAATTAAGTGAGATTCCGCATAATGCCCCGTAATTTTAATACAACACAGGGAATGCCCGCCACTCGTCGCGTACTGTACACAACTTTTTATTAATAAATTCTGTTTTTTGATGGAGAATTTAATTAATTAGACGATGCCCAAAAAAAGTGAATAGCTACGAGATAATGAATATAAGATTATATATATTTTTTAATTGACTCGGCTCGTCGTTGAAATGAGCGTGGATTTAATTTTCATGCTTAATCACGTGTCTTAAGTAGAATAAATTTTGTCGACAATTCCAAAGCGATTGAATGTTTGAGTGTTTCAAATAAATACATAAATATAAGTTTATAAAAAAATCTATAATAGAAACTTTATTAAATTTAACCGTACGGTTAAATTGTTAAGGGTTTGAAATAAAACTATTTTTATGACTTCTGTCGCGTTTGTATTTGATTTTTAATTGTTCAACGTTACTATTAAGAGTTGATAAAACAATAGTAATGATTACATAAGCATGACGTCTTATCACCTTATATGTGTCCCAGTGCTGGGCTCGGGTATACTCTCTGAGAGGTAAATACCACACTATCGATGGTATCATCCTAAACAAATAGATTGATATAATAAGGTTTTGTATGGAGTAATCTTCTCTGACAGTGATGTTGTTTGCTTGCGCGCCTCTCTTCTTCTTCACGGAAAAGAAAGGAGTAGCGATATATTATATTTTTACCCCATTACCACACGAAAAAATACACATATGTGATCTTACAATACACATTATTCGATACCAAGACGTATTGATAATCAAATCGTCACTATAACTATTCAGAATACTATATATTCGAGAAAGCGTTAACACAATAATTTCTTGTACTTTTAAAATAAAACTATTTTTACAAATTTTATCCTCGGTTCTCCCTTAACCACGACCGCTGTGAAATATTAGACAATTTAAAATCGCATACAAACACAATGAGAGCCGTAAAAATAGCTTTATTTCAAAATAGTAAACATATTGACTATACAATTCAGTGCATGTCTCTATCAAAGGAAATTCACACAAATATATTTTGCATAAGTATTGTGGAGCGATTGCATGTGCGAGCATTGCACGTGGCACTGTACAGTACCTGTGAGGATTGCTTGGTTAGAGAAGCACTTGCACTTGTGTTTGGCAGTTTATATCGATCTTGGAATGGCTTAAAATATTTTTCCATAGAAACGCACAATAATTTGGATCACCGTAAATTATCTATGCATCGTTTTCATAAATGATTCATTCACCATCGTAGACATTGTTATAAATTAGTCTCCCACACTAATTATCACGCTCGGCAGGCGATTCGAATATAGCGTTCAGTTGTATACAATATCTCAAAGCTACAGCCAATTCGCCTGTTCGTTTCAGCCAATTGTTTCAGTAAATTTTTGCGACGGCCTTGGCCAAATAATGGTGGCGTCGATTGTGTTCACATCCCGTCGACACAGTTATTTTAAATACTATTGTTGTTTAATTATTTTATATGTTTTTTAAATAGTTAATAATAAATACTAATACAGACCGCCATTGTTCGCTTCCTTCTCATATGTATACAAAGAACGCACGTGGATCTTTGGAGGCCTTTGGGCTATGAATGATATATTCTAATACACAGTAGTAAGCAGGAGCTGCCAATTTTGGAAGTTGGAATTGAATGTGAGGAGGGACGCACCACAGCTGCAACTGATCGCTTTAGAATTAAAATTATATCAAAAAAAGGATGTTAAGATTATTGAAGTGAATTTTTCTGTGGAACTGTATTTCAATATTCAAAAATATTATTTTCATTAAATAATATATCTGATATCTAAACCTTTTATTTTCTATAATGTTCTTGATTTTTCATTTTCACGTTCCAATTAAAAATTTCGAAAATTGCAAGGAAGAAAATGTGGTAATAAATTCTTGTTTGCGATATCCAAAACAATTCGGTAGCGTGACAAAATATTTGTGTGACATGTTGCTGTGTTACAAAGTGTTGTAAGCGTGCGAGCGTCGCGTCGTATGTGGACAGCCTTTGTACAGAGTATAGCGGAGCACAACTGAACGTAAAGAGAATGTTTGTGGGCTATTGATATTTGAACGTATATTTTTATCATCATCTACACAGCTTCTATATATATATATATATATTCCACTGCTGGACTCGGGCCTCCTCCACAACGTGATGGAAATTGACTTACTATACTGCGCTGGGCAGACGAAGTGGCATTTTATGACACCCACTGGCAAGAAGAGAGGTTGATAAATGTTATTCTTAGATATGTGATGAGACACATTATTGTAATACTATTATTTTAAATAAAAATAATTCCACCACATTCTTTTCAATGATATATTCTTAACGAATCTTTCTGGTGACGAAGCAAAAATGCAATGGTCACCACGCCTTCCAATTCTATGGATATCGTAAAAATCGATTATGTAATGATAGCAGAGCAGATAACATCACTGTGAGAGAGGTAAAAGACGTAGTTGAGATAGAGATATTAACAGGCGGATTATTGAACGTAGTTAGTTTCAGATCTTCCTAGTACAGCGGTGCTACCTTCTCCTCTATTGATCTCGTATATAGAACTTTCAAGTAAATGTAAGGATACATTATTATAAAGGCGTACCACGCGAGAGCAGCTACTTAAGTTTAAAAATAAAATTATTTATACAGAATCATAAGAAAGATAGGTGCTATGAGATAGGCAAGCTCCTCCCTTCGAGTGAAATGTTTGGATAGAAACTTGACATTTCATTTGAATAATGGAATCAAAGTAAGAGTTGTTTATAACTTTACAGAATATTGTGTACGGAGAATTAGCTGTTGAAACAGTTGTTTTGTGAAGTGAACATAGCGGTGTGACTGAGTTGCGAGGGATTCTCGAGGGCACACGAAAATTGTAAAACGAAATCAAACGATGGCATTCAATTGTTAATTAAAATTTTAAAATTATAAACTCTTCTTTATAATTCAAGATTTTGTAATAAAATTTATAAAGAAATTAAAATATTGTTCCTTGCGAGACCTTTATAACTCATTTAAATAGAAAAACGATATTAAAAGAAACAGATACGTCCTTTGATGCTCAAATGACCCAATAAGATGATGGTTTATCAAACCTCTTATTTATTCAGGTAACTATAATAATTTGTATATTGTCGATGATATTCTGAATACATTTTCCAGTGTGGTAACGGAGTAAGAATACAATTGGGCATCTTACCCGTGGGTTATCGTAAGAGACGACTAAGGGATATCAAACAAATGAAACAAATATAACATCTATGTAAGATAAGGGAAACTCGAAACAAAACCCTATACCAATACGTCGGACTTGTAGGTCAATTGCCCTCCTAATATGGAGGAGGCTCGAGCGCAATAGTGGGACATTTATTAGCTGAGGTGATAATGATGATATTCTGAAATCTCGTAACCAAAACTTGTAATAATCATGTAACGTACGTCGAGTGAATTACAGTAGAGTAAAAAACAGAATATTTTCTAAACAGCATGGCTCTCTATTGCTTAAACTTTACAATCGTAAATGCTTAATATTTATCTCATTATTGTAAGCATCAATTGTGTACAATATATATTACAGACATAGTGAACACACTTATGCAATTTTATCATAACAAATAACAGAAGAAAAAGAAATCATATTTTTATTTCATTTATTCGGGAGTCACGTTAAAATACAACAAAAAATAACTGTAAAAAGCTTATAAATTATTCATTCAGCCTCTTAGTTTACTTTTTGGTACACATTTACGTTCAGTGCAATAAAATAATCAACAATGTGGTACAATTGGCTATACAGATACACGCATAGAGATTAAAATACTCACTAACCGTGCCAGTGTCGTGGGTTCGATTCCTACGTAGGATAATACTTCATATGATCCACAAATTCTCAGTCTGTGTGTAATTTGTGTCCGTTAAACTATATGGTTGTAAAGTGGAGGACTTTAAAGTGGTTAACTTATGGGGTTAACTTACTAAAGTGGGGGACGCAATACATGAATTGGGAGGATATTTAAAAGAATGATCTATATTTAAAAAAAAGCTACTCCCAATATTGTAAGTAAAATTTAATTAGTTCAATGAAATAAAGAACATTTTAAAATAAAAATGAACAACAACTTAAACATTTGTTCTTTATTAATGAATACTAATTTCACATTGAGTTTTAAACAAAGATACCAATAACAGCTTAGTTTTTCTTAAACGGTATGTTGTCATAAAATAAGTGGAAGGTTGCCGGTATCACACTCATTAATTATTGTGAGAGCTCGTATTTACTTTATAATATGTTTTGGTCCCCGAGGGAGTGGGCTAAAATTATCATTAAAATGTTTTTTAAATATATGGTAATGTACTCTATGGTACCGGGACTAAGGACTAGACTAGACCGGGATATAGGACTGTACTTGAAAGCTTCTCGATCGACTATTCAATCACCGACAGTACTGTCACTGGTTGTACCAGGTTAAATAGAATCTAAAATTTGGTAATGTTTTAGATAGTAGTTTTACAAAAAATATATTATATTTTGATTGAAAGTCTCGGTATGGTAAAGATTGCTGCCTCGCTTTTTTTTGTAATTGATGGCCTAAAAAATTTCAACACTTTTCATAGGATGCAGTCAATCACTGAAATGAAGTTGCACCTGCCAAAAATGGATTTTGCGACTTTTGTAGATACACGTACCGACGCGAACCGACCCGCCCCCGTCGGTACGAACATCGGCAGTTGCGGCGATGGGAGCCGCCACCCATCACGCCTTGCCCAGTGAGGCGAGTCGAGGAGAGCAGAGTGCCGGGTGGGCACGTGGAATGTAAGAGATTGTGTGGAAGGTAAGTTGCACGAGATGATATCCGTCATGGCGGACAAACAGCCAGACGTGCTCTGTGTAACAGGGACCAAGCGAAAGGGCAGCGACGCCTGCGATCTTCCTGGTGGCGGGATGGCTCTGTGGTCTGGTGTACCACAGAGCGATCGAGCCAGCATGGGGGTAGGAGTGCTGTTGTCCTCTCGCTTGGCCTCAGGTGTGAAGGATTACGGAATGTATGATCCCAGACTTCTCTGGGTCTGTATAAAACTAGGTGTCACCAAGGTATTCATGGTTGTAGCATATGCTCCCGTAGGAACCTCAGTGGCATCAGACCTAGAGAAGTTTTGGGACAATGTCAGGGAAGTTCTGGATATGGCAGAAACCAGTGAACGCGTTATTGTATGCGGAGATTTGAACGGATGGGTGGGGACCAAGCGTCCCGACTATGAGGACGTACTTGGTCCATTTGGTGATAAGAGAGTGAACGACGCAGGTAGGCTCATAGCGGATGTATGCATGGAGAGAAACCTTATTGTGTCAAACACATTTTTCCAACATAAGGACATCCATATGTATACATGGAGAAGGAATGAACAGAAAAGCATAATAGATTTAATTTTGGTAGACAGTCGCCTCCGAAGCAAAATATTGGACGCAAGAGCCTACAGGGGCCCCACAGTCGATACGGACCACTATCTCGTTATTGCGAGATTTAGTGGTTTGTTCAGAAAGTGGAGGCACTGGCGAGAGCGTGTCCACTTCGAAGGGCTTGAAAGAATAAAGGTTGAAAGGTAGCAAGAAGAGTGTGTAAGAGAAAAGTATAAAGAGGGTGCCCGAGAACGGCTAACGATGGCAAGCCAGCCGCAATCGGACATTGAAGAATGCTGGAGAGTATTGAAGGAGAGTATGGTAGATACAGCGAAAGAAGTATGTGGAAGTTCAAAGAAGCATAGAAAAACAAATGGTGATGCATGGTGGGATGCGGAAGTGGCAGCTTCCGTAGAGCAAAAGAAGAAATCGTGGCTGGACTATGTCTCTTCTTTGAATCTGAATGACAGTATGACTGAACAGAAGAAAGAAATATATCGGCAATGTAAGAATGACACCAAGGCCTTAGTGAAAGAGAAACGTGATAGAGCAAGTATGAGTGCAGAAGATAGGCTGACTAAAAACTTCGAGGGTAACACCAAACTCTTTTGGAGGGAGGTGAAGAAGTCTCGGGGTGGTTGGTCAACCTTCAGAATGAATAAAATAAGGTCTAAAGGTGGAGACATTCTTACACAAACACAAGACGTGTTAAGCCGATGGAGTGAATATTTTGGGGATATGTATGCAGATGCTACGGTTGGCGCCGGTGTTGGATATGGTTTAGTAGATCAACATTCGACAACGGCGTCCTCCGATGGCATCAGTATGGATGAAGTTGAATGGGCGATAAGAAGTTTGAAAAATGGTAAGGCAGCGGGCATTGATATGGTGTCTGCCGAGATGATCAAGCTTGGTGGCTCTTGTGTCTGGGAGACGTTCCTGTTGCTCCTCAATTTATGGTGGGGCTCGGGAATGGTTCCCAAGGACTGGAATAGCGCAGTCATCGTGCCTTTGTTTAAAAACAAGGGTTCACGCTATGACTGCGCAAATTACAGAGCCATAAGCTTGACCAGTTTGGCAGCAAAAGTGTATGGTAAAATTATTGAAAGGAGAATGAGGATGGTGTCCGATGGTTTACTGTGTGAGACACAAGGAGTTTTCAGGAATGGAAGGGGATGCATGGATCAAGTGTTCTCTCTGCGCAACATTGTGGAGAAGCATCTGGCGCTAGGTCAGAAGGTTTTCTGCAGTTTTGTGGATCTGGAGAGAGCATTTGACACGGTTGTACGAAAGGAACTTTGGGACATTTTACCGGAGTATGGTATTAGCGGTAAACTGCTACGGGCTGTGCAGTCCAGTTACATGGGCTGTAGAGCCTGTGTGCGGCTGGATGATGGAATGTCGCCTTGGTTTGACGTCAATATCGGCGTTAAGCAGGGGTGCGTTCTGTCAGCCAGGCTGTTTATCATATATCTGGATAAATGTCTCCAAAGGTTGAACGATATGAATGTGGGAGTTCAGATGGGCGACTCAGTGGTCACTGCTCTGCTTTATGCAGATGATGCAGTCCTGCTGGCACAGTCAGCGACTGACCTGCAGACCCTAGTCGACGAAAAGGGGTCTACGCGTGAATGTGAGCAAAACCAAAATAATGGTCTTTGAAAGAGATAAAAGCAGAACAGATGTAAGAGTAACAATAGGTAATGATGTACTAGAGAAAGTGCATGAATTTGTATATCTTGGATGTGGATTTAGCCGAGATGGAAGGTACACCACTGATATAGAGCGAAGAGTGAATGCAGGAAATAGAGTGAATGGAGCGTTGGGGCAACTTCTCGGCAGCCACCACCTCAGCCAGAAGGCACATGTAGCAATACATAACGCAGTGCTTGTCCCAACATTACTGTATGGAAGCGAGAGTTGGGTATGCAGAAAAGAGTATGATAGTAAAATTAATGCGGTCGAAATGCGATCTCTGCGGAAAATCTGTGGAGTTAGGCTGACCGACCGCATTCGTAACGACGACTTAAGAGAGACGAGTAGGTATGAAAGAGAGTATTGGTGTAAAGATGCGAAAGGGAATGCTCCGATGGTTCGGACATGTGGAAAGAATGCCGAACGAACGCCTGGTTAAGAAGATATACAATGCGAAAGTGGAAGGATGTAGGTACCAAGGGAGACCGAGACTAACCTACCTAAACCAGATCGGTCATGTACTGAAGGAAGGTGGAGTCAAGAGTCTCCGAAACCGGCGAGCGTGTATGAAGAGAATTATGAATGTTGAGGAAGCGAGTGAAGTATGCAAAGATAGAGTTCTCTGGCACTCTGTTCTCTCTGCCTACCCTGCAAGGGATATGGCGTGATGATATGTATGTATGTATGTATGTATGTATGTAGATACACGATTTTAACCACCGTTGGTGGTGGTTTTAAAATACTATCGGTGATATGCAGTTCAGTTGATTTAACTATTTTTATTTGTAACTTAAACTTACTAAAAGTGCTGTGTGGTAGCGGCTACGAATATTACCAACTATTACTTAGCTTGTATATGTCGTAAAACATGACTTATATCGACCCGGTTCAATTCCACCTGATACCATTTGTTCAATAATTACATTCTCAATAAGGTTTGACATCAGGCGGGCTGTCGATCATAAAACAAAACCTGATAACATTTTTGCAATATATGCGAAGGAAAAAGAGTACATATTGCATCAAATTTAAGTAATTAGGATAAAAGCAGGATAATGATGACAATTTTTAACCTAAACCATTACAAACGAAGTTAGTTACGAGTTAAACAATATTTTATATATGTGTGTGTACATATGTATGTGTGGGTGATTCAATCACACTAAATTATATAACACATTCAAAGGTCATTTCAATAATATATGAGAATACATAAAAAGCTATCTCGAGGTTAAATTTCGTTGTTCTCAAGAACCCGCCGCAGTTACTTCAGCACAAGACGTTACTTGCTCTTCATATATCACAGTTGTTCACTCGTATCTTTGATATATTGGAGATAACACGTGCTGACAGTATTCACTAAAGTGAGTATATACTTTTGTAATTACATTAAAATTACTGTAACTCTACTGAGAATGCACAACAATAATCGTGCTAGGTCGCCTTTAAATTATGTTGTAATAACAATGTAATATTATTTATTTGTTGTTGAAGTCTGATTATAGTACTATACTACTATTGGTAAGCCATTATTCTAGAATATTCTATTCTAAGTTGCTAGTGATAAAAATAAGTTCTGCGAATTATTCGGACTATGTTACATTGTGTTATTTATTTTGGAGAAAACTTTATTTTCGTTTACACAAAGTGACAGTACTATGATAATATTTTGCTACATAATTCATGACGTCATCATATTGTGTTTATTTATTGTACCTACTTCACAAAGTATTTTCTTATACTTCATGAAAATCTCATAGACAATTCTGGACAAGTGTATTCGCATTGGAATACTTTGTTTATACTGGAATCTTGCCAATAAATAGTAGAAACTTGACACTTTTATTGCAAAAATTTTCTTTTGAAAATAAAGCCTTGTGATATTCACAGTTCCAATATACATTTGTGGCGTCACAGTGTTACTTGTGTAATGTGTATTACATTGTGCTTTGTATACCACAAACACTGCACAAAGCTTTCACACACACACACACATACTGTTGACATCTATTCGTATAAAAGTGTTTATAGACATTAAATATATTATAAATATAAGATAGATGGCAGCCAGAACTGAGATAGACGTAAATTGAACATATCGTAACAATGATAAAAGTAAATTGTTGTAGCGATAAGGAAGAGGAACGGGCTGATAATGTTGAAGTATCAAGGTCGATTTCCACACGAACATTTAATGTAGACACTTCTTTATGAAATTAAGTTTATACTGACCGCATAGCGACCTATGTTGCCGAATTGATAGGTTCGATCCACAAGTAGGACGTTTTTAAAGAGATTTAAAAATTATTGTTCTCAACCTATTATTGTGTTATATCAATATCATCATCATTCTCCTACTCTTATTCCAATACTTGGAGTCGATACAATATGTACTCTTCTTTCATAGTACATATTGTAAAAGTTATTGGCAATCGTTTTATGACTGGCCGCCTGTCAGATATCAACTCTCCTTGGAAATGTATTTTTTGACCGAACGGCATCAGATTGAGTTGGTCCAGGTCGTTATATGGCTCTTGTTCGTATATTACGACATCCACAAGCAAAGTAAGGGTTGGTAGTATTCGTAGCCGCTACCGCACAGCTAGTGATACACACTATTATTGTGTTATATGTGATCATGAACTATATGTTTGTAAATTCGGTCGCTATACAGGAATTTAAATTAGTATGGAATATTGTTTTGAAAAAGACATCTTTCTCTCCATAGGCGTCTTATGATTAATCTTGAGTCTTTCCCATTGCGGGGGAGCATTGACGTCATCGTACGTAGTTTTACTTTGAGTTAACTTTCTTTTCCTATGTTATTGTCGTGCTATGTACACTATGTACAGTCAACTCTTACGATATTTTTACCCGACTGCGCGACGCAAAGGAGTGGTAATGTATTTTCCCATTCTGTTGCGTTACGAAAAAACTATATACATACTTTGTTATTCCACAGGCTTTATCCTGATTTATATAGTTTCAGCACAATATTTATTTTTTTCATTTACACAGAAGTCAATTATCGTCTTCAGTCTCCTCGTTAATGTTAACTCATAAATGGGTAGGATTTTCTGAGGTCAGTTAAAAGTTATCAATAGGTTTTTACGACACTTTTACACAAATTATGTAATATATATTAGTATCTGAAAACAAAAGTTTATAACCAGTGTGTGTTACCAGCGATGACTTACGGCATTGAAACGTGGTCTCTAAATGTCGGCCTCATAAAAAGGCTCAAAGTCGCTCAGCGTGCTATGGAGAGGGCTATGCTCGGTATTTCTCTACGTGATAAAATCCGAAATACGGAAATCCGTAGAAGAACGGGTGTAACCGACATAGCCCGAAGAATTAGTACGTTGAAGTGGCAATGGGCAGGCCACATCGCTCGACAAACCGACAACCGTTGGGGAAAAAAGGTTCTCGAGTGGCGACCACGAATCGGACGACGCAGCGTAGGGCGACCCCCCACTCGGTGGACTGATGACCTCATCAAGGTCGCAGGAAACCATTGGATGCAGGTGGCACAGGAACGTTATAGATGGCATTCTCGTGGGGAGGCCTATGTCCAACAGTGGACGTTTACGGGCTGATGGATGGATGGAACATATTCAATCATTTATAGCTACTTATACTGTTAGTATTGAAGGGTACAGAGTCTGATCTATCTCTATTCCATCTTGACTGACCGCAGTTTATCAAACTGTGAGAGACAAAAAAAGAATAAACTATGTACGTCCAAATCTCGTCAAATAATACTGGTAGTTATGTCCAATGATAACGATATAAATTATAAACCCTTCGTTTCCCCGGAGATATCGGTAAAGACCACTAAGGAATACAAGTAGTCAACTACACTGCAAGATAAGGGGAAACCGTAGTAAAACTCTACATAAGGCATAGTAGACCAATTTCCCACCTGATTACGGAATATAAGCAGTAGACATCACTGCAAGAGATGGGGATCTCGATTTAAATTTCAATATAAGGCCTAGTAGAGCAATTTTCCTCTTATTGTAGAGGAGAGCCCCACCCCATGAGTAAGAGAATAGTAACAGTTTTATGTTTGCAAAATCATCCGAAATATAAGATATCAATCTGGCGTGTTATGTAATATAGGGTGTTAAAATAATACCTAGTCCAAAAAGGATTCTTAATTTCCTTGGAGATTGATTTTTCTTGAAATTTCACTACATGGTGTTTTATTATATTGTTATGTCTTGTTTTAATGATGAACATAAGGCTCTAAAATTTTACGATCCTTCTTTCAAAGTAGATAATGAATCACTCAACAATAGGATACTTTTATTGATTTAGTCGTAAATCGTATAATATTTATGAGTTTCAACTTTAACTATGGCAATATAATGTATGAGCGTGGCGTCACTGTACACCCACAATATTAACGTAAATTGCGAAGCGCTAACGTTTACTGCAGTCCATCTCATCCAAGCAAAAGTAGGATTAGTAGTACCTAGTTTTGAACATATTCATCTCAGCTCATATAGTATGTACCACTGTTGGGGTCTAATCTCCTCCACAATGTCAGGGAAATTGACCCATTATACATCATTGGTCAGACGTATTGATATAGGGTTTCGTTTCGAGTTTTCCGTCTGTTGCATTGATGTTATATGGGCTTTGTATCCTTTATTCGTCTCTTACGGTCACCCATGGGTCACCACACGGAAAACATATTTTTAATATCTGTATGGACATTTTGGACATATTATTACTATCTATCTCTTAGTATTTAGCTTTACACATACCTCTTGTTAAGTTAGATCAGTCTTCATTAAAGTCGTAGCAAGCCGATGAAGATGGCACAGGACTGTTCTAAATAGCGTTCTCGTGGGGAGACCTATATCTAATAGTAGACTGATGGATTGACGGCCGGATGGAGTTGATCTGCAAAGAAATTTAGTGATCCACCTTTTTTCAGATTCGTCATTTTAAACATTTTAGAGTAAAATAACTTTAGTTACTACATTTATCAGTTAAATTTAAATAAAACTTTTTCTTTAAATTACTGAAATTTAGCATTTAATATGCTTAATTATTTATAAAATCCGATCGTTTAATACAATTCTAACTGTAAAGTTTGAAGTATTAAGCCTATAACAATGTGTAAACATTGTCGGGTAGATAGCATACCGTCACCTTAAGACGTAAATATAATACGAAGTGAAATTTGCATGTCCTACAATTAGTCGCGGTGGTGTAGTGGCAGCACGATTGGGCCGGAATCCCAATAGGCGCGGGTTCGAATCCCGCTTGCGACATCATTTTTCATTTCGTAATCGGATTTTATAAATAATTAACCATATTAAATGCTAAATTTCAATAATTTAAATAACAAGGTTGTGTCATCGTTTAATACAATTCTAACTGTAAAGTTTGAAGTATTAAGCCTATAACGATGTGTAAACATTGTCGGGTAGATAGCATGCCGTCACCTTAAGACGTAAATATAATACGAAGTGAAATTTGCATGTCCTATAATTAGTCGCGGTGGTGTAGTGGCAGCACGATTGGGCCGGAATCCCAATAGGCGCGGGTTCGAATCCCGCTTGCGAGATCATTTTTCATTTCGTAATCGGATTTTATAAATAATTAAGCATATTAAATGCTAAATTTCAGTAATTTAAATAACAAGGTTGTGTCATCGTTTAATACAATTCTAACTGTAAAGTTTGAAGTATTAAGCCTATAACAATGTGTAAACATTGTCGGGTAGATAGCATACCGTCACCTTAAGACGTAAATATAATACGAAGTGAAATTTGCATGTCCTACAATTAGTCGCGGTGGTGTAGTGGCAGCACGATTGGGCCGGAATCCCAATAGGCGCGGGTTCGAATCCCGCTTGCGACATCATTTTTCATTTCGTAATCGGATTTTATAAAAAAAAAAACTTTTTCTGTTTATAGTTGCATTTCAATCAAGATGGTCAAAGTTGCTGTAGTCACTGGCTCCAACAAAGGCATCGGTTTTGCTATTGTCAAAGGTTTACTTCAAAGATTCGATGGAGTTGTTTATCTTACATCAAGAGATGATGGCAGAGGAAAAGACGCTGTCACCAAACTGAATAGTCTCGGTTTGAAACCAGAATATCATCAACTAGATATAACTGATCGAGACAGTATCGAAAAGTTCAGGGACCACATTAAAGAAAAATATGGTGGTATTGATATACTTGTCAATAACGCCGCTGTAGCTAATAGTGAAAGCTTTTACAATTCATATGAAGAATGCAAATATATTGTCGACATAAATTATTACAGTATTTTGACTATAAAAGAACTTCTGTTTCCACTAGTAAGAGATAATGGAAGAATTTTGAACATCTCTAGTGATTGTGGACATCTAAGTAATGTAAAAAATGAATACTGGATACAGAGGCTCTCCAACAAAGATTTGACAGTCAGTGACGCTAATGAATTCGTGAGCTGGTTTTTGGAGAGAGTAAAGAATGGAACATTCGATTATAAGGAATTAGCTGATGAAGGTACTGTAGCTGCTTACAGAGTGGCTAAAGTGGCATTAAGTGCTGTTACAATGATATACCAAAAGGAATTAGCAGCGAAAAACATCTCTATAAATTCAATGCATCCAGGTTTGGTGCAAACTGATATGACATTAGGTGCAGGATTTTACAATACAGATCAGGCAGCTGAAACTCCTCTTTACTTGGTTTTGGAAGCTCCTCAATCTCTCAAAGGTGCATACGTATGGTACGATAGGAAAGTACTAGATTGGTATGATTATAAGGCAGATTACTTTTTCAAGACTAGCACTTTAAAGAGCACGTAATTTCTTAATTTAATACAATTACTTTCAATAAATTAACTTAATCACTTATAATTTTAATTTGATGCAAACCCTATAAATATTAAATGCTTGTGTTAAAGCACTTTATATCAATCAAGTGGCATAACAAGTAAGGTAAGTATCATTAACGTTAATAATTTTAATTATAAAGTCGTTTTGGAATGTGTACACACACACACACACACACACACGCACACACACACACACACACACACAGAGAGAGAGGTTTCAAGAATAGGGATTTAAGTATGTGAATGAATATTTTTATTTTTCAAACGTTTGCAATCGTTAGTCTCAGAT
Organism: Lymantria monacha; assembly: GCA_905163515.2. Classification (NCBI taxonomy): domain Eukaryota; kingdom Metazoa; phylum Arthropoda; class Insecta; order Lepidoptera; family Erebidae; genus Lymantria; species Lymantria monacha. The sequence goes on along the minus strand of LR991084.1, from coordinate 37,143,665 downwards.
CTTCTAGATTCAAGTGTAGTAGAAATATGTGAAAATTTCTCAAACAGTAAACTTCACCATTAGTTGTTGCAAGAGCTTTGCTATACAATGTTTTATTATGCTAAATTTGAATATGTGGCTATGCCTAAATAAGTGTGTGTGTGAAGCTTCGATATGCCAACTAGTAATATAGTTTGATCGTAAATTTTACACCAGTATGAAGTAACAATATATTACTTCACTTTCATCTACTTGAGTAGATATATTGGGCTGGACACTTTTATATTGGTTTGACCAATAGCCTACCAACTAGACGGTTTAAATTACTGAAATTTAGCATTTAATATGCTCAATATGCGTAATCGGGTTTTTATAGAGGGTTTAAATTAGTTTAGTCAAGTATTAAAAATATCACAACTATCTAGCTAATAGGGAAACATATAGTTACCCAAGTCTTATATTGTTAGTTCCCTTTTTAGACTATAATATATGTACAATGATAATTCATTAAAGATGTTTCGATATTTAATTTGATGTCGTAACATTTTTATATTCAAATAATATTAATTTACAGAATGTTTGAGAAATTTTGCAAAAAACTACCGATATTGCAGATATCAATGGTGTATTATATAGAAATGTCATTCATATCCGTATAGAACTTGGATAAAAAAATTCATCCATCAGTCTATCGATATCTACCTATTGGACCTTGCTATTAAAGAAGGATACTGTTGGGAAGGTCTGTGTCATGATGCTACAATCGCTTTGCTTGACATATGGATTGGTGACGGCAATAAATATTATAGAATTTTTAGGAAAATGCTCCATCTCATTTTAGTAGTGATGAGCCAGATTTTACGATTGATACGGATAAATAGTGTAATAAATTCTTTTGTTTCTCAATATATGAATAAGGATTAAACAGTACTATGTTCAGATAAATATATATCTATGTAGAACATGCAACGTCTATAATATACATTACACACAGTGTCACCACCCTTTTCATTTCACGACGGTGATTGTGAAAGATGACTAAAGATCCACAAGCAGATAACATCAGCGCAGAAGAAGAAAGCCGTTATAAAATTATAGGAATTTGTTTGACCACAGTGTTACAGCAGAGCAATGTCCCTCCTATTGATGATGATTAGATGATGACTAATATAAAATCTTCTGGTGAGCATAATAATTGTCTTTTGGTAAATTGTTAGCTATAATTGTCTATTGGTGTATCTGTTACAGTTTGGATCGCCGAATTAGTTCGGTCTGATTGTTTGTTTCGGCAACTTTTGATTACATATAAATGAATAAATACCTAAAGTACAATTTGTACTTTGTTGAATTAGACTTGTTTTGTTAGCTGCTAACTAAATATGTTTGTTCAACTAATTAAATTACGTAATGCTTAAGGTTAGATAGCTGTTTGCTTCTAAGTTCATTTGGACAATAATACACTAAGAGCGCATTATATTACTTTGTATAAAAAGTTTATTCTAAGATCTTATATGACTTCGTATACTTCATGCGGACAAGTGAGTCATAAAATTGATAATTTTAATGGTAATGCTAGTCATTGAAAATCCTCCAAAAATCACGAGTAACTTTTTTAATGTTTTGTGACAAAAGAAAAATTGAAGTGAAATTATCAAATAATGCTAGTGTATGCTACTGTTATCGAAAACAAGGGCTTGGTACCGATTGCCCCAAATAGTGAGATGGAGCCACAGCACATTAATTTATGGGTTGTACGTAATCCCTTCCTCCGCTCTGGGCGGTTTGCATAGTATGTGACCGGATTACAGCTTCTCCCAAAAAAAGTATATCTACAAAGCCACACATTGAGAAAAATAAGTGTAACAATAGTTCTACTTAAAGTTAACTAAATAGTATGTATAGTAATATCAAATAAGCAGTTAGATGAAGCGATACTGAAATTTCATTAAAACCCGTGCTTAATTTCACTTCCGAAAAAAATAATTGCCAAGATTTGATCCTGTTTATAAAATTAATTACTAAAGGACAGTATAATTCATCTGTCGTTTAGTCTGATAAAAACTAAGAAGCTTATGTAATTTCGGGCGCATCCCGTAATTAAGTGAGATCCCGCATAATCCCCCGTAATTTTAATACAACACAGGGAATGCCCGACACTCGTCGCGTACTGTACACAACTTTTTATTAATAAATTCTATTTTTTGATGGAGAATTTAATTAATTAGACGACGCTCAACGAAAGTGAATAGCTACGAGATAATGAATATAAGATTATATATATTTTTTAATTGAATCGGCTCGTCGCTGAAATGAGCGTGGATTTAATCTTCATGCTTAATGACATATTTTGAAACAGAAAGGCTGGCTGTTTAAACTATAGACATCTTTGATACGAGTTAAATTTGTTCTTGTTGCCTTAAAACACTTGAGAATCTCTTTAGTCTGAGAAAATCAACATAATATATAAAATAACTATTGGACTAGATTTTTATAACATAATAATTTCTTGGAGATCGCGAAATTTAGGAAAATTTGCTAATGATTTTGTAACAAACAACTATTAAAATTACTCTCATCTGTCGTATAATATAACAAGATTTTTTTTTGTTTTTTTTTTTTCATCATGATCTGCACACACCTCGGCAAAGAGTGTTGGCTGTCCCTTAATCTGTCGTGGTATCCCCGATAGCCATTTGATCTGATCACCGATACCGATTTCTTAATATTGTTGATGGTAGCAAACGCGCAAGCAGCACATCTGATGGTAAGTGTTATTGTCGCTCATAGACCTTTGCAATACCAGGGGTAAAACTAGGCCGTTACCTAACCTAACTCAAACTCATCCAGAAAGATGGGCTTCCGATTCTCTCGTTCATCGAACAGAGGACAACAGCACATAACTACTGCTCAGACAGAAATTTTCAGTGAGAGCGTGGTACTGCCCCAGACGGACCGCCTCGCGGCTGTAGACAGTATACTGTCAATAGTGTGGCCTTTCCACTCAAATCAAATCATTTATTATGCATAAGCCCTATAAGGGCACTTACATATTGTCAATTTTACATATTTTTTAAAATTAATCTACCAACGGATCGGAAAGCCGCCACAAACTGAGAAGATCCGGCAATAAAACTTAGCGAGCTTGTCATATTTTTGTTTAAATTACATGTTTTCTTAAATATTATTGGATACATGTTTAGTCTATATTAGCTCCAGTGAGATGACCTTCGAGTAAAGATTCATTTTGTAAAAGTTAAATACAAGATTAACAAAAAACAAAAATTACTAAATAGAATACAACAATACTAATATTGAATGCACAATACAGTATGTATACTACAATGGTAGTCAACCCATATAAATACGGTAACATTGTGCATGCGTATTAACAATAAGTGCATAGCAAATAGCATTGTGCAATGCTCGTGAGAATTGAGTACTCATGTGTAGCGCTCGAGTTTGCGTGTGACACTTTGTATACATATAAGAACAAACTGATAACATATTGCTGCAAGAGTTGACTGCTAAGAATTCTGATTAACAAAAGCATCGAGCAATAGATTTTAAAGTAAAACTTTTTAAACGAGACTTTAAATATTGTTCGCAGAGTAGTATGTTGTCTTTTAAAAAAAAAGAAAAACAGATGGTTGTCTGTAAAGTCGATTTACGAACAATAATTTTAAGTGATAACGTCATAAAAAAACATTGATGAAACATTCCATACTATTATGAATTGAACAAAACAATGGATACCACATTAACTTTCCACTTCGCTTTATAAACAGTTTTAAAACACTTCACGTTGTGTACTGCCGCTCTCGTGTATTTTCTACTCGGACGCATCAGAGATGGAAATGGAGTGACAATGTTTCGTGCGTGCAGCTTGCGTTCATCGATTTATAAGACGTTGTTATCACGTTAAAACTATTACTGTGAACAATCGCTGATTGTGAATTAAAATAATTTAATAATAACTCTACATGTTATGCATTATTTAATTATTTTATAACATTAACTTTTAAGCCATCGTGCTTTTGTTTAAAAACAAGTGCAGTTCAGTTACATGAACTTGTGTACGGCTGCATGATGGAATGTCGTCTTGGTTTTACGTTAATATCGGCGTTAAGCAGGGGTGCGTTCTATCAGCCAGACTGTTTATCATATATCTGGACGAATGTCTCCAATAGTTGAACGATATGAATGTGGGTGTCCAGATGGGCAACTCAGTGGTCAGTGCTCTGCTCTATGCAGATGATGCAGTCCTGCTGGCACAGTCAGCGACTGACCTGCAGACCCTAGTCAACACAATGACAGAAGATTGTAAGAAAAAGGGTCTACGCGTGAATGTGAGCAAAACCAAAATAATGGTCTTTGAAAGAGATGAATCTAGAACAGATGTAAAAGTAACAATAGGTTATGATGTACTAGAGCAAGTGGATGAATTTGTATATCTTGTATGTGGATTTAGCCGAGATGGATACCTTCCATCCACCACTGATATAGAGCGCAGAGTGAATGCGGGAAATAGATTGAACGGAGCGTTGGGGCAACTTCTCGGTAGCCACCACCTCAGCCAGAAGCCACGTGTAGCAATACATAACGCAGTGCTTGTCTCAACATTAATATATGGAAGCGAGAGTTGGATATGCAGGAAAGAGCATAAAAGTAAAATTAATGCGGTCGAAATGCGATCTGTACGGAAAATCTGTGGAATTGCAATGCGAAAGCGGAAGGATGTAGGTACCGGAGACCGAGACTAACCTACCTAGACCAGATTGGTCAAGTACTGAAGGAAGGTGGAGTCAAGAGTCTCCGAAACCGGCGAGCGTGTATGAAGAGAATTATGAATGTTGAAGAAGCGAGTGAAGTATGCAAGGATAGAGTTCTCTGGTACTCTGTTCTCTCTGCCTACCCTGCAAGGGATATGGCGTGATGATATGTATGTATTAACTTTTAAGTTAATAATTCAACATACTCAATTGATTAAAGATTGAATATTTCTTGCATCCATCCATTGCCTGTTTTGGTCCTCTGTTGGATATAAAGCTTCTCCATAATGGCCACTTTGGTCTTTAATAGCAAATATTTTTTATCCGTATAATGACGGTGTAAGAATACAATTTACCACCACTATCTTTTCCGGGATTGTCGCAACATGCATCTGTTATATGCAACAGAAGGAAATCTCATAACTAAAGTCTACAGTAACCCAGTTGACTTGCCTAGCATATTTCCTTTCTATTGTATAGGAGGCTCGACCTCAGCAATGGGATGTAGGAGTATATAAGCTGATATAATGAAATCTATTTTACATATACTCAAACTGATCGTATCACAAATAATATAATGTATAATATATATTTCAGTTAACCCCTCACGCTATCATGAACGTCCACACAAATGTACAACACATTGGTATAGTGATCTAACTATAATATCATACAACATTAGCGCGGTTGCAATTTTCTAAACAGTTTGTTCGCGTGACAAATGATTAGTATAGCGTGTTTTGTTGTGACATAGCGCTGTGTATGTGTGAGATATACAAACGTTACGCCTTTTGTGTGTCACTCGGCCTCTGTGTGAATGTACTACAACTAAAATTGCATAAACGAACTGATAATATTTTGCTTTGTAATATATTGGCATATTATAGAATATTATATGTTTTTAATATTAAATATAATTTAAATTAATAAAATTTCAGTACAAAATGTGTTACAACAAGAGAAAAAATCTGTAACGTAAAGTGAAAATTGAGAGAGGTGTATGTTTTAACGATATGGGTATCTAGTAAAGGAAATAGACATATACTAAATATAACATTAAAGTGCTAGAATAAATCACTAACACCTAAACTTATTTAAACACAACACTCGGCACTAAGAAAATAATTGAGGAGACTTTAGAAACATTCTGTTTAATGGACAGAAATTACATCCAGACTGAGAACAAAATATGTGGATTATATGTTCTTCTACGTAGGATTCGATCTCACAGTGCTGGCTCGGTAGGTCAACACCCATCCCACCCACTGCGTGTCATCTGTGCCGTCGACTAATGTTTTACGATTTTTGTGTCCTGTGATTCTGTCATTGTTAGGAATTATTATGTAAGGATTTTGAAGAAATTTTACTTGTTTTTAAGAAATGTATCTTTCATCATGCATAAAAATTCTATACATTGTATATCATTCTATATTTTATTTTTTTGTATAGTTAATTTTGTTTTAACGGTGTCAATGTCGTTAACCAGAGTTTCCACAAATATCTTAAACCTTTCATGCAAGGAAAACTGTGATATTATAGTTTCGTTTATGACTATTTGTATATATGTATAGAAATGTATGTATGTTTCAGGAAAAATGTGATTTTGTAGTTACGATTCCGAGTAGTTTTAAATATGTGATGGTTTATTTGCTTAAAGATAATTTTAATATATATAATTAGAACTTAATATATACTATAATATATACTTAGAATGACCTGGGCCAACTCCATCTGGTGCCGTTTGGTCAACAATTACATTCCCAAGAAGGGTTGACGTCTGGCAGGCGGCCGGTCATAAAACTATTGCCAATAACTTTTACAATATGTACTATGAAAGAACAGTACATGTTGTATCGACCCCAAGTAATTGGGAGAAGAGTAGCAGAATGATGATGGTGTCAGTGTCGTTACGTGCTTTTTCTTCACATATCTATCTCTATTATATTACGTTTGAGTGATCCCGTCTTCTTGAGAACTTACAGTACAGGGCAAGGAAATGATAGTATATATATAATACATCAGCAACAATTGCATGCGAATTTGTCATCTTATTAATGGTGATGATGTCTCACTGTTGATCAATTTTGTCCGATTTTCTAATATGTGTAGTCACTTCCCTCCTTAATCAGTCATAGCAACATTATGTTTTACAATCTATACCTTTTTTATATACGAATGACCTGTGTTATAAATATCTTACAAAGATATTTACAGTTTACGAACATATTGTCAACCTATCAACGTCTCCCAAATAAAAATCTTCTTTAATTCGAGATTATTTGAGTCACTTTCTTATCATACTTCCTTATTTACTTTTTCATCGCCAAGATACACGGCCAAATACGTCTTTAGCGTAGCAAGTTAAATCCGACACCTGTACAGGAACTTTTTACTTTTAAACGATTAAATCATATTAATCTTGGTAGACATTTGAACGAAGTTGTCGATTTATTAAAAGATGTGCGCTTAAAGCTGGCTCTTTAACCATTATCATATTAGTCCGATTAAACAAGTCGACCCATTGATGGCGGCAAGCAAAAATGTTTCAGTAGTCTGGCTCATTTATTAGAAATTGATCTTTTTTACATCGTTAATTAGCTAATTAGACGAGATGAGGGTCATTATATAATAATAAAATCTGAGGTATATGTTGTGTGGTTTTATTCTAGGTAGGAAAGGCTACCGGCTGCGCGTTGTGGCGCGTGCCGGCGGCGAGCAAGTCTCCGCAAGGAGACTGGGCAGAGCTTTGGAAGTGGCCCGAAGGGGAGTCATCCGGCGGTGGCGGGAGGATCTGGAGTACCCCGTAGCAGGGCGAGGGACTGTGGAGGCGGTCGCGCCGCACCTCCACCGCTGGATTAGTAGGGGGCACGGCAGTCTAACCTTCAGGGTGGTGCAGGTGCTTACCGGACACGGGGTCTTCGGTAAGTACCTGCATAAAATTGGAAGAAAAGGGACCCCAGGATGTCACGAGTGTGGCGCGCCAGTAGATGATGCGCGTCACACTCTGGAGGTATGCCCCGCCTAGGGGCCCCAGCGCCACGTCCTGACGTCGGTCGTTGGAGGAGACCTGTCGCTGTCGACCATCATCTCAAAGATGCTCGACAGCGACAGGTGCTGGGAGTCGATGGCCTCCTTCTGTGAGGCCGTTATGGAGAGAAAGGGGCTGCGGAGCGGGAACGCGAGAGGCTTGCGCCCGCTGAATCGCTCCGCCGCCGGCGGCTGGGTATGGGGAGGCGCCGTTATGTGCATCTCCTCCCACCGCCTTGAGGACCGACTGGGCGTGGCCAGAAGGCCAAGAGTTGGGGCGTCGGGGATCGAATGTCAGTAGACGATCTCTCCGTCGTCCCATAAAAGCGCGGAAGGAGGCCGCTGTGGTTTTAGTGGGTATTCCGGTTGGACTAGCCGGCGGCGAGTCCCACACTCCCTCCCGTCACGACATCGGCGGGAAGGGGTTAGCACGTAAATGCGTTTACACAGCGTTAAAAAAAGAAAACAGGTGGGTACCTGTAATGCCCTTCGATAGCTCATTGGCCGCAGCAATCCATAATTTCCTTCGGCTCGCTGTTCGTAATGTTCCCACACAAAGTTCATCACAAATTACACTTCACGAACAATATTGATTTAATGAGTTTTAGCGTATACGACTCGAGCGCAATTGCGTTTATTAGTTTTTAGGAGTACAACTCGACTTTATGAGAGCGTAGCGATTTGCGAGGCGGCCATTTCTTGTCTTCTTTTTTAGAGAAGGCGTGGCCAGAAAGGATGCGTTCGGAAATGTATATAAGGATGGTGTACTTTTGTAATGTGTTAAGTGTGGAGTGTATTTTAATATTCTATTTAAATTATAAAAGCCGCGTACAGTATCTATATACTTCGAGATAACAAAATAATTTTAATAACTATTATAGTATATAAACGATGTTTTTAGATTCTGTACTGACATATCAAATTCCCATACTGTTTAGCTTTTCTTCTTTTTGCTAAGTGCCGGTGGCTACGAATACTACCAACTCTTAAATTACTCATAGGTGTTGTAACAGATGAGTAAGACCTTTACTGAGTCAAATCCATTTAATGCCGTCAACGATGAAATTCTCAAGGAGTTATAACGTAAGGCGGGCGGCCGGTCATCTAAATATTATCAAAACTTTTATGATGGCAGAAGAGTATTATGTGGACCAAAAGTAATCGGTATGAGAGCAGAATGATGGAAAATTATTACGATTTTGTCTAAGTTTGATGGCATTAGATGTAGTTTAGAAACCGCCCACCTTTACCTCTATTCTGTTGTGATAACTATGTAATAAACAATATAACATGATATCTGGTCTGCTTTATCAATAGTATCATAAACTTACAATAGGATGAAACTTTGTTAGCTGAAAGCAATATTCTTTATTGTTAAAAGAAAGTATTTAATCTCAGCTCATATATGTGCCACTGTTCGGCTCGAGCCTCCTCCATAATGAGAGGGAAAGTGACCTATTATACCACTTTGGTCAGACGTGTTGGTATAGTTTTGTTTCGAGCTGCCCCTCTCTTGCTTTGATGTTATATGCGTTTTGTATCCTTTAATCGTTTCTTACGATCACCCACGGTTAAGATTAGTGTAATTTTATTCTTACTCCGTCACCACACGGAAAAAAAAAGGAATTAATAAAATTAAATTATAATCAAATTGATAAACTCATCATATACATATCTTAATTTAAATATTGAGTTGGTTGGACCCAAACAGTTAAACCACTTTAAAATCTTTTTATGGAAATTCTATGCCTGGTTTAGTAATGAAGAACTAATTAATAAAACGACTATACTGTGAATATTTAAATTATATTTCCGTGTGGTGACGGAGTAAGAATACAATTCAGCACCCCCTACCTTACCCGTAGGTAATTGTAAGAGACTACTAAGGTAAATAAAACGCATATAACATCTATGTAAGAGAAGGAACATTCGAAACAAAACCCTATACCAACACGTCTGATTATTGTTGGACAGTAGGCCAATTATTCTCCCATTATTTGTCCAGCAGTGGGGCATATATAAGCTTAGATGAGATTATTTAAATTAAATAATATCAAATACCTGTTTCATGGCGGCACTTTAAATGACTTGCTGATTGCCGAAGTGTCTGTAGCTATAACAATACACAAATGATAATCGTAAATCTTAAATCGACGATAACGTTTGCGTCAATTGAATACGTAACAATTGTAGTATCCGCACAAACCGGTCGCTACACGCAATGATCTACAGTTAATAATATTATTTAAACATGCCTCAGTTGTATTTTTGATTTGATGAAGATTACATGTGACCAGATTTGTTTTGTAAAGTAAGTTTTTATTATTTGTAATTATTTTATTATTACTTTGTGTATTTTGAGTTAGATAATTAAAACTACAAAAGCAGTTTTGTAATAGAATACTTATTCCTGTCATATAACTACGAGGTATTTCGTTCATATCTTTCAAGATTGATTACAACTAGTTGTAATATTTTTTTCTTTTATTAACTTACGAATCTCAACTGTGGTATTTTGTATATTTTAGAGCTGAAAGCTGAGATTTGGTCAAAATAATTTCCACCTCATCTCAACCCACTTAAGTCCCACTTCTGGGCTAGACCCTCTTTCACAGCGGGAGGGAAATTGTGTAGCATTTAAGTGTTACTTTACTTATATCGATGTTATATATGTACCATAACATTTAATCATCTTTACACCCACCAGACAAGAGAGGGGATTGTGAATTCACTCCTTAACCACACGGAAAAATAAATGTTTTGGTATACGTATCTGGGTAAATAGTAACAATTAATTTAACCGTGGGACTCTCAAAAATCAGCTGAAAAATTACTAAGAGAATGGAGAGCAGTACTCTCTTGGAAAACGTACGAGACCTTACTGCGACTACTAAACAAGTGGTCAATCGTGGCAGTTGTGACTCTTAACCTAACCCCTTCAACACACACACACACACACACACACACACACACACACACACACACACAAACACACACACACAAACACACACACACAGAGAGAGACTCACGCACGCACGCACGCACGCACTCACACACACTCACACATGCTCATCTATTCGTATTAATAAATTGATTTCGCAACTTAACATACATACATACATACATATCATCACGCCATATCCCTTGCAGAGAACAGAGTGCCAGAGAACTCTATCCTTGCATACTTCACTCGCTTCCTCAACATTCATAATTCTCTTCATACACGCTCGCCGGTTTTGGTGACTCTTGACTCCACCTTACTTCAATACATGACCGATCTGAGCTAGGTAGGTGAGTCTCGGTCTCCCCCGGTACCTACATCCTTCCACTTTCCCATTGTATATCTTCTTAACCAGACGTTCGTTCTCAACTTGAAATTAAAGTAAACGGATTACAAATGCTATTAGATAACAAATAATGGTAGCCAAAACTGTGATAACCGGTAGTTGACCTAAATGTAGGATTGATAAGAGTAAAGTAACGTAGTTATTGGGAAGACGTCTGTTTATATCACAGAGCATTAAATTTAACCTTGGCCTAGAGATCTCCTATAAAAACCCGAGGTAAAACCTTCATACGAAATGCAAAATATCTCAACTATGTCCAATCTCATCTCTCTTATGATCTAATCCGTAATGTTGAACTGTGCATTAATTATTAGAATCCCGCAAACCCAAAATTACTTATCCTCCAAGCAGTGTTGCCAACCCCAAAAAAAACAAAAAAAAAACAGCAACTCGCCAATAAAAAAGCAGGTAGTAAATAAAAAAGTCAAATTTCAGATTTTCCTCATTTAATTAAAACAATTATTTACCTACGTTTATTATTAGGTAGTAGAACTGACATATATCGGTATACCTAATATAATATTGGTTGCAACATAATAAAAAACAAAAAATAAAGTCAAATTATCATTAGCCACTCGTAATGTACTCATCTTTAGTATTTTCAGACCATTTTCTTTTTAAAACCGTACGATAATATATTATTAAATTCTTTCGACTGCCTTCCTATGCTTTCAAATGAATAGCAATCGGTTATTCAGGATTTAAAATTTAGTTGGTAACACTACCTCCATGTTTCCAAGTTAATCGTTGAAAAGATAACTACGGTAAATTTCAAAATATTATTAGAAATATTCTTTAAGAAATTATCATTTGATGTTATGTTTTTTGTTCCATGCTTATATATATTCTAAACTAAATCTACCTTCTCTTTACCCCGTTATTCTCAAAAGTTCGGTTTTCTCGTCCACTAACACTGAATAACTATTTGAAAGGAAGGCCACAGACGACCCCAATTATTCGTTGTAGCCCCGTGAACTCGCTGCCACTGACATTAAAACAATCAAGAGGTATGAATGGAGTGGTTTTAATTAAACGTGGGGAGGTGGCCAGCTCCTCGTGTGAAGGGGAGACGGTAGTCGAGTGTTCTGGCTGCAAGCCAGAAGTATAGACGTTAGGACACTAAAATGAATATAATGACAATGTGTCAAGTTACGTACTTTGTTATATAAATAAGATAATTACAATATATTAGACTTGTGGTACTGTGTTGTGTTGTGTCTTAAATACCTAATATAAATCTGTGAAATCATTTGAAGACGTTTGTAGTCACTACTACAATTTGATACGCTGTTAGTTTGTAATCTTTATTTATACATTTCTTGACAGACAAATTGTCTTACATAAAAGATCGATATGTGAGAGAAAATCGATTCAATTTCAATTCTGAGTAAAACAAGTCAAGGAAATTTCTTGATTATGGAAATTTCTTTATTGAGTCCAACAGTGGGGGCTGAGTTGATGAAGATGATGATATTAAGATATGATGATGATATAAATCCTTGTGCTGCATGACACATATATGTAATTAATGAACACAAATATTATTCGAACTCAAAGCAATTATTTGTGGACGGCACTAATGTTATCCTGTTTGGGGATTGACATGAGAAGGACGGGAGCGATACTCGACATAAGAAGTCGAACACATAGAACAATAGAACTCTAAACAATAGAAATTAAACATTTGTACATCAGTACGTGTTTGAAGTTAGTGTACGGTGCCAAAGAGAGCGTGATTAGTCGTCGAGTGCGTTGCACACAACGTACAGTTGAGGAATGTAACCACATCAGGAGAGAGAGGAACGTGCGCTTTGACATTAATTTCTAGAAATATGTATTTCATATAAATTTGTATCTATATTAAGTATTTTTGTTCTATTCATAATAATTAAGTATGTATATATGTATATGTATGCGGTGCGTAGCCTACAATAGGAGTTATAAAAATTGTTTTAAAAATAAAGGCTATAATAATCATTATATTATCGCTACAATTGTCAAACAGGTTGGTGATCGCGGTGTTTTCCATGAACGTTGTACTTGTCATTGTCTTGGTGACCCCTTCAGCCGGTAGTTAGGACTTCCACAGATAATGTAAATAACAGTGATACATTTTATTCTTAACTAGTTACCATATGCGTTATAGATTAGATATAGAAGGAATAGAAATGATTGTATTTGATTTGATATCAAAGTAAAATTATATTTACTTGTACTACGATATCTAAAATGTTGAAAATTCCATATGTTAATAAAGACATTATTTTTATTATGTTTTTGTAAATTCTTATTATCGTTGCATTGGTTCCATGTATCTTTGTACCAATTCATAAATTTCGATTTGTTTTATGCGTTAAAACGTAGCAAACAATCTCACATTTTCACATTTGCAATATTTGTAAGAATAAGGTTATCATCTCTAATTATATTTCAAATGAAATTTGCATTTTCATTAAACTATTTGTTTTTATATGAATTTATTGAGTATATTTGAAAATAGGTTGGAAAATCCAAAAGCGCACGCCTCATATTTTTTTTATTATTTATCATTCACTATTACTAAATGCCATAAATAAAAGAAAATAATAATTTTGACATTTCGCTCCATTCTCGACGTAGCGCAAAACATAGCTTGCAAGCATTTTAAAGGAACCCAATTTTCATAAGATATATGCAAATATACACACTAAAGACTAAGCAGTTTAGTTTTTTATCAATTGCAATTAAACGACAAAGAATTACCAAGCCATTTGCGCGCAAGCAGCGCGTTGCGATTATGAAGTTTTTGAAGACAGAAATACTTTGATACATTAATTTTTACAGTCGTGAGAGTGCCAGATCCATACGCCCAGACATCCGGACGTCCTCGAATATTATTTTTAATCAACTTTTTTCTTACTTTAAAGAAAATAATTGCTCTTTAAAACATCAAATACGTTTAAAAGAATGTTTGTTTCTTGATATATGTATGATTATATTATGCTGCACTGCACGTGTGGGAAAAATACAGTCATTTATAGGTTTTAAAAGTCCTCGATTTTCATATATTGGGAGTACAGCATCACCTCAATGCTTCGCTTATGAGGCCTACAATAACATCTAAACTTCATGTTGTATGTTTTTTTATTTGTAAGGTAAAAACAATCTTTGTAGCTGAAATATTGAAAAAAGAGTTTTAGTATTGCAGACCTTTTTGTAAACACAAAATAGACTAATATTTTTGTAGTACATTTTGTTTCTTTGTCTCAAAGCGTTTAGGCAGCGTACGCCGGTATATCAAACAGACGGATTATTTTTTCTGACTTCAATCATTTTATTGTGATTTACAATGGATGGACATGTATTTATCAAAATAAAAAAAAAATAACCTATAACAGTCAAGGATAATGTAGCTTTCTAATAATGAAAGAATTTTCAAAATGAAACGTGTACTTTATTGGTATTCAGGGGGGAGAAGGTCGAGTTGAATCTTACTAAATATCACTAGTGTCTCGATAAATATCGCGTAATTTTTGTATTTTTTAACAGAAATCGGTGTAAAGCTGCGTGAAAGTTAAATGAAAGTAAAAACCCTTTATACCCAATTACAAGTTTTAAAAAATCTCACGTGTGATTCGGGATGGGGTAGGGGATTGAGAAAAATCTTATATCTCACCAAGGGGAGGAGGGGTCAAAAAATCCTTAATAATGCCTTACGTAATTAATAGACGCCCCCTTAGATACTTACAAGCTCATAAAGCTTAACTCTTTCTTCTTCTTCTTCTTTTTATGTATTGGCAATCAGCTACTATACGAGCCATTTTTGCCAGTCTCGAGTTATAATTATCTTCACGTTCTTAATCTCTTCAGGTTAGTCATTGTCTGTCAGTCAGTCGAATTGTCGCCATCAACAGTGCTATGGTGACACTGTTAATGGTATGTTGTAGGAATTTTGATGGAAAACGAAAACGTTGTAAAGCACTTTTATATGATATTCACTACATCCCAGCTGTTCTGTCACATCATATTACATAAAACACCATAAAAATTATCTAATATAATACGTTAAAACACTAAGATATCGAATATAATACAAGAGCACCACATGACGCTTTAGATTCCCGCCAAAAGTCGCTTAACTCTTTATGACATTAGTATAGGCGAGACAGCTGGTGGTATACTCATTCTTGTTTTGTTCATATTGGTGGATATGTGGTATGGTGATCAGCAGTGGAAATGTACTGTTGATATTGTTGAGACCATCAGTGGTGATTACTACAAATATCAGGTGATCAAATAGTTGTTAAGCCTCAGATTGAAATAGCTATTTTTCTGATATCTTACTTGTAATGCAATATCATTTATACTAGATTTTTTTTCTAAATTCAGTCTGATTGTGAAAAAGCAGTGATAGACAGAGGTCGCAGTGATATGTTCGATTACTTAAATTCAGCTTGTTATCTACTAAAATATGTATAAAGTTGAAATTGAAACAATTTTACTTAAGGACACGTTCTGTTCACAAGTAAAATGACTTCAGTTTGAACGTGGGGGGTGGTAGGGTGACTCAGTGGTCTCTGCTCTGCTTTATGCAGATGATGCAGTCCTGCTGGCACAGTCAGCGACTGACCTGCAGACCCTAGTCGACACAATGACAGAAGATTGTAAGAAAAGGGGTCTACGCGTGAATGTGAGCAAAACCAAAATAATGGTCTTTGAAAGAGATGAAGCCAGAGCTCAGATGTAAGAGTAACAATAGGTATTGATGTACTAGAGCAAGTGGATGAATTTGTATATCTTGGATGTGGATTTAGCCGAGATGGACGGTACACCACTGATATAGAGCGAAGAGTGAATGCGGGAAATAGAGTGAACGGAGCGTTGGGGCAACTTCTCGGCAGCCACCACCTCAGCCAGAAGGCACGTGTAGCAATACATAACGCAGTGCTTGTCCCAACATTACTGTATGGAAGCGAGAGTTGGGTATGCAGAAAAGAGTATGAAAGTACAATTAATGCGGTCGAAATGCGATCTCTTCGGAAAATCTGTGGAGTTACGCTGACCGACCGCATTCGCAACGACGACGTAAGAGAGCGAGTAGGTATGAAAGAGAGTATTGGTGTAAAGATGCGAAAGGGAATGCTCCGATGGTTCGGACGTGTGGAAAGAATGCCGAACGAACGTCTGGTTAAGAAGATATACAATGCGAAAGTGGAAGGATGTAGGTACCGAGGGAGACCGAGACTAACCTACCTAGACCAGATCGGTCAGGTACTGAAGGAGGGTGGAGTCAGGAGTCTTCGAAACCGGCGAGCGTGTATGAAGAGAATTATGAATGTTGAGGAAGCGAGTGAAGTATGCAGAGATAGAGTTCTCTGGCACTCTGTTCTCTCTGCCTACTGTCACGTCTTTACTTTGCCAAAAGAAAATAAAATAATACTACTCACAAATAATAAGCAGGACTTTAATGAACAATATTATTTTATGAAATAAAGTTTAATAAGTTTTAACAAAATCAAGGTCTCAGTCGCGGGTAGGTTCGGCGTTCTACAACAGCATCAATATAATCCACTCTCCTGTGCTATATTCCTCGTTGATATACCCCGGCCTGAAGTGAGCACCAGATCAGGGCTGAGACGGCAGCGTCCAGTCCACGGGGAGTTCCTGCGTAGACGTTATTAAACTTATTTTAGCATTAAGTGGGTAAAATCATGTACTGCCACTATCCCAAGCGGATGATCTTCGACATGATGAGTAGCGAGCGAAGCCGGATGAAGTTACTAATAAGCACGAGGAGCAGAGGATAGAGTTATTTAAATATTACAGCTGGGTGGAAGTGGCAGTTAAAAAAACATTCAGTAACGGTTTTTAGCTGTAGGTACATGGATGAATAGCGTAAGCATCTAAATGAAAACAATATCTACTAAAGTGTTTAAATAGACTGATAGGCTCTAAATAGCTACGTTACATTAAATCATAATAATCTACAAAAATAAATTATACACAACTTAACCAGTACGGGAATTCAACACTATTAAAATATAATAGCACAGTGATAGAAAACAATACTTTATAACAATACTATATTAATCAGTTTAGTAATCTATATCTACTGCCGCTTAGTATTCATTAAAAAAAACGAATAACGGCTGTATATTGAGAAGAACGGCCGGCTTCTCCGTGAGCCACGATCGAATGCCGCAGCGACCCGAGCTACCGATATCTGGCGATAACCGGTTGAGCGAGCGCGGAGACCGAAGGAATTCCATATATAAATAAATTAAAAATGTTTGCGTGTATGTTGAAACATAATTATTTTTTTTACTATTTTTTTAATATTATTCAGAACATACATATTTTTATAATATAAGGATAACATAATATTTTTTATGTTACACTACCCTGCAAGGGATATGGCGTGATGATATGTATGTATGTATGTATGTAGTTTGAACGTTATATTTTAGTACTTTATATTCATCATCCAGTACGTTTCAATTATTGGGACTTCTAAGAGCGAGATATTTTATTGTAGCTAGATACATGATGTATAAGAATCTAAGGAAAGTCTCAGAAGACTGCGCGAGCCCTACAGCTTGATCCTTTATATTGCCTTGCTTTAGTGAAGAACATTAAAACTCCACAATTGTACAGTGCTACTTTCAAAGTAGGTAATTTACTCAAAGATAGGATACTTGTATTGATTTGATCGTAAATCGGGTAATATTAATTTATGAGTTTCTACTTTTTTTTACATACAACACCCTGCACTAGGAAAATAATCCTTGTGCAGCGGAGGACTTTACCAGCACACAATTAACGCAGGCAAATTACACCAAAATTACATCGCACAAAGTATTATCCTATATAGGAATCGAACTAATTAAACTGGCACGGTAGGTCGGTGTGTCAATTACTACGCCATCTATGCAGTCATCTTTAATTATGACGATATAATTTCGAACATGACGCCACTGTGCACTCACAATATTGATCTGTAGAACGAAGCGCTAACCTTGGAATCATTCTCGTTGACAGTCCTGTCTGACCTGCATTATGAGTATTTAATAACACTATATAGAATAGTTTATATCAACCTGGGCCAACTCCATCTGATGCCATTTGGTCAACAATTATATTCCCAAGGAGGGTTGACGTCAGGTTGGCGACCGGTCATAAAACTTCTGCCAATAACTTTTGCAATATATACTATGAAAGAGGAGTACATATTGCTTCAACTCGAAGTAAAAATTGGATAAGAGCAGGATAATGATGATACAACATATAGACGCCCATAGTGCTACACTCACTAAGTAACTGTGAACAAAAGCAATTTT
Organism: Lymantria monacha; assembly: GCA_905163515.2. Classification (NCBI taxonomy): domain Eukaryota; kingdom Metazoa; phylum Arthropoda; class Insecta; order Lepidoptera; family Erebidae; genus Lymantria; species Lymantria monacha. The sequence goes on along the minus strand of LR991084.1, from coordinate 37,125,227 downwards.
GAGTATTAGATTTGAAGTAATAGCTCAATTTCAATTCATAAAATCAAGATTGTGAGCCTAATAATATCTATTTTTAATTTATTGAAGTTACAATTTCTTTAAGTTCAATTAAGAGCCAAATAAATGCTTTGGAATGATAATAGGCTACGGCAGTAATAAGAACTAGTAAAAATACTATTGTTTTATAAAATGCTCTTTGGGGGTAGATGTAAGATTATATTGTAATATACATAAATAAATTTGTTTATATTATTCAACAGATTTGTGTACAATCAACATCATGGTCAAAGTTGCTGTAGTCACCGGCTCCAACAAAGGCATCGGTTTTGCTATTGTCAAAGGTTTACTGCAGAAATTCGATGGAGTAGTTTACCTTACATCAAGAGATGATGACAGAGGAAAAGACGCTGTCACCAAATTGAATAATCTCGGTTTGAAACCAGAATATCATCAACTAGATGTAACTGACCGACAAAGCATTAAAAAGTTCAGGGACCACATTAAAGAAAAATATGATGGAATCAACATACTGGTTAATAACGCTGCTGTGGCCAACTGTAAAGACCTATACAGTTCGTATGAAGAATGCAAATATATTATTGATATCAATTATTACAGCATTTTATCTATAAAAGAACTTCTGTTTCCACTAGTAAGAGATAACGGAAGAATTTTGAATATCTCTAGTGACTGTGGCCATCTAAGTAATATTAAAAATGAGTACTGGATACAGAGGCTCTCAAATAAAGATTTGACATCCAGTGACGTAAATGAATTCGTGAACTGGTTTTTGGAGGAAGTAAAAAATGGGACATTTAATAATAACGATTTAGCTGATGAAGGAACTATGGACGCTTACAGAGTAGCTAAAGTAGCATTAAGTGCTATCACAATGGTACACCAAAAAGAATTAGAAGCAAAAAACATTTCTATAAATTCAATGCATCCGGGCTTGGTGCAAACTGATATGACATTAGGTGCAGGCTTTTACGACACTGATCAGGCAGCTGAAACTCCTCTTTACTTGATTTTGGAAGCTCCTCAAACTCTCAAAGGTGCATACGTGTGGTACGACCGACAAGTGCTAGATTGGTATGATCATAAGGCCGACTACTTTTTTAAAAGTAAAACCTTAAAATGCTCGTAATTCCATAAATACGTCTTTTCTATTTAAAATACAAATTCAATAAAATTATTTTTCTTTTTGACTGATCTACCTAGAACATGGGAAATATCATCTCAGTGTGCTATACTATGGATATAGTCCTTCCTAAAGCGGGACGACAACGTCAAACTCTCTACGCTTAGCAAGCAGGTTGGTGATCGTAATTAGATTTCATACGTATTCCAAGTGGTACTGCTTTACGCTGTCCCGGTGATCCACTAACCGTTATTACTGACTCATAAGGAGCAAATAAGGCATAGTGACAGCTGTATTTAGGGTATCAGGTTAGTTTGTACCTATGATTATCGCGACTGGCAGGATGCGCATTAACGCGTGATATTCCATTATTATCATTTTTTTGTCAAAATGGCTAATAATTATAGTTATTTATCCGCTCTCATTTGTCATGGCGTTATGTCTAATAGTCTATAATAGTTTTCTATAATCACGCTCCTTAAGATAATAATGGTTCTTCAAGTCCAACTGCCAATTAAATCAAAGAAACAAATTCTTCGGCCTTACAGAGTAACATAAGTATGTATTGATTATTTTAGTCAAAACAAACAAATAAACTTGAAATGGTAAAAATATAATTTCATTTATGTTTTTTTTATATATGGGGCTTTTTTTCAAATTTATGATTCCTTTTTCCTAGTTGAGGTTGACAATCGAAGATGAAACTGCACACAAAAGTAATTTCACGAAACTTCGCATTTGCATTGAATTATGTCAGTCTATTTCAAGGCAACATAACTTCATCTCTCAATAGTCAATGGGACAACAAAAACACGAAATATATTTAATTGCCATTATTCACTTTCCGTGTGGTGGCTGAGTAAGAATTAGAGACTAAGAGGTATAATATACAGGAGAATGAAAACTTGAAGTAAAACGAATTGAAATAGATCAGCTTCCCTTGCACTGTAAAGGTGGGTCAAGTTTAGATGTAGGATGCATATTAGCTGACATGATGATGATGATGATAATGAAGATGAACGTATATTTAAGCTAGTTTAATAAATAAATAGCTACTTAATTGAGTTATACATTTCAAACTCGCCATACAAGAAAATTTCCGTGTGGTGACGGAGTAAGAATGCAATTCACCACCCCCTATCTTACCCGTGGGTATCGTAAAAGACGATTAAGAGATAAAATATGCATATGGCATCTGTGCAAGAGAAGGAAAGCTCGAAATAAAACCCTATACCAACAAGCCTGATCAGCGTGGTATAGTAAGTCAATTTCCCTTCCTTTGTGGAGGAGGCCCGAGCCCAATAATGGGACATATGTGGGCTGAGATGATGATGAAATACAAGAATCACTTTGAATAATCCAAAATGGCTCAGTTGCAACATTGAAGATTATTCATGATATAAAAACTTTTTAACAAAAATATTAATCCGCCGAAAAAATTGCAAAGCAAACAATAATAAACTTTGTTTTTAATAACTAAGTTCTTAAACTAATTTAAGTACACCTAAGTAATTTTGTGTCAGCGTCGGAGGTAATTTAGTGATCATTGTTCATTGATTGTTTGGCTGATTAGCTATGGGAGCTCATTATAGAAGTTTGCCAGGAGAATGTCAGATAAAGTAATTGTGATATTTATTACAGTTAACTCATTACCACATGGATCACTGTTATTTATCGTGATCCTTATGATCATATCAGAAGTGATTGGGCCACACTGTTGACAATTTTCTATCTACAACCATGGCCTGGTCTGTCCGGGGCAATTCAACATGCTCACAGAAGATCCACGTCTCAGTAGTAAAAATGTCCTCTTGCGCTACGTTTGGTGAGCGAAAGAGCCGCAAGCCAAACTTTCTGCCAAGATATGGGTTGATAGGTAGCGGATTAGCTGTACCTTTAGTGCTGCAAAGGTCCATAAACAGAAATAACACTTTTTCTTTTTTTTAACATCATATGCGCTCCATGCTGGTTTGCTACCATAAGCAATAAAAATATACGTATACTTACCATCTGAACTCAAGAGTCTCTGAGCTGACCTTTATAAAAAAAACTTACATAACGCTAAAAAGCAAGTATGTAAGTCCACAGCTTAGTGGAGCAAGTATACATAAATCATTTAATAATTAAAATAAAATTTAATTTGATATGACTGAGATAAGTGCAAAATGGAATTATCAACCTTTTTCCTGCCTTCTTTTCACGCCGTTACTCTCAAGTTTCCTTTTCCGTCCGCTAACACTGAATAACCATTTGAAAGTCCACAAACGACCCAAATTAGTCGATGTTGCGGCGTGAACTCACTGGAACTAATGTTAAAATAATCAAGTGTGTGGTTTGAGTGGTTTTAATTAAATAGGATGAGGTTCCAGCTCCTCGTGTAAAGGAGAGAAGCTTGTGAAGTGTTCTGGCGGGTAACCAGAAGGATAGGCATTGGGAACAAAAAATGCATATTATCAAGATGTGCTTAGTTATGGATTTGGTTACGTTAAGAATATAATAATTTGTAATATTTTATATTATCCGTACTTGTGAAACTACAGCGCGATAAACTGTTCATTGCGAATAATACCAGGCGCTGATTAAATCTCATATTTATTTTAAATTCTGTTAAATTTGTTGAGATATTTTATAGGCATTAATCCTATAGAAGTTAAATAGCAAATACCGTCACACGAGATTTTTATATTATTTATATATAAGATATTGTTTAGGTCTGGTATTAGAACCGCCGAGCGGACCACCGAAGACAAAGATCGGGTACCGGTGGTCCGCTCGCACGGCGAAGAGAGAGGATTTTACGGTGGGTCTATGGGGTCACGCGCCGCCTTCTCCGTCACCCCGGACCGATTTGACGGGGCGAGACGCACCCATAGCCCACCAATAAAAAAAAAAAAAAAAGGTCTGGTATTAGAACTATTAAGTCTAGCCAGACTTAATAGTTCAGGTTCAGGCAGCCGCCTGCTAAGTGTAAATTCCAATTCAATATCTTTTATTATACTGGTATATAAAATCTACAAGGCATTTAAAATACAGAAAGAAATGAATGATTCCTAAAAATAAACTTGGTATTATACACAATTCATCTCGCTTTACGTGTCACATAACATTATAATTTTATTTAAGATCAATTTTAAAACATCTAACTTCAATGTTATATGCCACTTATATGGGTTTAGGTATTATCTAAAATTTATAAGTTATTTGAGGGTATGGCCATATTTTTTTAATAATGGGTATTTATTACCCTACAAGCTGTATTGTATTTTTAATTTCTACCATGTCTCTTTGCGAAATTAAATGTTTTTTTACTTCTTGTTTTTTACAAGCTTTTTACAAACTTTTACTTAAATTGCAATGTATGTATGTTTGTTCGGGTGAAATATTGCAAATTAATTTTGTAGTAAATATCTTGAATCGATTGAGATGAATTTTTGTATACACGTTCAGTTCAGATGGACAGTAGATGGTTATTCTAAATGCAACATGGCGGAACACCCAAGATGGTGCGATAACTTACACTTAAAAAAGCTTTTGATTAAACAAGCTCTTATTTGAATGTGCCAAAAAAAAAAACTTTTACTTTAAAACTTTTTACTATCAAACTTTAACGTTATTACACAATTTATGTAATATAAAAGCTTGTCGCGTGATTTAATTCTTGTACATAAACAAGTAAAATAAATAACTTAATGTAAATGGTTTCGACTATTAAAATTTTCAAACTAAGTAAATACGAATACTTCGATCTAAAGTTATAAATAATATTAAAAAAGGTATTTTACTTTTAATTTATTCATATAAGACACGGCAACATAATTTTTAACATAAATATTTCGTTTGGGTTTATCGTCAATTACTACTTAACAAAGCAACCATTTAAACGATTCTCATTAGTCATACAATACAAACAGCCTAATGGTGCGTGCATTGTAACTATATAATTGAGGTAAGATTGATGCGCATTATTACAACGTGGCAACTCCTACAATGTCCTCAGCAAAACCCCAAGGTGAGGTTTGTACCCCAACAGTGTACAATTTTGAGCCCTGTTGCTTAAACATTTTGGTTTGATAGACTTCTGTACTCACAAGCAGTTCACATAAGGATGTAACAAACATCGGAGGCTAACATTTAAAAAAATATCAACTGTCGTCAAAGCCATCGTAATGCAATATTTGTAAGAATTGAAACGTAAGTATAGCGCTCGAGTTTATGTGCGCTGATGTTTTATACAGATCTACGGACAAACTGATAAAATATTTCTACAAAAGCTGCCTCTTAAGAAATCCGACTACCAAAAAGTATTAGGTATTCCAGTTTTTAATTAAGATTTTTAATCTAAAATTTGAAGTGGTAGGACGGATGTCGTAATGTCGTCTCAGAACTCTTGTAAATATTTATATAATCGATTGTTCTGTGTTCATTAACTGTATCTTTTTAAAATCGCCCGCGCAACAAGAATTAATTCAGTAGTGCAGGGTTGATTGATGTCGGCCCTTTCTCGGCTCATGCCGAACGTAGGCGGACCCAGTTTCGAGGGCCGACGGCTGTATGCGGGGGTGATCCGCTCAATGGCCATGTACGGCGTACCCGTGTGGGCGAGGGCTCTGAACGCCCAGCTCAGGGCTGTACTGTGGAGGCCACAGCGAGCTATGGCGGTCAGAGCCATTCGAGGGTACCGCACGGTATCTACCGAGATGGCATGCCTATTGGCCGGGACACCCCCGTGGGACCTAGAGGCGGAGATGCTCTCCGACCTCTACCGGCGGGTTACCACAATGCGCGACGAGGGTGGCTCCCTATCGTTAAACGAGATAGCCACCTGGCGCGAGGACGCCCGCCGAGAAGTCATCGCCCGTTGGGCTACGCGGCTGGAGAGGCCTAGACACGGTGTTGTTACCGTTGAGGCCCTCCGGCCCGTACTGATGGAGTGGATGGAGCTGCGGCACGGAGTGCTCTCCTTCCGGTTGGTGCAGGTCTTGTCGGGGCCCATGTCCCGACAGAAGCAACCATTTGCTTCGGCAAGTACCTGCACACGGTCGTATGGAGGGAGTGGACTGCGTCCTGCCATCATTGCGACAGTGACGAGGACACGGCGCAACATACGCTGGAGGTGTGCCCGAGCTGGGACGGACAGCGCCGTGACCTCGTCGCTGTCATCGGTGCCGACCTGACGCTGCCGGCTGTTACGCAAGCGATGGTCGACAGCGTCAGGAATTGGGACGCGGTCGCCGCCTTCTGCGAGGCTGTCCTCTGCAAGAGGAACCCGAGAGGGCATACCGCCGGGCGGGCCACCGAAGACAAAGATCGGGTACCGGTGGCCCGCTCGCACTGCGAAGAAGAGGTGCTTGCAGGGTGGGTTAATGGGGTTGCGCGCCGCCTCTTCCGTCACCCCGGACCGATTTGGCGGGGTGCGACGTCCATAGCCCACGGCAAAAAAAAATACGGGTTATTTGATGTCTTTTAAAAAAATAAATTGATTAATAATAATTTTATAAACTTAAACGCAGTTATTCGCTGTTCAGATAGATACTTCGTAACTTAATCGATATAACTTACAACCCGTAAACATATTTTCCCTCAATTCAAGATTCTCTTACATTTTTCTTAAATATTTTTTATAAATTATAAAATAGTATTTCACTATCTTTATATTTCTTACTTAACTCATTCGTGAATGAACTTAAAATTATGGAAAATCAAAGGCCTGTTTATGAATAAACTGCTAATTATTTTAAATACGCGAATGTGTGCTCCACCTAAATATATAAATTAAACAATAATTACCTTGGTTATATGTTAACCATTAAAAATCTGGTTTATTGGGGAACGCTAATTTACCGGTTTCTGTTTGGTTGCTCAGTTTTTAGTTTATGAATTAATAATAATCAGAATGTATATAAAAATCAAAGTGTTATGGGTATATCTATTTTGTATTTAAGACTTTTTTTTTATTTATACAACCACGCCACACTAGATAACCTTGTACTACTTACATTAACTATCTATATCATTGATTTGCTGTTGATTACACGCAAACACATATATTTTGAATTATTACTTTAATACCACTCAAAGTATTTTTTGGATACGTTTTATCATCATTATTTCATCCCATATACGTGTCTGCCCCACGCTGGTCGGGCGGGTTGGTATGTTGGTATAGGGTTTTATTTCGTATTGTCTTTCTATTGCATGCATGTTATATACGTACAGTACCCCCCCTTATTCATCTGTTTCGATACACACGGACATGAGAGTGTGTTGTAAATAGTATTTTTCTCCATCCTCACACGGTGTTAAGTATTACCAGCCTAAAATATACTTATGTAATTCATTCATCCATCAGCTTATCGACTTTAACTATTGAACGTAGATCTCATTAATTTATAATGTCATTACTATTAAGTTTAAAGGTGGGTTGTTGCTACCCATACTTCTTGTGATCCCTAGCCGACTGATACGTCTCCCCTGGGTGCGAGCTAGTGATTAATTGTATTCCTAAACCATAAACATACGAAGATTTATCCAATGAAATGTTATATTTTGACAGTATTTATAGCCAAAGATTTTTTTATTATTTATTTTTGGAATTTACTTAGCGTCAGTGTGTAATAATAATTCTTACATATGTACGTATCTCGATAGTGTTATATTGAATTGATTACATTTTAACGATGAAAATTTATTTTTGACCAAAATGAAAGGTGTACTGTTATAACATATTGCTAAGTATATTGTAATTTGTGATATATTTTATTTATTCATTGCACCTACCTCACAAAATATTTTTACATTCTTCATAAAAACGTTATTGACAATTCTGAGCAAGTGTATTTGCTTTGAAATATTTTATTTATTCTGACATCTTATCAACAAATATTTCAAACTTGATATTTATTCTACAATTTTTTTTTTATTCTAATATCATGTGAATATTTCTATATATACATTTTAACGAAAGCGTTTTCATATATTTTAAAATAACTCAAAATAAAATAACAATGGACGTTTAAATAAATATATATCACAGCGACACAAGTAAATATATATTTTGGCTATAATGTAATTTAGTTATAAATGTAATTTAGATATTACGTAAAAGTATTATTAAGTTTTTCGCCATGAAAGCCTCATTAGTAAGCATGTACCTCATTAGTGCAGGGGGGGGTGTATTTTTGAACTAAAAACTTCTTTAGCGGCGTTGTGCACTTCTTTTCATTGCTTATGGTAGTAAAGGAGCAAACAGCACACCTGATGGTAAGTATCACTGCTGCCCATGGACCTTTGCAATACCAAAGGTACAGCCAGGCCGCTGCCACCAATACAAACCCCAAACCCACCCCAATTGAGCTTCCGGCTCTCTCGCTCACCGAACGAAGCGCAATAGCACATTGCCATTACTCAGACGTCGATCTTCTGCTCAGTGTGGTACTACCCCGGACGGGCCGGCCCACGGCTGTAGACAGAGAACTGTCCACAGCATGCCTCCTACCAATATTAAACTTTTTTGTGATGGGTAAAAAATGTTATTCTCACGTCAGGACACGTGACCATGATCGAAGCGAAGACCACGCGTAAGACGGAGAGAAAGTAGACCGCTGGCGTGACGTAGTAGCAAAGTATTTTAATATAGCGCTGTCTACTTGCCGCATCTCACACTAATAACAACAATAAATACAACTAGATGGTATAAATTAATACATAATTAATATGTAATAAATAAAACATCCTATTTATATCTTATTGGCTCTCATTTTATTAAATTAGAATTCACGAATATAATTTTCAATACACGTTAATTATTACCGTTACTTACATCTGGATTGTGCGTCTGTGGGTAGGAAATAATTATTGATTCACGTAATAGATAAATAAAAAGTCGAGAATGGGCCTTCTATTTCTCATATAATATTTTACTCTGTGGTGACTGCTGGCGGTGGTATACTTGTAAAATTCGTTTATATAAAGTGTTTAAAATATGAAAATTGAACAAAGTGCGTCGATTGTTATTATTAATTATTATCAATAGTTTGGTTTTGTCATAGGTTTAAGTTTTCACTTTTGTCGGCAGTCCTCATGACTGTTTTGCGTTTTCTGTTTTAAAAAAGGAAAAAAAAATATTTTCATGCATTGCCATGTAAATTTAATGGAATTTGATTTGATATAATTAGTTTTAATGTGTGGGACTGTGTTTAATAAATAATAGTTTAAAAAACTAAAAAAACACGCTTTTATATATGAACCAACAACTGCAAAGTATAAAATAACTTTTTTAATTATTCAAGTTAAGGTAGAGTGACAAATAAAAGAAATTATTTTAATGTAAAAAAGCGTGGGGTGCCTGATGTTAACATTCCATTGATAGAGTCATGTGGATAACTATTATATTTTTTTAAACTTATTTTACTTGACAATGGCGAAGTTGTAGTTAATCACTCACAGAGGACTCATTCATTAAGAAGAAGAGAATTTGCATTTTGCATTTTGCAGAAGCAGAAGAAGAAGAGAATTTGCACTGTAATATAATTATATTTTTATAATACTTTTCTTTAATAAAGTTATATTTAATTTCAATATGTTTACACTTCTTATGGAAATTAATATTTTTAATGACACTGATAGCACTTTAATTATCTAAATGAGGACAGAGTTCTCTTTACTTAAAAACTGTTTGATACACATGGGCTCTTTTTAACAGCACAAGCTGCCATAAATTCAGCCTCTGTAGTAGATAGAGCCACAGTTTGTTGTCTTTGGCAGTACCAAGCCACAGCCGCCCCGTTCTTGATGAAAACATAGCCAGTAAGTGAATGACTTGTATACATGTTCAGCCGGTACATGTTATTGATTATAAATTAGCTGTTGTTATCTGATTTTTACTGTTTATAATAGCAGTCAGTTTTGTCAAATCTTACTTGGCCACCACTTTGAATAACCTGATTCACAGATATCAGATTGCTAGGTTACTAGTTTGAGAACATGTAAAACATTATTAAACAGGACCTTTTTGTCATGACCTATATAATATATAAGTGTCTAAGCTTACTTGTCCTGAGGACTGCACAGATAATACCTGTCAATTTCTCCTATATTTCTTTGGCAATACACTAGATTTGAATGTGCACATAATTTGTTGGATTGACTTTTTCGTCTTAGTTTTAGCGTCTCGTTTCTTATCTACACTTTCTGAGAAGTCTTCTATGCAATCCCAGAGTTCCTCATGTTGTAAGTATGCATTGCAAAACGCCAGGTTGCATAATTTGTATGGCCAGACAGATTTTCGATAAATGCGAGAGTATTATTTAATGCCATTTTCAAATAGATATCTCAATTCAAATACTTAAATACTTCGCAAAGACCTAACAAGAAAACTTTTACACGAACTACGTTTCGTTTTTAATGTTCACTTCAATGTCTTTGATCACTGATTTTACCATTAGATATTACACTGTCTTTATTTCTGAGCTTTTCTGGATCCTTAACCTGATGAATTGAACGACGTAACTCGAGTTTTATTAACTAATTAATATGAAACTAACAAGAAAACACATAGTGGCTTAATGTAGTTAATGTCACGAAATAGAAATAGAGACATTGTTATTGTTAGAGGGCGCTGTTACGGTAGCACCCTCTAGGCGCGTAATTCGAAATTGGAAACTTAAATTCAACAATTTACTCCTGACTATCCCAATAACTGATTAGGATAATGGTGTAATCTTATTAAATTATTGCATTGTCATCGGTCCTCGATAAGTCTACTAAATTTAAATGAAATCTGACCGTTCGAAGTGGGTCAAAATCAAGTCCAAAGGAGTAGGTTACAAACATACAGGTCAAGCTAATAAAAAGCGTGTAAAAAAGTACAAAATTAATTTGCTACTCTTTACCTCACTAAATCTGCCTTCTCTTTACTCCGTTATTCTCAAAAGTTCGGTTTTCTCGTCCACTAACACTGAATAACTATTTGAAAGGAAGGCCACAGACGACCCCAATTATTCGTTATAGCCCCGTGAACTCGCTGCCACTGACATTAAAACAATCAAGAGGTATGAATGGAGTGGTTTTAATTAAACGTGAGGAGGTGGCCAGCTCCTCGTGTGAAGGGGGACGGTAGTGGAGTGTTCTGGCTGCAAGCCAGAAGTATAGACGTTAGGACACTAAAATGAATATAATGACAATGTGTCAAGTTACGTACTTTGTTATATAAATAAGATAATTACAATATATTAGGCTTGTAGTACTGTGTTATATTGTGTCCTATATATGTGGAATCATATACCAACGTTGAATACTGAAGAAATATCAGGAAGCCTATCATAGAGTCTGCAACGTACATTTTCTATTTATATCAGATAATAATATTATGCGTCCTTGATAAATATTGCAGATAAATGCTATATCGATAAATTTAAGATTTTTCAGAATAACTAGTTACTTTATAGAATATAGATTTAGATTAAAAGAAATAAGATATTTTGTTTCACATTAAAGTCAATATAAGAAAAATAAATCTCCTCGCGAAAGTACCGTCAAAATTGACCCGATCGTTTCGAATAATTTCAGTACTTCAAGGGTTTCTATTTTATTGGCAGCCACTTAATTCTTCATCTGACATAAAATTTGCTTCACATAAAAGTTAGTCCTTGTAATATTAGCTATCTATCAATGAAAGTCCCGTTAAAATCATTCAGGTCGTTTTTGGAGATTAGCCGTAATAAACATCATCATTCTCCTGCTTTTGTCCCAATTACTTGGGGTCGACGCAATATGTACCCCTCTTCCTACATATTGCAAAGGTTATTGTAAATATACGATGTATAAGAGTTAAAGGAAAGTCTGAGAAGGTTGCGTAAGCTCTATAGCTTGATCCTTTATATTGCCATCCCTTGATGACGATCATTAAACCTCCATAATTTTACGGTGGCACTTTCGAAGTAGTTAATGATTCACTCACAGATAGGATACTTTTATTGATTTAGTCGTAAATTGTGTAATATTTATGAGTTTCAACTTTAACTACGGCGATATAATTTACGAGCCTGTGCACCCACAATATTGATGTAAACTGAAGAGCGTTGGGATTTTTTTTGTTGACTATTCCTGGTGCTCTAAATATAAAATATATTTGGTATATTGGACTGCTATATTCATAGAGTTACTTTAAGTAAAATATATATTGGCTAAATCGGTACGGTTAGCTTAAGTTAAGTCTGAATCTTATTAACTAGTTCGGGTTACATTTGAAAAGAAAACTTTATTTTTATTAAATATAAAATTCAATACAATAATAGAGAGATCGAGATCGAGATCCATCATCATCGAGATCCTGTTCTTTGCCCAATTCCTAGGGATCGACACAATATGTACCCTTCCCTCAAACATATTGCAAAAGATATTGGCAAAAGTTTTATTTATGACTGGCCGACGTCAACCCTCCTTGGACAAATGGAGTTGGTTCAGATCGATACAAAGCTTTTAGTCGTCTGTTACGACATCCACGAGCAAACTAAGGGTTGATAGTATTCATAGCCGCTACCACACTGTCGTGCTTAATGTTGAATTAAAAGATATGATATATCTCCGTTTACCTGTGAGGGGGTGTGATACAGCTCCGTTAAGATTATATTAAAAAGTAATGTATCTTTATTTTGTTCAACAGATTTGTGATCAATTAAAAATATGGTCAAAGTTGTTGTAGTCACCGGCTCCAATAAAGGCATCGGTTTTGCTATTGTGAATGGTTTACTGCAGAAATTCGATGGAGTAGTTTACCTTACATCAAGAGATGATGACAGAGGAAAAACCGCTGTTACGGAATTGAATAATCTCGGTTTGAAACCAGAATATCATCAACTAACCGAGACAGTATCATAAAGTTCGGAGACGACATTAAAGAAAAATATGGTGGTATTGACATACTGGTTAATAACGCCGCAGTGGCCAACTGTAAAGACCTATACAGTTCGTATGAAGAATGCAAATATATTATTGATATTAATTACTACAGCATTTTATCTATAAAAGAACTTCTGTTTCCACTACTGTACGAGATAATGGAAGAATTTTGAACATCTTTAGTGATTGTGGCCATCTCAGTAATGTAAGGAATGAATACTGGAGACAGAGGCTTTCGAACAAGGATTTAAGTGTCAGCGACGTTAATGAATTCGTGAACTGGTTTTTAGAAGGGGTAAGAAATGGAACATTCAATAATAACGATATAGCTGATGAAGGAACTATGGGTGCTTACAGAGTAGCTAAAGTGGCGTTAAATGCTATCACAATGGTACTTCAAAAAGAATTAGAAGCAAAAAACATCTCTGTAAATTCGATGCATCCAGGTTTCGTACAAACTGATATGACATTAGGTCAAGAGATAAGGCAGTTGAAACTTCTCTTTATTTGATTTTGGAAGCTCCTCAAACTCTGAAAGGTGCATACGTGTGGTACGATCGGAAAGTACTAAATTGGTACGATTACAAGGCGGACTACTTTTTTAAGAGCAAGAACTTAAAATGTGCGTAATTTTATAATTGAAATCATATTTCTTTGAAATAAATTGTCATAATTGTTTTATTTAAAATGTTTACTAACCTATATAAAGCTGAAGCAGCGGCCACCAACACAAGGCAAGTGTCTGTAACGTTTATTAGTGTCATAAAAGCCGTTACCTGCGCCATTAAATTAGTTAAGTGTAGTGATTTAAGCGATATGACTATGCACATAACATCTCTTTTTTTTTTTTTTTTTTTTTATTGGTAGGCTATGGGTGCGTCTCGCCCCGCCGAATCGGTCCGGGGTGACGGAGAAGGCGGCGCGTGACCCCATAGACCCACCGTAAAATCCTCTCTCTTCGCCGTGCGAGCGGACCACCGGTACCCGATCTTTGTCTTCGGTGGTCCGCTCGGCGGTTTACCCTCGCGGGTTCCTCTCGTCGGCGCCCCGACAGATTTCGCCGTCGGGGCGTCGCCCTCACGCGGTGGCCTCGCGTCGGGTGACCGGACAATTCCCCGGTCCGATCACCCGAGGCCTGGTATCAGGCGAAGGTATCAGGCGCAGGTATTCGCGCCTGCGCCGCCCCGGCCGCTGGCGGCGGCCCGGGTCGCGGGTGTCCTCCCTGACTCGTTCCGCCGCCTCCTTCCGCGAGATGACAGCCTCGCAGAAGGCGGCGACCGCGTCCCAATTCCTGACGCTGTCGACCATCGCCCTCGCGACAGCCGGCAGCGCCAGGTCGGCACCGATAATAGCGACGAGGTCACGGCGCTGCCCGTCCCAGCCCGAGCATTCCTCGAGCGTATGTTGCGCCGTGTCCTCGCCACTACTGCAATGATGGCAGCCTGGAGTCCACTCCCTGTACACGACCGTGTGCAGGTATTTCCCGAAGCACCCGTGCCCCGTCAACACCTGCACCAGTCGGAAGGTGAGGACCCCGTGCCGCCGCTCCATCCATTTCATCAATACGGGCCGAAAGGCCTCGACGGTCACGATACCGTGTCTAGGCCTCTTCAGCCGCGTAACCCAACGGGCGATGACGTCTCGGCGGGCGTCCTCGCGCCAGGTGGCTATCTCGCTAAACGATGGGGAGCCACCCTTCTCGCGCACTGAGGTAACCCGCCGGTAGAGGTCGGAGAGCATCTCCGCCTCTAGGTCCCACGGGGGTGTCCCGGCCAATAGGCACGCCGCCTCTGTCGACACCGTGCGGTACCCGCGAATGGCTCTGACCGCCATGGCTCTCTGTGGCCTCCACAGAACCGCCCTGAGCTGGGCGTTCAGAGCCCTCGCCCACACGGGTGCGCCGTACATGGCCATCGAGCGGATGACCCCCGCATACAGCCGTCGGCCCTCGAAACTGGGCCCGCCCACATTCGGCATGAGCCGAGAAAGGGCGGACGCCGCGCCGACCAGCCGGGGAGCAATCTGTCGGAAATGCTCCCGGAACCACCATCGCCCGTCGAGCACCAGACCCAAGTACTTCATATGGGCCTGGATGTTGATCTGGATGGAGTTGACGACTAACGAAGCGCCGGTTGGCAGCCTTACGCGTGGCCCATGGAATAATAGGGCCTCCGTCTTATTTAAGGCCACCCTGAGCCCCAGCGCCTCGATTCGCCTGACCATCTCCTCGGTGCCGAGAGTGGCCAGGCTCGCCGCCTCTTCGAGTGTCCTGCCCCGGGCTGTGACGAGCGTGTCGTCAGCATAGCGCACCAAGCTCAGCCCGGGGGGGAGACTCCCTCTCAACGCCCAGTCGTACCCGATGTCCCACAGAGTCGGCCCCAGAACCGACCCCTGTGGAACACCGCACGACATGGGCGTCCGCACAATGTCCCCTGCGGGACCCGCGCAGAGGATACTGCGCCCCTCCAAATAGTCTGCCACCAGCCGCCTGAGGTACAGGGGCACTCCATGGAACCGGAGCGCCTCCCTGATGCAGCTGAATGGCAGACTATTGAATGCGTTGGCGATGTCCAACGACACCGCCAACAGCACTCCCTTGCCGGCGACAGCCTCCGCGGCCGTTTGCCTCAGGCGTAGCAGGGCCCCGATGGTCGAACGCCCCCTCCTAAACCCATATTGAGCGTCCGACAGATCGGGCCCCACCTCCTCCAAGTGTTGGACGATGCGGGCAGCGAGGACACGCTCCAGCAGCTTACCCACATCGTCGAGAAGCACGATGGGCCTGTAGGCCGACGGCAAATCCGGGGGCCGTCCCGGCTTTAGCAGGAGAACCAACCTCCCCTCCTTCCAGCACTCAGGGAACCGTCCAGACGTCAGACAGGCGTTGAACAGTTGCCTGAGGCGAGGCTCGAAGTGCTCGAGGAGCGACGTCAAGACCCGGACTGGTGTTCCGTCCGGGCCGGGGGCCGTGGTGACGGAGCGAATCCGCGCTACTGCCGCCCCCACTTCCGACTCCGTCACGGGTGGAACACTCTCGTCGTCGACCTCCCGGTCTTGATCTGGCGAAGCCATGACCGGGGGCGTGTGTCCCGACTACCGTGGAAATAGCTCCTCGATCACCCTACAGAGGAAGTCGGGCTGGAGGGTCTCGGTGAGGGGGGGTCCCTGCGCGCGAAGCTTGTTCAGCGACGCGCGATACGGGCGACCCCAGGGGTCACGGTCGAGACCGTCCAACATCTCCTGCCAACTCGCATCCTTGGCGGCTCGGATGGCCAGCCGAAAGGCAGTCCGCGCACTGCGGTACGCCTCGTACAGCTGGCTCTCCCGCTCAGCGTCGCGGTGACGCCGCCGGCTGCGGGTGCTACCTTCGGGCACTGATACACGCCGCGCGAAGGTCCGCCAGTCTTGGGGACCACCAGTAGACCCCCTGCCTCGGAGGTAGACGCCGCACCCTGGGCATGGCCGCATCGCAGATCTGCGTTAACGCACTGCGGATGCGGACAGCCTCAGCGTCCACTCCGTCCGCTGGGGGCGGTGAGGACAGCCACGTGTGAACAATGGCCGCCTCCGCCAGTAGGTCCCTATCAAGACGACCCACAGCCCACCGCGGAAACGCGGGAGCTCCGTCCGCCCTGTGACCCCTACCGGGTTCCCTGGGGGAGACCTCCATCCGGATGTACCGGTGGTCCGACAGGGTCTCCGCCTCCTCCAGGACACTCCAGTTCCTCACCCGTGGCGCGACAGCGGGGCTAGGGAACGACAAGTCCACTATCGACCCGCCCTGCTGCCGCACACACGTGTTCACTGAGCCCCTGTTAACAACACAGAGGCCCAGTGAAGCCGCCCACTCAACGACCGCCCGCCCGCGGTCGTCCGTCATAGGGGACCCCCACGCCGTGGATTTGGCGTTGAAGTCCCCCAGGACCAGGACGAGGCCCGGTGCCAGTCGCCGTATCGAAGCCTCCAAGGTGGTGAGGGAGGCCCTGAAATCGTCCATTCTCCTGTTAGGGGAGAGGTAAACACTGTAGAGTGTGACCCCTCCCCATTCCGCAGCGACAAATTCCTCGCCCCTATCCAAAAGGGATAAGGACGGGAAGTGCCGCTGCGTTGAGACGACGATTGCCGCAGTTCCGTTTCGGCTGACCACCCAATTGGGGCGATCAGGCACGACGTACGGTTCCGCGACTACGGCTGCACCAATCGACCACTCCGCCATGGATTGCAGGAGGAGATCCTGCGCTCCGGCGGAGTGGTTGGTGTTGGCCTGCAGGAGGTGAATGGATTCTGCAGCCATTAGTGGGCCGTATCCATCACCTCCGCCTCGCCAGTGGGCGATCGGGCCGCGCTAGGAGCGGGAGCGGCCGTGGTCGAAAGGCCGCCCCGACCCTTTGGGGCCGAAGCAGGAGGTCTGCACGCCCCAGAACCCATGCGGTGCTTGGCGGGCTTATTGCCCGCCGCACACGCGGGGCAGTGGGGCGGGGCGGCGCAAGATGCCGCCACGTGCCCGGTCTGACCGCAGCGGAAACACAATGCGCCGCAGTCGAAGCAATTGGTGCACGTCGGTCGAGTGTGTCCGACCGCCATGCACTTATAGCACCTCGCAGGCCGGTGCTCAAGCACGGTTACCCGCGCCGAGCTCCAGCCCACGAGGAGCCTGCCTGAGCCGGCCAGTTGCCTGACCGACTCCACCGGGCACTGCGCCCAGGCAGCACCTACGCCACCCGGACCGGGACGAATGGCACCGACCCGGACGGTGTCTATGGGACACCCGGTTTTCGAGGCAATCCTCCCGGATGTCTTCCACCGTCACGGAGTCGTCCAGACCCGAAATGCGCATTTCAGCGCACTTGACGGGCCTGGCGATCCTGATGCCACCCTCCTCGGCGAACAGACCTCGCAGCTTCTCAGCTACGCTGTCAGCCGTCTTGGCGCCCTCGGCCCCTGGGAACTCGAGGATTCGAGCCCCCGTCCGGGCCTTGCGGGTCCTGGCTTCGACGCCTCCAATATCGGAGACGTCTAGCTCCCGCCGGGCCTTCCTCAAGACGGCCTCGTAGTTGAGGCCCTTCTCGGCCGCCTCAGGCAGCACAGTGATCACCACTGCGGCTGTCTTTGGCGGCTTGAGCCCCTTGCGCGACCTCTTCTTCTTGTCGCCAGCTCCTGCCTTGGGAGCGGAGACCTCAGCGGCGCGCTTGGCCTCCGCTCTCCTTCTTTGGCCACGACTCCTTCTATCGCGCTCGGCCACCTGCCAACCCTCTTCGGGTACGGCAGTCGTGCCAGACGCGGAAGGCCTCGTCGTAGCCTCGCTGGTCGTCGCCGGCGGTTTCGTTGCGGGCGGCTTCAGCGGTCCGGCAGCAGCCGGCGCCGTCTTCCTCCTCAGGGCAGGTCCCTTCGGAGCGGGGCCGGGGCCTTTGGGCTAAGGCCCGGCCGCGGCCGCGGCGTAGCTCCCCACGCGGCCACCCTGACAAGGCAGCGGGGCGGGGGCTGGTGCCGTATGTGGCCGCTTATCTGCGGCAAGCGGCGGCCGGACACGTGGTTCTGGAGGCAGCCTTGCCTCCAGAACGGCGAAGCGCGCATCGACAATTTTGCCCACTGCGTCGATTATCGCGCGCAGGGACTCATCCGGCAATCCTCCCACCGCAGGGGTTGGCATCGGGGTCGGCAGCGGGGTCGACGCCTCCAGTTGAGCCTCCACCGGGGCCCGCTCCGAGACGCTTGGCGACTTCGTCGCCGTGGCGCGAGTCGTCCTCCTCGCTACCGGGACAGGTGTCGGCTCGGTGGCCGTGACGGCTTCAGCCGGCGGCGTGCCCTCCGCAGCGGGGGGCGTCCTCCTCGCCGCAGGGACGGGTTTCACCGCGGCAGCTGTTTTGCGCGCCTTGGCCGACGGCTTTGGCGCAGGCGGTAGGAACTGCGCCATTTGGGCCCGCAGGTCGGCCATGTCTTTGGCCAACATGCGGTTTACCCGACGCACCGACTCCAGCTCGGACTCCAACTGGCGGTTCAGGTCCCGCAGGCCTGAGACCTCGCCACTAAGGCGGGCATTTTCAGCCTGCAGGTCCAGGGGGCCGTCGCTCGCAGCAGGCGCCACCTCACGCCGAGGGGTCGCCGACCTTCTTCCTGCTACTGCAGCCCCTCGCCCCCTGCGAGAAGCCGGCACCTTCGGTGGAGGCATGATGGTCGTACGTCCATTTACAATCATATTTATAATCCTGGTTGTCAAATATCTTTCATCCCTTCACATAACATGTCCGAATAAAACATATACATGTTATTTTTTATAACTCATAGTATGCTTTGTATTTGTACATGTGTGGTAATTTGTTTTAGGCTGAGCCAAATGAAATAACAATTCTAATATTTACTACTGTGTGTGTATGTGTTATTAATAATTATTACTTATAAATATTTTTTAACGTAAATACAATATATTTATGTGTGGCTGTGTGGTGACGGAGTAAGAATACAACGCACCGCCCCCCTATCTCCCCCGTAAGAGACGACTAAAGGATATAAAATGCATATAACATCTATGCAAGAGAAGGAAAACTCGAAACAAAACCCTATACCAACACGTCTGACCAGCGCGGTATAGTATGTTAATTTTCCTCCCATTACGGAGTAGGCCCGAGCCCAACAGTGGGACGTTTATGGGCTATGATGAGGATGGTGATAATGATGAAATGTAAAATATTTTATTCCAGATATTATATATAAGTCATAAATTGTATAAATTAACAAAATGATTTTTTAAAATGATTTTTCAAAATCTTAAATAAAAATTCTTCAATTATTAAAACAAGTATTTCTTTCGCTGTCATGATTATCGTCTTCCCTTCTTCACCCCGACGAAGGGCTCTCTTTACTGAGGTGATTGCACCGTAATCGCTACGTATCCCCCCTCTCTCTCTCTCTCTCTCTCTAACCCTTCAAAAAAAACTTATATTATCAAAACTATAGATAATGCAATTGGCTACAAATTATTTTTATACAAGTTTGTTTAGATAAATCGTTTCAAAGATTTGGCGAAAAAGGCATTTGCACCTTTTTCTTTCAATATGGCGTTTGCGGGACAAGGATTGCAACCTCACAAACTTGGGCTTAAGGTCCTGCTGACCCCACTTACTGCACACACCCCGACAATAAAATTGCGTACTTTGAAAATGTAACTTTTCAATGGAATATTGGTAATTGTTTGTCATTTAATTATAATTAATATTAATAAAAAACTTAACGGCTTAGTCTTGTATGTATACCACCGCCGGCCCGCTCGCGCGACGAAGACAGGCGCATTGCAGGATGGGTCTATGGGGTTGCGCGCCGTTTCTTCCGTCGCCCCGGACCGATTTGGCGGGGCGGAACCACACCATTAAAAAAAGGTGTATACCTTATGAAAGTTGGGTTCGTTTACAATGCTTGTAAGGTATATTTTGCTCTTCATCGAGAATGGTGCGACATTTAAAAAGGATTTTAATTTTCTTTCATTTATGGCATTTAGTAATAGTAAATGATAATTAATAAAAAAATTATGAGGCTTGCACTTTTGGATTTTCCAAACTATATATTTTTTTTTTATTGCATTAGATAAATTTACAAAACATTGTTTTAATTTTACCTAAGAATGTTATACGATTTTCTAATAAAAAAATCGAGATTGTCGCCAGAACTTAGCACCCATTTAGTTCCCCCTCAAAATAGCTTTTTATCAGTGAAGGTGATAACAACAAGCATTTTACTCCCATTTATGTTTTTGGGAGGGAATAATTGTATATAATTCATAACACAAATTTTAAACATAAATAAATCTCATGTTTACAAAATATTATTTAATGTGAATGAAAATATTAAATTTTTGAATATTAAAAAATCATTTTGTTCGAATTTACAGTACAATATATAACTATAAAAGAAGATATTTATATATATTACATCGCTAAACTCAGATATTATTTGTCTGATCATTATGAAAATGTCATTATGTATGTCTGTCCGTGTGGTGACGGACTAAGAATACCATTCACCACCCCCATTTTACCCGTAGGTGCTCGTAAGAAACGACTAAGGGATATAAAACGCATATAACATCTATACAAGAGAAGATAACTCGAAACAAAACACTATACCAACAAGTCGCACCAACGTGGTATAGTAGGTTAATTTCCTTCTCATTACGGAGGAGGCTCACGCCCAACAGTGGGATATATACGAGCTGAGATGATGATATGAAAATTAGTACATGTAATTTTATATAGAGAAGGTTTATATGTTATCCCCATTATCATAACTGGCGGCGCTGCTAAATATCGACTTCTACAAACAAACCAACGGACTGTATTTGTTAGTATTATAAAAAAATCAAGTTTGAAAACGATTAAGTTGAGTATTTCATTAACAAATATGAAAGCAAAAAGTGAACGAAGTTAACATGTCAAGTTCAATGACATATATTTGACGACTCACTTCATTAAATATCAAAGAACTTAATATTATTAGATACATAAATAACATTACACACGATACCATTTATAATCTGTGGCACTTCAATGAACTTGCTACTTAATATAGTTGATATCAATTTTTTTATCACAAAGTCGTTATTATAGTAATTAATTTTGCTACAAGTTTTTGTTTACGAAATGTCTTTTTTTTTCTACATTTATGATGGCATGTTTTTTTTTGTATTTAATGAAGAGAGTTAATTTACTTACCAAAAATATTTTTATGTAATATATTGCTAGAAGAGGACCATATGCCTAGTCAAAAAGTTATCAGATCTTATCTGTAGCCGAGTTTCTAACTGTGCACACTGTAACTCTACAAGCCCTAACTTCATAAACTCTAAACCTTTGTTAACACATGTAGCTTGGCAATACAATAGTTCGTGTAGTATCGAAACATCGTCACTACAAGCCCTATTGTCAGCATCATTTGCCTGCCCTCAACCCACGCTAAGTGTGGTCGGCACAACATGCCTTCCACAATCTTCTATCAGCCGTCATATCTACACTCACAACTTTCATACACATATCCTCGTATACACAATCTATTCATCTCTTTTTGGATCTCCCACGATTCTTACGCCCATCCACAAGCATACCTATTGATAACCCTCTCCTTGTCACATATCTTTCATCCTTCCTCATCACATGTCCATATCAAGGCTATTGTATATTGTATTGCCCTATATGGCTATATATATGGCTTATATATACAATAGGGCAATGCCGTATTGTATATATAAGTCCTATTGTATAACAGATAATTAATGAACAGTGAATATTTTTTGGAGTTGACTCCATAAGAATCGATTTTCATATAAGGCACCCGGTATGAGAAGAGTTTGAGGAGTAAAATCTAGTGATTGAATCATAGATAATCTATACTAATATTATAAAGCGGAAGAGTTTGTTTGTTTGTTTAAACGCGCTAATCTTAGGTACTACTGGTCCGATTTGAAAAATTCTTTTTTTGTTGGATAGTCCATTTATAGAGGAAGGCTATACAACATTACGCTGCGACCAATAAGAGCAGAGCAACAATGATGAATGTGTAAAAATCAGGTTTTTGTTTCCTTTTGAGAGCTTCCGCTGCGTAAACGGTTAAAGTTGCGCAAAAATTATGTACTATATAATTGTTCCCCTTTCAAAGTTCTAAATAAAAGTCCGCGACAGCATATGTCTATCTTTTAAGATTGGCTCACTATAACCTTTTTTATGCTAATCAAATTTGTTTTAAAATAATGTGATATTTTCGAAGGTGTTTTTATAAACATAATATTAATCCTTATCCAAATAAATGAGTTATTCATCACAAGTATTTAATTTAAAATAAAATTGCTCTTTACATTATTTGATTTCAATAAATATCTTAGGAAATATCGCAGTTTAAAAATAACATCGCAGCAAAATAATGATCAAGTACTGGGCGCGCATTTACGATAAAAATACTGGGTCTTATAATCTTATATTAAAAAAAAACTCAAACTAATGTTATTTCAAAGTACTTCTGCACACACTACATTTTTAGTTTTGTTTTCTTCTCATGACCTTCCGTCGGCTTTACACATCCTAAATAATAATAATAGGTATAGGAAGTATTAGTGCCTGCCCTCATGTATAGCAGTGAAAGTTAGATTTGGCGGAGAAGACATGAAAATAGAATAAATGCTGTAGAGCTGACAGCTCTTCGTAAGCTGTGTGTGATGTAAGTCTGAAAGATAAAATTAGGTATAATGTTATAAAAGAGCGCTGGTATGCTGAGGTGGGTTGGATACGAAGTGGAAGAAATAATGAGTGGGCAGAGGTTGATGAAGCAAACATATAAAGCAATCGTGAATGGGACGAATACAAGGGGAAGACCACGTCATACTTTTCTGGACCAAATTGGAGATTTGTTCACGAGAGGTCATCATCATCATCATTCTCCTACTCTTATCCCAATTACTTGGGGTCGATACAATAAGTACTCTGCATTCATAGTACATATTATAAAACTTATTGGCAATAGTTTTATGACCGGCCACCTGCCAGACGTCAACCCTCATTGGGAATGTAATTGTTGACCAACGGCATCAGATGGAATTGGCCCAAGTCGTTATAAGGCTCTTAGTCGTCTTTTACGACATCCAAAGTGAGGATTGGTAGCATTCGTAGCCGCTACCACACAGCGATGTCATACACATTAAAAGTATGTGTAATCGTAAATAGGCGTAAGTGTATGTATGTATATATGTATGTATGTATAATATACATACATTGTATATGGCATATCTATAGAAAGTATAGAGATAGACCCAATACTTTTACTTAAGGTTTAATGTTCTACTCTTACTAATAAAAGCGTCATGTGGGTACCTAAAACAGCTTTAACGTATGTATTATTTAAAAATATTTCCACCTTTTACGTAAACGAATTCGCGAGTTGAAGTTAACGTTAGCCCAAAGTAACCATTCCACGCGGACGAAGTCGCGGGCGGAAGCTAGTATACTATAAATAGATCGAATGACCTCGTTACGTTTTTGGTGCGCAATCTATTCTGGCACCTTTCTCTTTCTGACGTGAGATAATACTTCATTGAACAGTTTTAATAAATGTAAATAAAAATATATATATTATTTTTAGTCAAATGAGCTTTTTTTGCGCCTGTTTTGATAATCGTACTTAAGGAGTAATTTTCTCTTACGCCAAGCGGTTTTCCTCAATAGACAGGATTATTCAAGAGGCAGGTTTATATGTATAAGTATATTATAGTAGAGAAAAGTCGAAAACTTAAAAGTAGTTTAATGTGATGTCGTAAGAAATATAGTTTTATACGTTTAGTTTACAAACATTGGCTAAACCTTACAACATATATCAAAATAATATGTTACGAAATTGTTTATCTTAAATAGATCTACAACATACTACAGGTATGTCTATCTCGACTGACAATAGGCGTGTTTATCTTTACATGAAGCATGAAAGAGAGTATTGGTGTAAAGATGCGAAAGGGAATGCTCCGATGGTTCGGACATGTGGAAACAATGCCGAACGCACGTCTGGTTAAGAAGATATACAATGCGAAAGTGGAAGGATGTAGGTACCGAGGGAGACCGAGACTAACCTACCTAGAACAGATTGGTCACGTACTGAAAGAAGGTGGCGTCAAGAGTCTCCGAAACCGGCAAGCGTGTATGAAGAGAATTATGAATGTTGAGGAAGCGAGTGAAGTATGCAGAGATAGAGTTCTCTGGCACTCTGTACTCTCTGCCTACCCTGCAAGGGATATGGCGTGATGATATGTATATATGTACATACATAATAAAGACACATGTCTTTACACATTTCTAAAAAACAATGGGTTATTTAGAAAACTATTTTTAACAACACTGTATTACTCCTTAACCTATTGAATAAATTCATTACGTGGTGCATTTAATATACATATATTAAATTTGCCGCTTACAAGATATCAGAGATTTAAAGTGCGGGAACGGAACGACCGAACACGATCGCTAGCACCTACATTATAAATGATTACTTAATAACAAGTGAATACAATGTTATATTTGTAAGTATATTGGAAGCGTCCCATTAGTCATATTGTCACTCGTGTAATACACAAGTATAATGGTACTTGTATCAATGTCTCGTCAATCACACGAAACAATTATTTGTTGCTCGTTTCTAATGTCATTTGTATATATGTTATAATAAATTATTTTACATATTGGTATTTTATTGAACAAATAAATTATACAAGCTTATGTATTTATTCTTTAACTTTAATAGAACATCATTCATCTTCATGTATGATGACCAAGATCAAGAATATAATTGTTGCCCCTGTGAATCGTAAGAATCGCCTGAGGATGTTATCGGGCGCGTGGGCGACAACTTTCAAAAGCAAACGTGAACACCTCACTGCGATCGCCAACCCGTCTGCCAAGCGTGACGTTTACGGCGTTATGCCCTTATATGAGTGTATGAGTGAGGCTCACTTCCAGCAGTCACCTAAAAGGTTCAATGATAAAGAAGATCCTTTATATAAGAACAATAAAAAATTTTTTTTCCTCTAAATAGGGAAGGATAAAATAAGGTGTGCAAACAAATTAGAAAAAAAACACTTTTTTTTAAATGAAAATCCCAAAAGGAAATATTCCTCATTAATATTCGTCGGTAATCTGGGGAATTTACAAACATACAATTAACAAGCGCAAATTATATCTGGACTGGAAACAACAATTTATGGATCACATAGAATTGATAAAATATTCCCCTTTGTAGGAATCAAAGCCATGACTAACACTGTGGGTCGGCGATTTAACTACACTGTGTGTGCAGCCAAATTTATTCCAAGAGTTATATCCATGGCAATGATGCTATCTGTGGCTTAATTTAATCATTATTATCATAATCATTCTGATGCTCTTATCCCAATTAATTCTAGTCGACACTATTGTACTCGCCTTTCATAAAAATAGCAAATTCATAAAACATATCAAAAATGATTGGTGATAATTTTATAATAGGCCATCTGCCTGACGTCATTACGACACCCAGAACCATTATAAGGCTTGGTAGTATTTATAGCCGCTACCACACAGCTTAACATCATTCTCCTACTCTTATCCCAATTACTTGGGGTCGATACAATATGTAATTTTTTCTCATAGTTCATATTGTAAAAGTTTATGGGAATAGATTTATGACCGGCCGCCTGCGTCAACCCTCCTTGGGAATACCACACAGCATAACATGCGGTAATTAATAAATGTTGTATACAATTTAAAATAAATGCATTTTAATTTTAATAATGGAGGTATTACGAATGAAAAATATACTTGGTGTTATGAAATAGTTATCTAAAGTAGTTAGCATAAATCCCACCGGCTCACGTATAGCAGACCGCAACCCGACAAGTTTCCCTGCACACCTCTCTATGGCATCATTCCAATAACGCTTGATTTAGCGCTACATTTAGCGCTGGAACATTGGAAACTACTCGTGCCAATAAATAAAATATTAAATCTACAATTTCTGTTAATAACAGACCAATTACATAATTTGTTAATACTGAAAGCTTTTGTGTGATGTTATCTCCGTCCACTATTATTTGAAATTAAGAATGTATTGTGGTATTTAGAACTGGGATTCAATGAATAAGATACCAAAATAGCATAAATGGCGTAGTGGTTAAGATACCGACCAACTGTGTCAGTGTCGACGCTCGCAATTATATATTTTTTTATATATATTTTTTATTAACACAATTAATATAACAACGTCTATATTGCCATTATCCACTACATTTGGCAAGTAAGTAGACTATCGTTGTCTGTAAGTCCTCAAGGAGAGTTCTGTTGCTCTCAATCAGTTACTTACGATCACGGGTAAGAGGTGTGAATATATTTCGTGTTCTTAGTCTATTGCCATGACATACTATGTTGTGACGTTAGGAAATTCAGAACATTATTTATTGATTTAAAATGTATATGTAAGTGACCTAAGAGGTCGTAGATAAAAAGAGAATTAATAAGTCGGTCCCCCCGGGGCCATGAACGCTATAAAAAGTTAGAATCGTCGGGAAATTAAAAGCGCGAACACAAATGCGATAGAATCCGTAAAACTAGTTTTATTTCAAATGTGAAACACTCCCGTAAACATTAGAGATCATTCAGAGAATTAATAATATGTTTGTATATGTATCTTTAATAACATTTTCAAATAATATAAAAACTACCACAAACGTAGAACACAATTAAACAAACATTAAAAAATAAAACTTTAAACAATAATTCAAACTTTGCCTTCTTCTTCAGCAATTTGCCCAATTCACATGTCTTTGAAATACAAAAAATGTATGAAAGTAAACCTTATATCAATATAAATAGGGTTTCATATAGATGTTACGCATGACGATATAATAATTCCCAAGTGAATATTAACGCCTAGCTAATGGAGTAATGGTACTCGTAAGTATGAATAATTCACGTATCGAATTAAAGCGAACCAACTTTTGTTCTGTTTACACTGGATTAAAAAGTTTTCACCGTGTGTTGGGGGGGATGTAGGCTAGAGGGGGGGGGGGGGGGATGAGAAGGTTAGGTATGGAACCATTGAATTCGCGAAAGCGGTGATATCCGCAAATGTAGATGACATACGGGCATGTAATGTGTACGTGAACGATCTCGTGAGACACAAACATTAGATACTTTTAAGATCATGAAGTGTGCAAAAATATAAATGTAAAAAATACTAGGATACCTGCTTCTAGTATTATTTACATTTCAAAAACTATAATTAAAAATAACCGATATGCATTACCAATACACCACGGAAAAAGAAAACAAAGGTTCACAATAGCAGTGACCGCTGTATGTGTATATGGATAGTCCCCCGGCGGTGGTTTAAGAATACAATTTTATCACACCGTATTTACCTGTGGGTATCGTAAAAATCGACTGAGAGATCATAATAATATACAGCATGCGGTTTGTTTGGATTAGACTACTCGATGTTCCAACTGAGCTATGTCTATTCTTAATGACAGTGTCAAAATTTGCCTTCATATTTTAACAGTTTTCAGCCTATGAAAAAATATATTTTTTAATGCTTGAAAATACTGAAGAAAAGAAGAGTAGAAAAGAAAAAATACAGAAGAAAAGAAAAGAAAACCAAGAGTCTCCGAAACCGGCGAGCTTGTATGAAGAGAATTATGAATGTTGAGGAAGCGAGTGAAGTATGCAAGGATAGAGTTCCCTGGCACTCTGTTCCCTCTGCCTACCCTGCAAGGGATATGGCGTGATGATAGAATATTATGGTGCCGACCCGACTATATGATTATATATATGATTATATATATATATATATATATATATATATATATATATATATATATATATAGGCATATATATTTCTATATAATAAATTGTGTATGTATACACAATTTATTATATTAGATTAGAGAGATTATATTAGATTATGAAGGTTAGTTCTTTTGGAACCGTGAATATTCTAATTATTGCGAAAGCAAGAAAGGTTTACAAAAGGTTTTTAATAGAGATAGAAAAAAAACTGTTGACAGTTTTTTATCTACAGCCGCGGGCCGATCCGTAGGAAATCGATGTCTCAGCAGTGGTAATGTGATGTTGCGCTTCATTTGATAAACAAGAGAGCCGACAGTCTAACGTTCTATTTGGAGTTGTCATTGGTAGACAGTGGCTTAGCTATATCCCTGACATTGCAAAGTTTCATGGACCGCAGTAACACTCACCGTCAGATGATCTGCTTGCTTTTCGACACCATAATTATAGAAAAAAAGGTAGCTGGTTGATCATAAACTGAACCAAGACTTTGTGTAGCATATTTCTTCATCTGTATTGTAGGATGAAGAAATATTACACTGACGCCATGTTATGGCAATTGACGGTCAGAAATTACATTCAGACTTAGAACAATAGTTTAGGAATTGAACAAACTATTACTCTGCGTGGGTCTCGAACCCACAACACTTGTCGCTTTAGGTAGGAATTTTATAATTTATCTGTTCAGTCAAAGTGAATACAATGAACACATTTATATCCCGTATGTTTTCATTAAGAGCGTGTGATATGTAATGTGATGTGGTTATGTCAGCGAGTGCGATGAAATTAGATGCGCGTCGAAAGCCTCTAGACGAGACGCGTTTTGTACCCTCGAGTTACCCTCTGCGAATACGCCCGGGGATACAGCCATTGTGACCCAATATAATACAATATCAAATCAAAATATCCTACTGTCCCTTTGCATTATTCATATTGTGAACTGATAATAAGTACCTAAATCTGATTCAGTTTTCACGTAATGGGTTAAAAATTTTGAACAGGAGTCGTAAACGCTGACTGAAGAATCACCAACGGAATAGGTCAGTATACTCATTATAATCTTGCAATTACCAATTGCACACTGCTGATAGTTTTTGTGTGCCTACAATCAGAAATAGCCAGTCTCTTTCAGTCCAGTGGCACATCTTTGCCCAAAATCGACGTCTGATTAGTCAGCATTTGCTACCGAACATCGTATGACTCTTTTGTTCTTCCCTCCTGTCTTCACACCATTCCTTTCCATCCTGAACCTATATTAACAGAGACTTGCCTGAAGCTCTAGTATTACTGCAATCCATACATGACAGTTACCATCTTCAAGTAGACTGCTTTCTTATCTGCCACAGAAGATATATTTTTTTTTCAAAGGACACTACCCTCAAAATGGAACCTCATTGACACTTATTATATGTATTTTGTTTTCCTTCTCTGTGTTGTATTTAAAGTTAAGTTAAGCTATTATTTTAATTTTCTTATAAAACCTTTATGTTTCTTTCAACTTACTGTAATGTCTAAATTTAAGCTAAGTGTCAATAAAATAGTCTTCTTTCTTTCTTTCTTTCACCCGACACAGAAAATAATTCTTGCATTGCATGGGACAAACATACAATTTACGCAGACAAATTACATCCAGACTCAGAACAATACTTGGTGGATCGCAGAAAGTATTGTCCTAAGTGGGAATCGAACCCACACCACATGCAAGGAAAGTGTCTGTGCAGTCAAAAGACAATAAAAAAGGATCAGTACTTAATCAGTTATTACGATACAGACAAGAACCAGAGTGGCAAGAGTGGTGTGGTAATCATTTTATTCTTCCTTCGTCACCACATTAGAATACAAATATAAAGCAATGCATAAAAATACAAATACATAATATATTTAGTATATTATTTTGTTTTGTGAGCATAAAATGTTTGTGAAGTATTCATTTGAGAAGGAACCTGTTGGAAGTCATTGTAAAGTTATAACAAGTTAGAATATATTTGGGCAAAGCTCGCGGTGACAATATAACTTGAGTTGACAACTTAAATGTACTTTTTATTGTGCGTTACGCGGCACTAAGCCCGAACAAAGTTACTACGAGTAGGTACATGCGAAATGAGAAAACGAATCCTATACATACACACTAATATACATACCGAATCATATCTTGGAGAGAGAATTGATATCAATAGATAATTTATGACGAATAAAATTTTTTCGTATGGTGACGGAACAAGAATACAATTTCGAGGAGTGCTCTAAGGAATTGTTTTACTTGGTGCCATTGTCATATTTTTATCCCCGAATCAGAATTCATCTTTTTCAGCTGAAGACATGGCCCTCAACTGTACATTTGACGTAATCATTTCTTCCAGATATCTGCTGGATCTAGAATAAATTACCTGCTGTTGTGTTTACCGAGTGCTAAGATAAATACCCTTCTTTAAACGAGGTTCAAGAGAAGCTCTTTCTTTGCAGCGGCTTGGTTGTGGCTGTGATATGGCAAAGGTCCACGAGCGGCAGTACTACTTACCATCAACTACTGCTTATACATCTATCACCATTAAAAATAAAGTAAAAACAACTCATTGTCATATAACATCTCAAAAGTCGCAGAAGCCGTTGGATGTAGGTGGCACAGGACCACTCTGAGTGACATTCTCGTAGCAAAGCTTATAGCCAACAGTAGACGTCTCCGTGCTGATGGATGGATAGATAAATATCTATATATACAATAGACTCGTAATTATATAAATAATTGAAATTTAATATAACATAAATCCTTTATGCATAGATAGATGAGTAATTACTTGTATAGATATTGTAATTACAGTAATATTGTGTGATATATCACATAGAACAATATACTGGCAAGTACTAGTCGAGTTATTTGCGGTGACGTGTGTCTGTTACAAGTGTGTGTCAACAATATAATGTATTATGAATACACTGTGTATCAAATTGATGTGAAGGAATGACATTATACGATACTATATTTATTAATAATAATATTATTATTAGTTATTATTTATAAAAGACACCCCCCTGCACTAAGGAAATAATCCTTGTATTGCGGGGGACTTTACAAACATGCATTAACACAGACAAATTACATATAGAATCAGAAAAAAACTTTGTGGATCGCACAAAGTGTTGTCCTGCGTGGGAATCGAGGCCACGGCACTGGCACCGAAGATTAACCGCTACGCCATCTGTGCATCAAAATATGAGTGGTGTTGCTGTTCGGTATACTGGTGTATGGTAGTTTTCGTGTTATGCCGTCATAAAATGAAAATCACCGTCCTGTCACCATTATGGTGTGAACCCTGTATTACGTGGTACTTTAACAACATATAATCAACGGAGACAATTTACATCCAGAGTCAGAATAATAATTCGTAATTAAATACGAAGTATTGTCCTGCACAAGATTCGCATCCGTGATAGGTTATCCTAACCGCTATTTCATCTGTGCAGAAGAGAATAATTACACTAATTTCTCTATTTTTTTTGATGGTGTAAAGAATTGTCCTGTATAGGAAATAAATATCACACTCGACATGAGATGTCTGTACTTAAATCACTATACACATTCGGTAAACTTAAAAACGATAGTAACATTTCAATTAATTTCTTTTGTAAAAAAAGTAATTAGTTTCTTTATTACCCAACTCTATAAGCGAGATAGATATCTAAGAAAGTTTTAATCTCTTGAAACGAAGCTATGACAATGTTCAATTTTTTATTAAAACTTAAACGGTAGTAGTTTACCTATAGTTGTACAATGGAGTACGAGATTGCAGCTTACACGTCGCAATTACTCACTGTTAGTGAGATGCTCTCGGTAAATTACTAGCCCAGCACACCCCGTCACAACTTAGGGCCACGGTAATGTGGATGTTACCGGGGAAAGATTGCCTCGGGTGCGACGACGGCTTTTATTTTAAAATTTCATCGCAGCAGTTACAAGTGTCCCAACGGCGATGTATTTACAATGAGTTCAAAACAACTGTTTTGAGAAAACTTGTAAATGTTATGTAAATACATTTTATATAATTATAACATGAAAATTTTATTAATAATGTATTTAAATCGTTTAATACAATTCTAACTGTAAAGTTTGAAGTATTAAGCCTATAACAATGTGTAAACATTGTCGGGTAGATGTCATACCGTCACCTTAAGACGTAAATATGATACGAAGCGAAATTTGCATGTCCTACAATAAGTCACGGTGGTGTAGTGGCAGCACGATTGGGCCGGAATCCCAATAGGCGCGGGTTCAAATCCCGCTTGTGACATCATTTTTCGCTTCGTAATCGGGTTTTATAAATAATTAAGCATATTAAATGCTAAATTTCAGTAATTTAGATTATTGATTTATTATCTTAGTATCAGTATATACAGGGGAGAAGTGGACCGCTCCCGAAAACAAAGACAGTGGACCCTACTAGTCCTACTTGTGATGATAAGCTAGAAAGAAAATCGATTCGGATGAAAAAAAAAATCTTTTTCACCACGCGAGGTCGTTCAACTCTGGAACATATGATTGTGAATTTTGAATAGATTATGTCTTTTCTCATCTGAGTAAAGTAACGTATTTTTTATGGAATTATCGTTACATGGCACTGTCCTAATACGATGGAGTATGAAAAAATCTTAAATTAAAAAAAAAAAATTTCATCAACTCAGATCAGCTGTTCCAGAAGTGATGCCTACATGCCCGGGGTGAATGACCGCAGTATTGGGTCGATACCTACACTTATACTCGGTCACTTACCGCGCGCATTTAGGTATCGGCCGAACAGATGTCCAGATTGTTGAATACATTGCGTATTTTCTCATCTGAGTAAAGTTACGTATTTTTTATGGAATTATCGTGATAAGGCACTGTCCTAATATGACGGTGGGTGGAAAATTCAAAAATTGTAAAAAAAAAATATTTTTTTCATCCGAATCGATTTTTTTCTAGCCTAATGATAGGCTAGAAAAAAATAGATTCGGATGGTAGGACAAGTAGGGTTACCTATCTTTGGTTTTGGGAGCGGTCCACTTCCACCCTGTATATATGTACCTATATAATGATTTTCTTTTTGTGCTGTGTGGTAGCGGCTACGAATACTACCAACTCTTACTTTGTTCGTGGATGTCGTAAAAGATGACTGAGAGGCTTACAACGACCTGGGCCAATAACTTTTACAATATTACTACTATACTACTATGAAAGAAAAGTACATATTGAATCTTGTATTTTGTTAATATTTATTTATAAATATAAGAATAAATAATTTACTAGTATTGTAATTGATAAAGAAAACGTATACTTTCGCTACAATATTCTTTCCCTCGAATAGATATCATGGTGTACTAAGCGACGCAATCAACTAACACCATTACTATAGAAGGAAAACTCGTAAGAAAATTCTATCGTCAGACGTGACAAAGTAATCCAATATCACTCCTATTATAGATAAAGCACCCAACAGTGAAGAAGAATTTGTGAATTTATTTTTTGAAAGACAACGCCCCACGCGGAGCAATAAATTCTTGTACTGCGGGTGACATCACAAACATACAGCTAACGGACACAAATTTCGTGTCTGTGTTAAAATTGTGTCACTAAAGATTGTTTTGTGTCTTAGTGTAATTACAGTGTAATTACACGAAGACACGAAATGATCAATACTCGACCGCAATAAGTATTGTTCTAAATGGGGACTGAATCCACGACACTTAACAGTAGAGATTGGTACCTAGATAACTCCACCAACTGTGCAGTCTCACAGTTATTCCTATAAATGATTCTTAAAGAAAATAAAATAAACATTAAACCAATAGAGTACAAGATAATAATAAAAATTGTAATCAATATTGTAATTATCATATGAGGCTACTTAGATAGTACCTAAATATGTATATAATAAAATCTAACGTATTACTCTTGAAGTCCTATTTATTTATTGATATATTTAGATAGATATATTAGCAATAACCACATAGAAGTAAATATATAAGTTATAATGAATTGTATTGATATCGTACGCAAGTCGCTGTGACATGTTAAAAACCATTAATTTCAAATAAAATATGAACATTATTCAAGTTCACATATACGGTTTATTTGAAAGATTGACGCGACATATTGGTAGGCGAGGCGAGGGCGTGGGGCTGTGCGATCAGCGCTCGGGGCGGCGATCAATCAAACCATTCAACAAACAACAGACAATAACACGCCTTACCGATGGAGCATACAATGTTTTTTCCTTATGGGAGCCATTGAACTGCACTGAGCTAATAAAATACATTTACACACACCGTTTGGTCTCGCACTTGGTTTAGTTATATAGATAAAACTATATGAATAAGTACTTCGTAATTGTCTTATGATCTTATTGGCTTCGTTCTGCATCTTACTTTGATTGTGGTAGGACCACGCTGTGGACAGTTCTCTGTCTACAGCCGCGGGCCGGTCCGTCCGGGGTAGTACCACACTGAGCAGAAGATCGACGTCTGAGTAATGGCAATGTGCTATTGCGCTTCGTTCGGTGAGCGAGAGAGCCGGAAGCCCAACTCGGGTGAGTTCGGGGTTTGTATTGGTAGGCAGCGACCTAGCAATAATGGTATACCATTGGCAAAAGTCCATGGCCGGCAGTGACACTTACCATCAGATGTGCTGTCTGCTCGTTTTCCACCATAAGCAATAAAAAAAAACTTATTATTGAAGTTCATTATTGAAGTGAGGTCTCCTTGATTGGATTTTAATAAGAGCTAAGAAGAAACAGCAAGTACATTTTTAAAATCCACTTTTTTTTATACTTTTTGTAAGTCTAAGCACTAGTCTGATGGCCTTCGGACTAGGATATATTTTTTTTTAATGATGATTTTAAGACTTTTTTTAAAATAAAATAGAAGAAATTATGATATGGGTTGACTAATATAATTAGAGCAGTCATCACTCTCCACAACCATATGACAGAGAGGGAGATGATACGATGTAACTACAAGAAGCAGAGACCTTTCAGTGAGTATGACTAGAAAGTAATCCAAAATAAAAAAAAAGTAACAGAAACTTAGATTTAAAAAAAATAGCCTACGCACACACATATAGGAATTAAATCCTCCTTAGGAATGTAATTATTGAGCAAACGATATCAGATGGACTTGGTCGATATAAAATTCTAATTCATATTTTACGACATCCACGAGCAATGTAAAGATTACCATTATTCGTAGCCGCCATCATCCAGAAAAATATGTAAATGATAAAATTCTATTAATATTTCAGTACATGGCAGTATAGTTTTTTAAGATAATATTCCCCAATAAAGACTTGCATGCACTCGTATCGTGGGACTTTAGAAACACACAATTGACCCACAAAAATTTTACTCAGATTCAGGACAATTATTTTGGAATTGAAAAAATAATCTTATTTTACATCATAAAAATGAGGTCATAGTAAAATTTTAGCGAATAATATAAATAGTAATAATAATGATAATTCTCATTTATTAAAGTAACAAAGACTCATTATTGTTAATAATACTTAACCTAAATTATTAGTTAATATTCATAATAATAAAAAGTTATTCGCGAGCAAAATAAAATATTATCATACGAAACCCGTTCAAACCGCCTTGTCACTTAGATTGTTATAACTCAATGAGTTATACATGATAACCAAATTATGACTCGTATTGCTGTTTTTACACATCGTACCAATTTATTTCTCTAACATTTAATTAAGGATTGTATTAAGAAATGATATAATCCAATAATATAAATTTATGAGACTTCGCATTTGATATGCTAGACTAATTATAGAAACTTAATCGTGAGCACACATTTTTTTTTTCTTCGCAAGGTGGACCATGGATGTGGTCGCGCCCCGGCAAATCGGTCCGGGGCGACAGAAGAGGCGGCACGCAACCTCATGGACCCACCCTGCAAACGCCTCTCTTCGCCGTGCGAGCGGACCACCGGTACTCAATCTTTGTCTTCGGTGGCTTCGTGAGCACACATGTGATTTGAAGCAGCTAGCTATTGGAAATTCATACTAATCATCAAACGACAAGAAACCATATCAAATGCTAAATCTCAGGAAGTTCAAATCGTAAGAGGTTATAATTTTGATTATAATAAAACCACAACAGACACCAGTGGATAATAATTTCAGTCATTTGCCGCGCGTATAGTATACATATACCGCAAGACATTCAGTGCGAATTGATGGTAGGGCTACGGGGAAAGGGTGAAGGAAGCCTTTCTTACCCTCATATCCTTTACATATCGTCCCTTTTCATTTCGATCCCGTGACGCATTGCGCTAGTATATAACTATTCACAGATACATACGTATATATAGCTACCTATGTTACATGATACATACGTATATATAGCTACCTATGATACATGATACATACGTATATATAGATACCTGGAGTACTGGAAATAGACTAACGGCTGAAAACGTTCATAGTAGAACCATCAATATTTTATATTTTTACATTAAAGTTCAGTGATAACAAAATGTTGAGATTGACACGACAGATGCTGAGTATCATTATTTTGATGTGATGCCTGTGGAGGATAATTTACTTATACGGTTTACAAAAGTTCTGAGTTTGGGTTTGTAAAGTAGTAGTCTTGGTTAAAACGTGAAAGTTAATTTGGTCATTTAACTACTTCTTTACTGACAGAAAATGACTTAAAAATATTAAACAGGTATATGAAAAGTTATAAAACAAAATATGTTTTGGTAAATCGGCACTAGCGTATATAATTTTTATTTTAATCTAATATTTCTTATTAATTTTTAAATTAAACATCGTCTGTGATAATGTTAAGAAGATTTATTTCAAATAATCACTACGATTCTTTTTGTTTTGTATTCTTAATCTATCATTCCTTTTTAATCTATATGAAAAAAGGCTTTTCTGTTTAGTAATAAAGGATATTCTACCTACATTCATTAAATAGTTCCGCCAACATGAAGACGTAGAGCGAGAGAGGGAACACACGCAAAGAAATAAGTTTGAAAAAAAAAAGTTTATAAAATTAATAAGTTTTGCTAACAAGCATCAAACAGGGGGCGCTGTGCTCGCGCCCATAAAAAGCACAGCTTATGCAGATTACTGTATAATGATGCACAGTTTTCGTGTTAAAATTTACATTTTTAAAGTTTAGTGCAGCGTCAACACATTGGCAGAACGATAGCTCACATAGGTAATGTTCATTAAATTACATTAAATTTTATTTTTATTTTTGAAGCGATTTTTGTTTGAATAAAAAATCGCAAGAAAAAAAATTAAGCGAGTGCTATATTGACAACTAAAATTATACCATACTAGTAGTTGTAGGCACCACACGGTTGACAGGTTTCTGTCTACAGCCGCAGGAAGTGCCATCCGCGGAAGTACCATACTCTCCCAGAAAATCTACGTTTGAGCAGTGGTAGTGTGCATGCATTTTGTTCGGTGAACAAGGAAGTACTACATCTAATGCTAAAATCTTCAAAATGTATCAAAATGTGAATCCACAAGCGGCAGTAACACTTACCAACCTGTGTGTTGCTTGCTCGTTTGTCACCATAAGCAAAAATATGATATATAACGGTTGCTTAAGCTATTTTCCTCGCTATCTTCAAAAATATGATATATAACGGTTGCTTAAGCTATTTTCCTCGCTATCTTCAAAAATATGATATATAACGGTTGCTTAAGCTATTTTCCTCGCTATCTTCAAAAATATGATATATAACGGTTGCTTAAGCTATTTTCCTTGCTATCTTCAAAAATATGATATATAACGGTTGCATAAGCTATTTTCCTTGCTATCTTCAAAAATATGATATATAACGGTTGCATAAGCTATTTTCCTTGCTATCTTCAAAAATATGATATATAACGGTTGCATAAGCTATTTTCCTCGCTATCTTCAAAAATATGATATATAACGGTTGCATAAGCTATTTTCCTTGCTATCTTCAAAAATATGATATATAACGGTTGCATAAGCTATTTTCCTCGCTATCTTCAAAAATATGATATAAAACGGTTGCATAAGCTATTTTCCTCGCTATCTTCAAAAATCTTGGATGTGGATTTATCCGAGATGGAAGGTATACCACTGATATAGAGCGAAGAGTGAATGCGGGAAATAGAGTGAACGGAGCGTTGGGGCAACTTCTCGGTAGCCACCACCTCAGCCAGAAGGCACGTGTAGCAATACATAACGCAGTGCTTGTCCCAACATTACTGTATGCAAGCGAGAGTTGGGTATGCAGAAAAGAGTATGAAAGTAAAATTAATGCGGTCGAAATGCGATCTCTACGAAAAATCTGTGGAGTTAGACTGACCGACCGCATTCGTAACGACGACGGAAGAGAGCGAGTAGGTATGAAAGAGAGTATTGGTGTAAAGATGCGAAAGGGAATGCTCCGATGGTTCGGACATGTGGAAAGAATGCCGAACGAACGTCTGGTTAAGAAGATATACAATGCGAAAGTGGAAAGATGTATGTACCGGGGGAGACCGAGACTCACCTACCTAGACCAGAACGGTCATGTACTGAAGGAAGGTGGAGTCAAGAGTCTCCGAAACCGGCGAGAGTGTATGAAGAGAATTATGAATGTTGAGGAAGCGAGTAAAGTATGCAAGGATAGAGTTCTCTGGCACTTTGTTCTCTCTGCTGCAAGGGATATGGCGTGATGATATGTCATAATTTATATTATATGTATGATAAATACAGTACTACGGTATACAAAAGTTATTGATGTTATAATTACAATGATTCCTGTACCCAATACTAAAGTATCAATATTGTTTTGTGTTATCGACACACGTTGTCCAGATTTTATATTTGTGAAATAACATCGAAATAACTGTAGTCAGAGATACACTTCTAGATATAATGATGCGTGTATTTACACAGTCAATCAAATAGTTATACTAATTGATTGAATGCATTGATAGCGTATTGGTTAAGATATCTACTGCGTCTGTGTCGTGGGTTCGTCCTCCACACAAGGCAATACTTCGTACAATCCTCAAATTATTATTTTTTATTATTTACATGTAATTTGTGTTCTATAATTATATTATTGTTAAGTTACCTGCAATATAAGAATTCTTTCTTGAACTGGTTCTGTCTTCAAAATTAAAATACAATTACACAAAACATATTAAAAAAAAAACCGCGAATAAAATTCTATGGAAAGGTTTTACGCAAAAGGTTAAAAATATTAACGTTTTAACCATTCTTTCTAGTAGAAGACGTGAAAACTACCTGAGGGGTGACCAGAACAATTAATAGCAGCACTGTACGCGACAACTTATAACATCAACTACAATCGCCACATCGCCTATTAAATGTGATTATTGTATTCGTGTTAAGAACGTGTATGTTTAATGGTGTATTTCAATGTATTGATGGATGGATGGATGGATGGAATCAGCCACTTGAATTTATCAGTCATACTGACACATCATTTTGTATTTTCACTTCTTTATTTTTTGAGGAGCTGTAGTTGATTCACGCATTCATTTTGGTTCCATCTCGCTGGCTGCCTATAAAATTTGGTGATCTTTATAGAATGGATTAGGTTTATTATGTCAAAAAGACACAAAGTAAACAGATCATACTTTTACAAATAAATAATTATTAAAATAATACAGAACATGCATCGTGCCTATTTAAACTTAGGTTATTACTTTGTATATTATTATGATAATGTAAGGAAAGGTTATTTATTAATAAATTCTTATAACATCACATTTTAATACGGCCAGCGTTGTGGTTTAGAGTGAGAGAGAAGGAGCCTGCCTGTACGCGTGAAAGAAAAGGAAATCAGACAGACTGGCGTCGTTATGCGTTATGTTACGAAGCGGTTTACCCTCCCATAAGAAAAATTATACAGATAAATTATTATAAATAAGAACAGTTCAGCCCCTCCACAAATGAGTAATAGGATGGCTGCTAGCATAATGTTGTAGTATCTAGTACAGAAAGTGATACTAAGACGCATTGTTCTGCAGCATCCTGCGACGTCCGTCAGCAATATATAAGTAGCAGTAAGAAAAACAAATGCATATAAAATAAAATACAGCACAATATCTATATCTATACATATAACAAAAATGTAACGGGTCGCTGTCTGTGCATGGAAGATATATGAAAAAAAATATTACTGGGACCTTTATCAACACTAATAGAACCCAAAACAATAATTTTTAAAATTTTTGTCTGTTTGTCTGTTTATCTATTTGTCTGTTTGTCTGTGTGTTTGTGCATGCTAATCTCAGAAACGGCTTATCCGATTTAGACGCGGTTTTCACTATTATATTGTGGTAAGCTTCACTTAACATTTAGGCTTTATTTTATGTCAATTGGTTTAAAAAAAAAAATTATGTCAATTTAAAAAATGTTCAGAGAAAAAAATCTTTATCGATTTTTTTCAAATTACGTACAAATATTCTTCAGTAAAAATAATTAAACACGTGTTTCAGAATTTGTTGATTTTCACCCTCTGGGGGTGTAAATTAGGCCTGCAAAGCGGGTTGGACGACTTAATAAATCATTAGCGCCAAGCCGATATTATTGAAGCTGGCAACTTGAAATATTGACAGCGGTTTCTTTATATGACGTAGAGGTTCACTAAGAAAGGATTTTACGAAATTATACCCCTAACGGGGTGGAGCAGAGTGGCAAAGTTTGTGTGAAGAGAAAAAAATCTTTATTGATTCTTTTCAAATTACGAGTCGAATCAAATATTCTAGGATAATATCCGGCATTTGTCAATTTTCATCCTCTGGTTGTGTAAATTAGGCCTGTGAAGGGGGTTGAACGACTCATTACCGCCAAGCCGAAACTATTAAAGCTAGAAACATTAAATTTTGAAGCACGTTTTTATTTATGACATAGAGATTCAATATGAAAGGATTTTATGAATTCCGCCCCTAAGGGGGTGTAACAAAGCGGCAAAGTGTGTATGGGGAGAAAATTTCTTTATCGATTCTTTTCAAATTACGTACAAATATTCTTCGGTAAAAATAAATAAACACGTGTTTCTCTCTCCCTCTCCATCAACCCCGCACCAGTGCCGTTGTGGCGACCAGTTCCAGCGTGAGAGCTCACACGATACACATAGTAGACGACAATAGGTTCTTGCCTAATAGTTTAAGATACAGGTTAAGTTTAGCTTCAAAAATTTTCACTAAAAAAATAAATAATCAATCATATCTAACGAGATCGCAACTCTGCTGGTGAAACATAACAGTCAAATAAAGGGTGGCGATAATTATATTTTTATCCCATGGTCATACCGTAAATAGTATATTAATGGCAATATAATTTGTAGAATGAATAGAACTTTGAACCACCTTTTTCTTTAGTGACCGGCTATGGTATATAGACACACGCGCGCCGTACACGTACATCTACGTTGTGTGGGCCACCGCAACCGGGTATCATCTCGAGTCGAAGCCCTCATGCAGTGAACCTAAATACAGGTACTCACGCTTGCGCCGCCCAAAGCACTGACGATAGAGCGTGTCAACGAAGAATATTTTCTCTCGGACCCACCCTATTGCCTAATTCAGTTAGACAACTAACTCGCAGAATCAACACCTCAACGCATCCCAGTTTCTGACGCTGTTGATTATCATCCTAGCGACAAACCTTCAACACCTTGCATTGCTTTTTCTATTTAACTCTGTCAGAGATGACTTCTGCGTGGACGAAGTCGCGGGCAAAAGCTAGCACATATAATAATGAACGTAATTAACGTGACATTTTATGCAATCTATAACAAAGAAAATACTTAGAAAATTACATAGTTTTATTTAAATTCAACATGGCATGTACATATGTATACACGATAATGTTGTAAATAGCCAGTAGTTGTAACAGATCGTTACCACCAACATAAATCAATTCAACAACCCAACCAGCTGAATAAATACAAAGTTAAAGTTATACAATGTATCATATAACTAAGTTGTATTACTTTCAGTACAATTAAGTTACATACGGCATTGAGTTCGTGTACACTGTAAGCAAAATAAACGCCGACATAACCACCTACAATGATGGAGTTATGTTTAATCAAACTCTTGCTTTGTTACAGCCATGCAGGGCTATTTATTGTTTTAAACCTTCTGGACTGAAAGGTCACATAATGGATACATATTTATGCGAATTCCATGTTTCAATGAAATTGTTGGGCATGCCTCTGTAAACTTTATATGTAGTTGACTGTATTAAATTCCTTGTGGCGATGAATTAAGAACATAATTCACCAGCTCCTTGCTTGTCCGTGAGTTATAAAATAAGTAAGGGATATGATATGCTGATAATATTTCTGTAAGTGAAGGAAAACTGGAAGTATAACTTTATAGCACCCGCTAGATCAGGTTAGTAGGTCAAATTCTTTTTCATTATTAAGGAGGCTGGAAGCTAGCAGTAGCATCTATATAAACTGTAATGACGATGAAAGAAGAAAGAAAAGATTTTATTTGTTTTTATGATTCAAGATAAATACATACATACATACCATCACGCCATGTCCCTTGCAGGGTAGGCAGAGAGAACAGAGTGCCAGAGAACTCTATCCTTGCATACTTCACTCGCTTCCTCAACATTCATAATTCTCTTCATACACGCTCGTCGGTTTCGGAGACTCTTGACTCCACCTTCCTTCAGTACATGACCGATCTGGTCTAGGTAGGTAAGTCTCGGTCTCCCCCGGTACCTACATCCTTTCACTTTCGCATTGTATATCTTCTTAACCAGGCGTTCGTTCGGCATTCTTTCCACATGTCCGAACCATCGGAGCATTCCCTTTCGCATCTTTACACCAATACTCTCTTTCATACCTACTTGCTCTCTTACGTCGTCGTTACGAATGCGATCGGTCAGCCTAACTCCACAGATTTTCCATAGAGATCGCATTTCGCAAGATATTATAGAATTAATATAGAATTATAGATATTATAGAATATAAGATATATTCACAAGATAAACACCATAACTAAAAATTAAAAAAAAATAAAGAAAAAATGGTATTGGGTTTTACTTTTGACCAGTAATGCAGGTATGCACCAGCCGTTGTATTTTAGCCCAAGCAAGCTCATGTTGACGATGACATAATGAGTAAATTCCCTGAGTGTGACTATAGATTACTATAATGCCAATCTTCTTTATTGTACTCAAAAGAATCGATTAAGGGATATGCAAATAAATAAAATCACTACAAAAAAGGAAAGTTTAAATGAAAGCAAATTGGGAAACATCATATGCTAGAATTACCTTCATCTGAATAGGGTGGTGTAGGTCTGTGGTCAATATGGGGTTAGCGATCGCATTTGGTGTTCTTAGTTTTGCAGAGTACTGCTGCTCACTCAACGATAGATAGATAGGTATAATTTAATAATTATGCTCTAAATTGACAGCCCTCGACCACGTAACTAAGAGACCCTTTGTTTTAAAAGGAGATTGTAATTTTAGAGATAGACATAATGTATCTAGTTTATGATAGTTAATGGAGTAATGTAAATGGAGGGATACATTAACTTAATCACGTTTCACAACTTGACTACTAACTTAGCAGTCTTCACTGGGCCACGATTAGGGTTGACACTGAATATATTACATTTTTATAGATAGTTTTGTAAAATTAAATCTTTGAATCGTTTTCAGGTTATTTCTAAATAATAACGTTAAGTCATCATCATCATCATCATTCTCCTACTCTTATCCCAATTACTTGGGGTTGATACAATATGTACTCAGAAAGAAGATTTTCATAGTACATATTATAAAAGTTACTGGCTGTAGTTATATGACCGGCCGCCTGCCAGACGTCAACCCTTCTTTTTTTTTTTTTTTTTGCTGTGGGCTATGGACGTCGCACCCCGCAAAATCGGTCCGGGGTGACGGAAGAGGCGGGGCGCAACCCCATTGACCCACCCTGCAAGCACCTGTTCTTCGCCGTGCGAGCGGGCTACCGGTACCCGATCTTTGTCTTCGGTGGCCCGCTTGGCGGTATGCCCTCTCGGGCTCCTCTCCTGTCGACGCCCCGACAGCTTTCGCCGTCGAGGCGTCGTCCTCACGTCGGGTGACCGGACAATTCCCCGGTCCGATCACCCGAAGCCTCGGTTAGGGCGGCATCAGGCGTAGGTACTCGCGCCCGCGCCGCCCCAGCCGCGGGCGGCGGCCCGGGTCGCGGGAGTCCTCCCGGGCCCGTTCCGCCGCCTCCTTCTGCGAGATGACAGCCTCGCAGAAGGCGGCGACCGCGTCCCAATTCCTGACGCTGTCGACCATCGCTCGCGCAAC
The DNA here is from genome assembly GCA_905163515.2 of Lymantria monacha. Lineage (NCBI taxonomy): Eukaryota > Metazoa > Arthropoda > Insecta > Lepidoptera > Erebidae > Lymantria > Lymantria monacha. The sequence continues at coordinate 37,080,534 of LR991084.1, read as the reverse complement.
AGCCGGCAGCGTCAGGTCAGCACCGATGACAGCGACGAGGTCACGGCGCTGCCCGTCCCAGCCCGAACATACCTCGAGCGTATGTTGCGCCGTGTCCTCGTCGCTACTGCAATAGTGGCAGGACGGAGTCCACTCCCTCCGCACGACCGTATGCAGGTACTTGCCCAAGCAACCATGCCCCGACAAGACCTGCACCAACCGGAAAGAGAGGACTCCGTGCCGCCGCTCCATCCACTCCATGAGTACGGGCCGGAGGACCTCAACGGTAAAAACACCGTGTCTAGGCCTCTCCAGCCGCTTAGCCCAACGGGCGATGACTTCTCGGTGGGCGTCCTCGCGCCAGGTGGCTATCTCGTTGAACGATGGGGAGCCACCCTCTTCGCACATTGAGGTAACCCGCCGGTAGAGGTCGGAGAGCATCTCCGCCTCTAGGTCCCACGGGGGTGTCCCGGCCAATAGGCATGCCGCCTCGGTAGACACCAGACGTCAACCCTCCTTGGGAATGTAATTGTTGAGCAAACGGCATGAGATGGAGTTGGCCCAAGTCGTTATAAGGCTCCTAGTCGTCTTTTACGACATCCACGAGCAAAGTAAGGGTGGGTAGTATTCGTAGCTGCTATTCACAGCAAAAATAATAAAACTTAAGTATTAATATTTATATGTACATAAAACTATGATTAAAAACCAGCGATTATTTTATGGTAAATTAATATAAAGAGATGTTTGCGTCATCTCAGGTTCAACTGTGACTTTCAAAGTTATGTGCTAATTGATTGAATTAGGCAACGCATGGCGGCAATGCAGTATTATTTTAAAATGAAGTATAGGAACAGAGATTCTTTACTTTTCGGTTATTTGATATATAGATTTAAGAAAGAAAGAAATACGAGTTAGAATAATATGGAAAAGAATATAAGAAAACTTCTTAAATCTACGTAATAGATAGATAGATTGGGGGGCATAGTCCGGAGCGTGCTCGTTCGCGTCCCCTGCCAGTCTAATTAGACTGCTAATCCGGCTCGAAATGCGTACCGCAATGCGGGTTAGGGCGTCCCCCGGAGGCGACGCGTACCGACCCGCCCCCGTCGGTACGAACATCGGCAGTTGCGGCGATGGGGGCCGCCACCCATCACGCCTTGCCCAGTTAGGCGAGTCGAGGAGAACGGAGTGCCGGGTGGGCACGTGGAATGTAAGAGGTTGTGTGGAAGGTAAGTTGCACGAGCTGATATCCGTCATGGCGGACAAACAGCTAGACGTGCTCTGTGTAACAGAGACCAAGCGAAGGGGCAGCGACGCCTGCGATCTTCCTGGTGGCGGGATGGCTCTGTGGTCTGGTGTACCACAGAGCGATCGAGCCAGCATGGGGGTAGGAGTGCTGTTGTCCTCTCGCTTGGCCTCAGGTGTGAAGGATTACGGAATGTATGATCCCAGACTTCTCTGGGTCCGTATAAAACTAGGTGTCACCAAGGTATTCATGGTTGTAGCATATGCTCCCGTAGGATCCTCGGTGGCATCAGACCTAGAGAAGTTTTGGGACAATGTTAGGGAAGTTCTGGATATGGCAGAAACCAGTGAACGCGTGATTGTATGCGGAGATTTGAACGGATGGGTGGGGACCAAGCGTCCCGACTATGAGGACGTACTTGGTCCATTTGGTGATAAGAGAGTGAACGACGCAGGTAGGCTCATAGCGGATGTATGCATGGAGAGAAACCTTATTGTGTCAAACACATTTTTCCAACATAAGGACATCCATATGTATACATGGAGAAGGAATGAACAGAAAAGCATAATAGATTTAATTTTGGTAGACAGTCGCCTCCGAAGCAAAATATTGGACGCAAGAGCCTACAGGGGCCCCACAGTCGACACGGACCACTATCTCGTTATTGCGAGACTTAGTGGTCTGTTCAGAAAGTGGAGGCACTGGCGAGAGCGTGTCCACTTCGGAGGGCTTGAAAGAATAAAGGTTGAAAGGTTGCAAGAAGAGTGTGTAAGAGAAAAGTATGCAGAGGGTGTCCGAGAACGGCTGACGATGGCAAGCCAGCCGCAATCGGACATTGAAGAATGCTGGAGAGTATTGAAAGAGAGTATGGTAGATACAGCGAAAGAAGTATGTGGAAGTTCAAAGAAGCATAGAAAAACAAATGGTGATGCATGGTGGGATGCGGAAGTGGCAGCTTCCGTAGAGCAAAAGAAGAAAGCGTGGCTGGACTATGTCTCTTCTTTGAATCTGAATGACAGTATGACTGAACAGAAGAAAGAAATATATCGGCAATGTAAGAATGACACCAAGGCCTTAGTGAAAGAGAAACGTGATAGAGCAAGTATGAGTGCAGAAGATAGGCTGACTAAAAACTTCGAGGGTAACACCAAACTCTTTTGGAGGGAGGTGAAGAAGTCTCGGGGTGGTTGGTCAGCCTTCAGAATGAATAAAATAAGGTCTAAAGGTGGAGACATTCTTACACAAACACAAGACGTGTTAAGCCGATGGAGTGAATATTTTGGCGATATGTATGCGGATGCTACGGTTGGCGCCGGTGTTGGATGTGGTTTAGTAGATCAACATTCGACAACGGCGTCCTCCGATGGCATCAGTATGGATGAAGTTGAATGGGCGATAAGAAGTTTGAAAAATGGTAAGGCAGCGGGCATTGATATGGTGTCTGCCGAGATGATCAAGCTTGGTGGCTCTTGTGTCTGGGAGGCGTTCCTGTTGCTCCTCAATTTATGTTGGAGCTCGGGAATGGTTCCCAGGGACTGGAATAGCGCAGTCATCGTGCCTTTGTTTAAAAACAAGGGTTCACGTTATGACTGCGCAAATTACAGAGCCATAAGCTTGACCAGTTTGGCAGCAAAAGTGTATGGAAAAATTATTGAAAGGAGAATGAGGATGGTGTCCGATGGTTTACTGTGTGAGACACAAGGAGGTTTCAGGAGTGGAAGGGGATGCATGGATCAAGTGTTCTCTCTGCGCAACATTGTGGAGAAGCATCTGGCTCTAGGTCAGAGGGTTTTCTGCAGTTTTGTGGATCTGGAGAGAGCATTTGACACGGTTGTACGAAAGGAACTTTGGGACATTTTACCGGAGTATGGTATTAACGGTAAACTGCTACAGGCTGTGCAGTCCAGTTACATGGGCTGTAGAGCCTGTGTGCGGCTGGATGATGGAATGTCGCCTTGGTTTGACGTCAATATCGGCGTTAAGCAGGGGTGCGTTCTGTCAGCCAGGCTGTTTATCATATATCTGGATAAATGTCTCCAAAGGTTGAACGATATGAATGTGGGAGTCCAGATGGGCGACTCAGTGGTCACTGCTCTGCTTTATGCAGATGATGCAGTCCTGCTGGCACAGTCAGCGATTGACCTGCAGACCCTAGTCGACACAATGACAGAAGATTGTAAGAAAAGGGGTCTACGCGTGAATGTGAGCAAAACCAAAATAATGGTCTTTGAAAGAGATAAAACCAGAACAGATGTAAGAGTAACAATAGGTAATGATGTACTAGAGCAAGTGGATGAATTTGTATATCTTGGATTTGGATTTAGCCGAGATGGAAGGTACACCACTGATATAGAGCGAAGAGTGAATGCGGGAAATAGAGTGAACGGAGCGTTGGGGCAACTTCTCGGCAGCCACCACCTCAGCCAGAAGGCACGTGTAGCAATACATAACGCAGTGCTTGTCCCAACATTACTGTATGGAAGCGAGAGTTGGGTATGCAGAAAAGAGTATGATAGTAAAATTAATGCGGTCGAAATGCGATCTCTGCGGAAAATCTGTGGAGTTAGGCTGACCGACCGCATTCGTAACGACGACGTAAGAGAGCGAGTAGGTATGAAAGAGAGTATTGGTGTAAAGATGCGAAAGGGAATGCTCCGATGGTTCGGACATGTGGAAAGAATGCCGAACGAACGCCTGGTTAAGAAGATATACAATGCGAAAGTGGAAGGATGTAGGTACCGAGGGAGACCGAGACTAACCTACCTAGACCAGATCGGTCATGTACTGAAGGAAGGTGGAGTCAAGAGTCTCCGAAACCGGCGAGCGTGTATGAAGAGAATTATGAATGTTGAGGAAGCGAGTGAAGTATGCAGAGATAGAGTTCTCTGGCACTCTGTTCTCTCTGCCTACCCTGCAAGGGATATGGCGTGATGATATGTATGTATGTATGTAATAAGTAACCTCCAGTACTTCAAATTATAACTTTTTATTGAACTTTAAATCAATATCCGAAGTAATACTAATCAAATTTATTTAAATTCTTTTTTTTTAATATGCATCAACTTGCACTAAGGAAGCAATCATTGTATTGTCGGGGAATTCACAAAAATGTAATTCAACAGACGCAAATAGACCAAGAATGAAAACAATAAATTGTGAATATCACAAACCATTATCCTGTATGAGAATCGAACCAATGATAGTAGCATGGTAGATTTGTATATAAAAATCAATAAATAAACTGATGGATAGAGTAAATTTTTGCAATAATAATATTATTTAATCGTAGGTGTATACATTATATATACATATATCATAATATGAAAAAGCTTTCGTTTAGAAGGAAAAAATCTCCGAGTGATATTTTTATGAATAATTCATGAAACGTATCGTTAACAATAAGGAAATAAGTAAGTGTTTACCGTATTTGAATAGCGGAGTATCGGTTAGGCGGGTGTATGGTATACACGGATATATTAACAGATATAATACCATCACACACACACACACACACACACACATAACATCTCTATAATTGAAAGTAAAAGGTGATGTTAGTACATCGCACAGATAATATCATTGCTTCGAAAGGTGATGTTAGTACATCGCACAGATAATATCATTGCTTCGAAAGGTGATGTTAGTACATCGCACAGATAATATCATTGCTTCGAAAGGTGATGTAAGTACATCGCACAGATAATATCATTGCTTCGAAAGGTGATGTTAGTACATCGCACAGATAATATCATTGCTTCGAAAGGTGATGTTAGTACATCGCACAGATAATATCATTGCTTCGAAAGGTGATGTTAGTACATCACACAGATAATATCATTGCTTCGAAAGGTGATGTTAGTACATCGCACAGATAATATCATTACTTCGAAAGGTGTTGGTTGTTTGTGTGTGTGCTTGTGTTACCACATAATATGTTGACAGTTACTTCTGATATTTGTGGCTAGTATTGCATGTGTAAAAATCATACACGCGTAATATAACAGATTTTATTTTTATTGCGTTTATATTTGATTTTGAGTTTCCGCGATATTTCGAACACTTTTCAGTTTTCATGGTTTCAGGAGGACTAACGCGTTTCACGTATAACAAGTCATTATTATTAATAAACATTTTAGTCTTCCCGTGACCATGAACGTTGAAAAGTATTCTAAACGTAATAAAAGAAATCGGCCAAGTGCGAGTTGTACTCGCGCACGAAGGGTTCCGTAAAACTAAAAAAATATATGTGATGTAAGTAAAAAAATAAGGTTTTCGGAATTTTTTCTCTATGTATGCTATAAATCGTTGTTTCATGCGAAATTTCAAGATTCTAGGTCGACTGGAAGTACCCTTTAGATTTTGATTCCCTTGCGAGTAGTTGCGTATTTGAAAATATGCAGCTTAAATTGCTGTTTCTTTTGATTGCGTTGATATAGAAGTTTGATTTTGTTACAGCTTAAAGATCTTATAGATTTGAGTATTTGATATGAATTTCAATTTAATACCTTTACACGTTCATAAGGAAAGGGGTAGTAAGCTTAAAATTATTGAAAATATTTTTATTATATGATGTAATTAAAAATATACGGTTTTCGCAATTTTTCCTTTATTTGTGCTATAAAAGGTTGCTTCATACCAAATTTCAGGATTTTGAGTTCACGGGAAGTACCCTGTAGGTTTTGATTCCCTTGCGAGTGTCGAAAATTTGCGGCAATTTGCGGTATAAACGCCTGTATATTTTGATTGCATTGGCTTAGAAGTTTAATTTTTTCACAGCTTTAAGGGAAAGTAGACTTGAGTATTTGATATAAATTTCAGCTTGATACCTCCACGCGTTCCTGAGAAAAAGCAGGCAGACAGACGGACGGACGGACAACAAAGTGATCCTATAGGGTTCTGTTTTTCCTTTTGAGGCACGGAACCCTAAAAACATAATAAAATAAGTAAAAATAACTTTACTTCACATGTCATTAATTCATATAACTTTTAGCAAATTGATTTTAAAATTTGATGTTAAACTTTGTGAGGTCTCATTCTTCATCGTTATCATCATTCATTATATTACCAGCTCAAATAGGAAGGTCCATATTCCAATGTGATCGTTGGTCAGATAATGACACATGGCGTAGTGGTTGAGATACCGACTTCCCATTCCAGTTCCGTGCATTCAATTCTCACGCAGGACAACACTTTCTGCGATCCACAAATTGTTTGAGTCTGGGTAATTTGTGTTCGTTAATTGTATGTTTGTAAAGTCACCCGCAATACAAGGATTTATTGCCTAGATTTTCAAACAATACATTAATAAATTCTATTTCATTGTTTGGTTATATATACTTAGAGTGATTATTACTTTATCCTGCCTGACAATACTTGTGCATGTAATTATTAGTCGACTTTTTATAATGACAAGTAACGTCCATATAATACCATTTTATAAACTTATTCAATTATGTCTTCATACCTACCGTTATACAAATGAGTACCTTTTATTTAGGTACCACTTAACGTACAAATTATTATAATAAGCCGAAACAGTCAGTTTTATGTTTTCAGATGATCTTAATAAACTAGATATTATGTCCAAGAAGAAAATTCAAAGGAAGTTTTCATATAAATGAAGACGTAGGAATAAATAGAATGTTATAAGGGTATGGCTGTAGGTATACCGACGTAGGTGAATTGGAACACACTCGACCTATTTACGAAATTCTGAAACAATCATAATTTGGTTCAAAAATAAATTGGGTATAAATATTTTGGAGTCGTTTCTATTCTTCTATTTGTGCTTCGTTGAGATAAATAAAATGATTAAATATGCTGAAAATTTATATTACATATTCGTAAATATGTTTACTATCAGAGTAGATGAGAGTTTGAGTAAAGCCAGAGCCGGAACAATATTGCCAATGTTTAAGCACCTGTGTTATTAAGGGATATACTTACGTCAAGTTTGGTGTATAGGATCTTAAGTTGTTTATAATCTGGGCGGCAAATTTACACGCAAGATTACGACAGGCTGTCGGATTAACTATTGCAATTGAGTGACGCTTGTAGCCACCGACAAGATTCTATTTGGGTCGAAACTTTACGGTGTTCGGACAAACTTCGGTTTTAGGAAGGTCCTGTAGGCAGTTTCTAAGCTTAAATAGAAGCGGCAATCATTAATGTTGGTAGTGAATAAGTAAGTATTCGCTGTCAATATTCTTGAATAAATAATTATAATCTTTTGCCTGTTCATTATTTTGTTGTTTGCAGAAATATAGATGTGATATCAAATATTTGAAATTCATAAAATAGAGTTAGAGGTTTATTGGCGAGAAAATAAAAAATAAATAATTATATAACAAGTTATTGCAATAAACTAATGAGTAATCATTCTCAAATGATACAAGATGGATTGCTTTATACCTTTCATTACTTTAAGTTTGTATTCTTCTCTGTTGAAGACGATATGTCTTCCTTTGTAGATAGACTTTTATCTATACGACTTACAAATTTATATACATATATGTATGCAGATATCGCTTCTATTTTAGTGTGTGGTGGCGGATACGGATACTAACCACTACGGATACTAACCACGCTTACATTGTTCATGGGTATCGTAAAACACGATTAATAGTTTTATAACGACCTGGATATGCCGTTTGGTCAACAAAAACATTCTCAAGGAGGATTGCCATTATGCAGGCGACTGACAACAAAATTATTGCCAAATCTTTTGCAATATGTACGATGGAAGTAGGGCACATCTAACGTCGATCACAAGTAATTGGGATAAGAGCAAAATGTCAATAATCATGACACTGTAGTTTAATGAAATCTAAAACACTAAAATATGTTTTTATTCTATCCATCTACGATTAACACATTTGATAGTTTTTCGTATTTGGCATATAAAATAATTACAAAGCGTTTAAACTGAAATTACAAAAAAGTGTGATTAATTGCTAACACTTCCACCTTCCTTTTTCTATCAAAGAGCAATCCAAGCTAATCCTTTTTTCTATATTATCATAGATATAATAGACAATAAATTATTGTCTATTATCGTGACTTGTAAATTATCGTTATTAAAGTTATACTTCATTAGGCGCGTTATGAAAAAATTATGAGAGTGGAATTTTAAGATGCACGTACGTCACTGTAACACAAAAGTAACAGGTTGAACTTGGCCGCAAATATAATAAGTCTCGAAAAAAGCTACCAACAATATAGAAATAGAACCTGTTTCTAGTTTCTATATTCACAATACGTGTTTTAGTTTTATATAAGTACGAATTATGTATGTGCTAATAAATTATATTCAGTAGTGATTTAAATTGAATATGTTGATTAATATTATTTACTATTCGTAAAGTATCCGATCCTTTTCCAGTTTTTTTATTATTTTATTGTAATTAATTATTTCCATGCAATCAAAACTATTTTTAATGATGCCTAAAAAGTATAACTTCTCACGCGCGTACATAAGTAAACGTACCCAATTATTTTTATTTCTAATAAGTATTATTCATAAGGCTGTCTCTTTTATTAGTGAATTATGTTGACCTCAAAATAATTTGAATTAAAAAGGCTAAATAATAACGAAGCAAAAGGTTTCATCTATATTCTCCTTACATAAAACCTTGTCAGTTAATCAAAGCTTTAGACAAACATCAATTCAAGATGTAAGTCTAATTGGTCTTTTTGTTGAATCTCCAAGCTCATTAACGGCGGTACTGTTTGCATTTAAAGAACCCTCATTACGAATCAGTTCAGAGAATCACCCATTCAATTTCAGCCGACGTAATAGATTAGTGATAATATATAGCTATTAAAGACTGATTTGCATGCTTATTGGAACTAGTGCCAATGTTAATACGTTACGTTTTGGTTCGTGATAATGTTTTGCTTTTACAGCAAACAAATTTATACTGATATAGGTATTTGAATTGTAATGTAGTATTATATAGAGGCAAGGGATATAATAAGCATTTAACATCTATCCGAGAAAAGGCCGTCTTACTAGCCTGGTATAGTAGGTCGGGCAATTCATGTCAATTTACTGCGATTGTGGAGAATTCTCGAGTCCGGCAATAGTAGTATATGAACCGAGGTTAAGAAAACAAATAACTGATTTAACAACGGCATCATAGATCTTTATTTTTAAACTAAAACTAACCCATTGTACCGGTTATTGATGTTTAAATAAAAAAAATGCTATCACTACGTACGTACATTTTCTTAAAGAGAGCAATCTAATACACATAAATATGGATGAATTATGTAGCGAGTTCATAATATTTCAAAAGTAATAATGTAATTCATAAGATTCTCTTGAAGGTTCACGAAAAGATAAATATCGCGACGTAAGTCGGATCGCGAAATAATCCCGAGAATCTCGCAATCCGACCGAGGGATCAAAGGATTACAATCTCTAAACTATCTACTAAAAGTCATTTCTTGTTTCATACTGAAATACTTTTCTATTTGGTTTGGTTTACCTTTGTACCTTTTCCTTGATTGCAGTAGTCGAAATAAATCACAAGTTATAAACTACCGACCGCATTCGGAGAACAGAATACAGACAAGTTATGTATTACTAAGATTTTGATATAAATTATGAGGTTTACGTAGCGAAGTTTAAATCAAATAATAATCTCTGATTATATAGGCACCCACATCGTTTTGAAAAGTTTGAAACACGTGCTCGTATTTCAAATTAAATATATGTAGAAGTGAGTTGATTTCAGTGTTGCCAGAGTTAATTGTATGTATCTAATTAGTACGACTATATAAAGTAAAGAGGGAATGAACAGTATTCAGTTGATATTCTGAGGGCAATGTAGCAAACCCTTTTAATTGGCAAGCTTGCTGATACCATCCCACTTAATTAATACCGATCGCAACGAGGCTTTTTACATCGCTGACAACGTTCATTTTGTTGGTCATTTGGGGCTCTAAATTTGAGGGTTTTAATTAAAAAGGTTCAATATAAGGTTTATTATGTAGATGTATTTTTATTACATCACATAATTTTGTAATTTTAAGCACCTTAATGCCTAAAAACCCAAATTGTATTTCAGTTCATAATATTTACACCACAATATTAATTAAAGCAAGCTGTAAGCCGATTTAGGCTGTGCTTTATTATACCTAATGCCTTTAGAATCAGTATTTAAAAAAGAAACTAGAACGAGCAGAATTTTATAGGACGAGAGCTATTAAGTGCAGACATTAAAAGGACTTAACGTCGTATCTAGCAGTCAGTTTTAACACAATTATTGTTAGCCCTCACAAATATCTCTATATACCTATCTCGTTTGAATTATAGGAACATTTTTATTTTGTTTTATTGGCAATTGTAACAGAGGAGCTAACGTTTAACTTGAAAATAACTTATATGTTTAAGAACATTAAGTAGTACGACGCGCGTGTCTCAATGTGAAGCACTCAGAAGTGGTATAGAATCAACTATCATAGATTACAATTCATGGCAGAGAAATCGGAGAAGCTTGATAGAAACAATACAGATAAGATTATGGTATTTATTAATTCGGCTTTTACTTTGAAATAACCGATTTTTTTAAGATAGTCCGACTATGGATCAGTCTCAACGCGCCCTGCTATTCGGGATATCAGGCGGTGTGGAAACTCATAACCTATCGTTTAAAACCCTACACCTATTAAGCAAACTACCGGCAATATTTGCCTCGCCGTGACTTCATTTGTAGTCAGTAGTGTCAGTACCAAACCCTGGTAGCTTTGGTACTGATTACGAAAGCGGTTTTATTTCATACTTTTCTTAAGTTATGGTTATATTATAGTACATGTACGTCAGCTTCAAAATTCTATGTCGTCATTCTCCTACTGTTATTCCAATTACTTGGGGTCGAATGTATAAGTTATTGGCAATAGTTTTATGACCGGCCGCCTGCCAGACGTCAAACCTCCTTGGGAATGTAATTGTTGACCAAACGGCATCAGATGGAATTGGCCCAGGTCATTATAATGCCCTTAGTCATCTTTTACGACATCCACGAGTAAAGTAAGGGTTGGTAGTATTCGTAGCCGTTACCACACAGCTTGAAAATTCTATGCACCCATTTATTAACAAGTACACTCTGTAATTTTTTGTCTTCAACACTTGTAAGTAAATAACTCAAGGCATATCACAGTGTGACGTCACATACACACCAGTGACTGACGTCACAGTACATATATAATGTATAACAACCGCGGGAATGTGGTATTATGTTGGTATTAATGTAACTTGGAATGCCCTTTAGTTTAATAGAATTGATTTATTCTTTATTTATAGTGTTTGCGTACACGCTATATTTTCTTATTTATTTGTAACTTTAGAATTTCGTGTAATAGAATCAGTTTATTGTTTTTTATTAGATATGATATTCCATGTAGAATGTGAAAGTTTCCATGTGGTGACAGAATCAGAATACAATTCACCACCCCCTATCTTACCCGTGGGTGATCGTAAAAGACGATTAAGGAATATAAAACGCATTTGTGCGAGAGAGGGAAAACTCGAAACAAAACCTTATAACTACCAAAACGTCTGACCAGCGTGGTATAGTAGGCCAGTTACCTTTCCATTGCGGAAGAGGCCCGAGCCCAGCAGTGGGACAAATTTGGGCTGAGATGATAATGAAATGATGATTCCATGTGGAAAATAATTACAATTCACCACCCATAGGTGATAGTGAATACGGATTTTGAGAGAAGACCAGAGAGATCATTCATCATTCTCCTACTCTTATCCCAATTACTTGGGGTCGATACAATATGTACTTTTTTATATATTTTTTTTAATATAACATGTCTGGTTTTAATTGTACTTGTGATCGATAGCGCAGTTATCTGCGCTTCCAATTAAAAATATATGTTACAAAAAAAAATAGGATAAAATATAAAAACAAATAGGCTACCTATTTGTTTTAACATTACTTAAAAATATTGCACAAGGTTCGATTTTTCACCGTTTTTAGTAAAATACTCATATCACAAAAAATAAGTGACATGGATTTTTTTTCATTTTTGTCTAAGCGTGAATATCGGGATACCCTGTATATGTAAGAGAAGGAAATCTTGATACAAAACCCTGTACCAACCTGTCTGACTAGTGGAGTATAGTTGGTCAGTATCCCTCCCATTGTGGAGGAGGCTTCAGTTCAGTAGTGAGACGTTTATGAGTCGAGGTGGATATCCATAAATATTTTCAAGGATTAGAAACCTTTCATTATATTAAATACTTGAAGAGAGAACATTACCACATACAAAAGCTCCACTACTAAATCAACTTGGTACTATTAAATTTTCAAATTACAGAATGTATATACTAAAATAGATTTACAAACAGAACTACAAATTAAATTTACACAAAATAATTTGTAACTCAATAACGGCGCTAAATATTTGACTAACTTATTAATTTACAAATTTGTATTTGAGATCTCTTTACTTGTGTATTGACAGATTAAAAAAGTGTGCAGGTCTCGGGACACCCGACTGAAGTGATAACTTAAACTAATATAAGTTGAACTATTTAATATTGAAATTGTTTAACTTGAGAAAAGCTTAAGTTTTATTTAAATTTTAAATATAATATTCCTTCGACTTTTATGTGATCATGATAAATTTCGTGTGGTCATGAAGTAAGAATACTATTTGCCACCCCCGTATTCTACCCGTGGGTGATTGTAAGAGACGACTAAGGAATACAAAACGCATATGACATCAATGCAAGAGATAGAAAATTCGAAACAAAACCCTATACCAACACGTCTCAGACTGCACAGATGGCGTAGTGGTTAAGATACCGACATTCGGTGCCAGTGCCGTGGGTTCGATTCCCACGCAGGACATTACTTTGTGTGATCCACAAAGTGTTGTTCTGAGTCTGGGTGTAATTTGTCTGCGTTAATTGCATGTTTGTGAAGTCCCCCGCAATACAAGGTTTACTTCCTTAGTGCAGGGTGGTGTCCTAAAAAAAAAAAAAAAAAATATATAATATATATTTCTCCTCACACTTGAGAGGCCCTGTTTAGGTCACTAAGGTGTCTAGTATTATAGTGAAATATAAAGATGTTAATAAAATCTGTTAATAAATCTGTCTGACCAGCGCGGTATAGTAAGTTAATTTATCTCCTATTATGGTGGAGGCCCGAGCCCAACAGTGGGACATATATGGGCTGTGATGATGATGATGATAGTTACAATTTAACTAACTGATCAATACAGCGTATTGATTTCTTTAATTTAGAAAACGCAATATATAATATTTGGATAATATCTGTTCTATTTGAGTGCCGACCGTAACCGTCAAACTTTACAAGGCAAAGTAATGAGCCCTGTGAATATTGATTAACTGAATACTATGATGATATAGTTATTAGTTATATCAATAGTTTAAATCTACCTTAGATTAGAAACATGGCAATGTTGTTTTACTGAGTATTTCATTTATGTAATGACGGAGTATGAATACAATAGTTTTACGGTAACGGCTACAAATATTACCAACCTTTTCTTTGCTCATAAACTACACCTGATGCCGTTTAGTAAAACATTGTATTCTCAAAGTTGATGTCAGACAGTTGGCCGGTCATAAAACTATTGCCAATAACTTTTAGATTATTTACGATGGAAAAGGAAGGGAAGGAAAATATTGCGTCGACCTCGAGTAATTGAAATAAGAGCAGGAGAATTATGATTCGACTGGACGTGGCCAGATGGTCCAGCGTAGGGGTGCCAGGGATGCAATGTCAATTAACGATCTCTCCGGTGCCCTGTAAAAGTGCAAAAGGGGCCGCTGTGATGTTAGTAGGTGTTCCGGTCGAGTTAGCTGGCTGGCCAGTAGCATATTGAAATACAATCCTATAATATAGCGTAGGATATTGAAATAAAAATCTACTCCTATTATGAACTTGGGTCAAGCTTAACACGGGACACCGTTCAAATACTTTGCTAGCAGGCGACCCGCCTGAAGATTTGGAGCTTCAGGCAGAATTCTACCACTTCCGTATCTCGATGCAATCTTGGAGCGAAGAGATCACTCACGGGGAGCCGGCAAGTGTGAAGACCTCGACTCTCCTACAGCTGGTCAAGATACGGTGACTGCAGTTGGTCCTCATCTCCACAGATGGTTGACGAGGAGGCACGGTACCTGAGTTTAAGGCTGACGCAGGTGCTGACTAGACACAGATGTTCCGGTAAGTATCTGCATACCATTGCCAGGTGAGAGGCAGCCCCTGGCTGCCATGAGTGTGGCGCATCAATTGACGATTCGCGCCACACTCTTGCCCCTGGCTGCATTGCAGAAGCAGAGGGGCGTGTCATAGATTCTCTACGCTGGCACTCTCCGCCGCCGACGCGTCGGCTAGGAATTAAAACAAATTCACCGAGATTAAGGAATCAATAGTACTAGTCAGCCTATTGGTGACGGAGAATGAATACAGTTGGTTCCATGGCCCCGGACTGACTGGTCAGGGTATGTCAAGATTATTATTTTCAAAAAAAAGGGAGCATTAAAAGAGCCAATTTTTGTTGGCTGCGCTATTCTCTTTTGATTAAAATGTGCCTGTTGCCTTTTATACCTATATTACTACTTATTGTTAGAAGATATTTAATTCGGATTCTGATTTTCTATGTAAAATATGTGATTCTTGAAGTTTCAGTCACAACCTTCTTCTATGTTACCCGTGGGTGATCATAAGAGAACGCATATAACATCTATGCAAGCGAAGCAAAATTTGAAGCGACATCCTATACCAACACGTTTGACCATCGTGGTATCAATTTACCTCTCATTATAGAGGAGGCTTAAACCCAACAGTGGGGTATATAAGAATTGAAATAATGATGTTGTTTAAAAATAGATATATTATCGTTACATGAACTACTAAACAATTTTATAATAATGCTATCATCAGTATTAAAGTTTTAGTTCTACAAAGGCCAGAATGTACAAACTAACTATAATTTATCAACTAACTGAAATTCAACGTTGATATTAATATTGGGCAGACCTTATAGGGGGCAAACTTGTGTCTATAGTAACAATATTGTGTAACCTAAATACCAAATTAATAGGCTTATGTTACACTGTAACATCAAGTGTATAGGCTTAATGTACACTCCAATACGTTTGAATAGAACCTTGGTACTTTTTAATAATATGTACACAAGGAAAATAATATTTAACTTACCTAATACAAATATATTAAAAGAGAGAAAAACAGGATAAATTTGTTGAAAAATGAATTTTATGAATACGTACAAATAAAATTATTATTACATCATATTTGTCAATCTCGAGTATAAATTGAAATATATTGAAAGGTAACTTTTTTTATTAAACCTTCGTTATCTAATTCTTTAACCAAATAGGTATAATTTTGAGTAATTAATTCGATTCTTACATATATTATATAATATTTCCTTCGTATTATCTGTATTTATCTGACATGACTCTGGGGCTCAATTATCGTAAATATTTCAAAAATGCTAGCACATTAGTATTCTCATCAAATATTTGGAAAGTAATTATATATCAAATAAAACGTGAATACGTGTTTCTGGTGTAATATGGAGGGAGGAAGGGGAGCATACATGGGTGGAGGAAGAAGGAGACGACGAAGCGATAAATATATTCACGACAGCTCCCACAAGTCGCGTCGAGCGCGTGATTTGAAATTTTTGTATGATTTTCAAAAGACAGTACGTATATCTTATATATCTTAGTACCTTATATCAATAAAAGTAATTAATTGGCTAATAACTCCATTACAGAGCGTCATGAACCTAAGAGTAGGATCACACATATGTGTGATCCTACTTTTAGAAGATTACTACTACGTACTTGTAATAAAAATATTTAATATAAATAATCCTATTATTTATTATCTTCATAACATTAAGAACTCAAGTAGCACTCGACAAAATAACTGTTAAAATGTCCAGCCTTTTATGTACACCTTTTAGGCAGACTTTAATTTCCTTTCAATTAACTTCGGTGGCGTTAGAGGACCTATTCTTAAGAATAACTAAGAATGGTCTACGCCTTTTTTCTTTTATGAGACTCCGTTTCAAAACTTTATTATTTAGAACTTCTTAAAGTATTATAGTAGTATATAGTATCAAGTCCTTACTTTCACGTGGGAGTCATTACAACTGTATGAGGCATTCCTAGGAGAATGAGCAAAAACACTTTACTGGGTAATTTATAACATGCGATCATTAAGGTGTCTGAAAAACGTCGCAATTATGGTATTGGTTCTCTTTATGGGGAAACGGATCTCGTTTCCAAGAGTGAGCTTAAAAAAAAATATATTATTTTGCGAAAAAATGCTAATTGGTTAGTAGGTTAATGAGACTAATGATATCACAAAACAACTATCGTCTCAGTTTGTATATATCCCACTGCTGGGCAGGTGCTTTCGCCGTAATGACGGGGTAATTAATCAACTATACTCATGATTCTCCTACTTTTATCCCCATTACTTGGGGACGATACAATATGTATTCTTCTTTCATAGTACATACCTATTGTAAAAGTAATTGGCAATAGTTTTATGACCGGCCGTCTGCCAGACGTCAACCCTCTTTGGGAATGTAACTGTTCACCAAACGGCATCAGATGCAGTTGGCCCAGGTCGTTATAAGACTCTTAATCGTCTTTTACGACATCCACGAGTAAGGGTTGGTAGTATTCGTAGCCGCTACCACACAGCATAATCAACTATAATATACTAGATATATGTATAGGATATTTTATTTATTATGTTTTAATTGTGTATTAATTTATGCCATCTAGTTGTATTATTAGTGTTGCAAATTAAACAAAAGCCTTATAGACTACAAAAGCCCATGGAAAAAAATAACCTGTGGAATGAACCAGCGTGAATAACGCTTAGAAGGCTGTTACTATATCATAAAATAACTCTGAGCGCTATGCCGTCATTTCTGAGTGGTACAGGTGAGTACGTGAGTAAATGGAATTTCTCAAGTACAAGTACAACAAAGGAATTACGACTGTACAGTACGGCGGTATATGTACGGCGTTCATGGGTAAAGTATCTGTATATGTATACAAAAAGAATTACACAAATGCCGTTCAGTAATAAATGAACTTTATTGCTTCTACAATTACCGGCGAATTAAAACTTCCGGCTCCACCACTTTAGTACGGCACTAGGTTTTTCGACATTTATTTTTAATCATCTATAAGCTATAAAAAAGCCGTACATTAACCGTTAGAGTGCCGACGAGCGCCATCGCGCGCGTGTGCATTCTATCCAAAAATGCCACGAGCGCCAACGCGCTCGTTTAATCAGTTGCTGTTTAGATCACTTTTAGATCGATTATTTTTATTTGAGCTTTTTTTGATCGATTATTCTTGTACAAGTTTTTATTAATAAAACACCGAAAAAATTATTAAAATTGAATAATTTTTGGAAGAGATACAGTTTTTTTTCGAGACAAGGGTAAATGACATAAAAAAACAAAAGATTTCTTTGGCATTTTTAAGTAGATATGAGTAAAAATCAATGGCACTAAAACGGTTAATAATTAGTCGTAATTCCTCATTTGTACCTGAGAAATTCCATTTACTCACGTACTCACCTGTACCGCTCAGAAATGACGACATAGCGCTTAGAGTCATTTTATGATATAGTAACAGCCTTCTAAGCGTTATACGTATGAACCAACGTATAACGCTTTCACAGTTCAATTTTTTCCACGGGCTTGTAGTCTATTAGATGTGGCTAGCGCTATATTAAAATACTTCCTCTCCAACGCCGCGGCGGCGATGTACTCTCCCTCCGTCTTACGAGTTTTTGATCCGATAACGTGTCGATCGTGTGATTCGAGTTTAACATTTTTTACCCATCACAAAAAGTGGACAACGCCGCTAATGAAGTTTTCACTTCAATTATATAATTTTTATTTCTAACTGGAATACATACATACATACCATCACACTATATCCCTTGCAGGGTAGGCAGAGAGAACAGAGTGCCAGAGAACTCTATCCTTGCATACTTCACTCGCTTCCGCAACATTCATTCATAATTCATAATCTTTAGCTTTATTCCAATCATACGGTATGGATATATATATTCAATTGTATTGAAAGTGCCAAACACACAACAGTATATATAACTATACAAGAGACATATTATTATGTTTACAAGTGTTGACGCAAAGTAAACACACTCGAAATACTAATCTCGAATAATAATATTTGTTCTGGTTTAAAACATTTATTTCTCAAAGATAGAATAATACAATTCACTTATTATTCTCTCTGCCTACCCTGCAAGGAATATGGCGTGATGATATGTATGTATGTACTTATTATTGAGAAATCACACTATCTTAATACTAATTCACAATTATGAGCATGCAGGTAGTGGTACATTAATATTGTTTGATGTATCTATACTAATATTATAAAGAAGTAAAGTTTGTGTGTTTGTATATTTGTTAAATTGTAAGGGGTAATCTCGGGATCTACCGAACCGATTTTAAAAATTCTTTCACCAATAGAAAGCCACATTATTGTTGAGTGCCATAGGTTATATAAAAAACCGAAAAATAAAAAAGCTTTTACGTGGTAGTCCGTTTTTCAAAGTGAATCGGAGAAAAATGGTCGAATGAAAGCGTTTCTTACGAATGCTGCCTTAATTATAAAAGATATATTTTTGAGTTCTAGAGAAAAGATGTGGAGCTTGAAAATGCCTACAAAAAAATCAACAACAGCATATGTCTAACTTTTATATTTAAGTTACAAAAAGTAGTTTTTTTAATATTAGTATAGATAATTTAATTTTTAATATTAATAAAATAATTTAAATCATTAGGTCATATTTATTAGTCATATTATCAAAAATTATGAATCTTTATGAAAATAAGTAAACTCATCGTCTTAAGTGTGAAGGCCAAAGCAGCGGACGGCGCGCGATGGCTTCGGGTTTAATTCGGTTCGCGTTTGTGCTCGCTTCGGGAGAAGGGGGCGGAAGTGAACGGAGTTGTCAAAGAAACATACCAAGCTGCTTGCCGTGAGAGAGGTTTGTTAGAAGACGATAACCAGTGGGAAAACACTCTACGAGAAGCCTCAATTTCTCAATGTCCCTGGAAGTTGAGGGAGTTGTTTGTGGTGATATTGTTATTTTGTTACCCATCTGAACCACTCAGTTTGTGGGAAAACTTCAAAGACGATTTATGTGACGATATAAGACATAGAATATGACAGCAGAATCAGGATTTCACTTTACCCTATAATGATGACATGTACAATGAAGGTCTATTACAAATAGAAAATAGACTTTTAGAACTAAATGAGAAAACCTTAAATGATTTTGGTTTACCTTCTTCAATTCGGCCACATAACAATGCATCGGACATAATACTGATACGTTCATACGATATGAGTTGTCAGTTTTTATTAATGAAAATATACCGAAATTAGTCAGAGACCAGAGACAAGCTTTTGATGCAATAATTGACAGTGTGCTAAATAACAGAGGTTTAATTTTCTTTCTTGACGCCCCGGGAGGCACTGGCAAAACGTTTCTTGCAAATTTGGTATTGGCAAAAGTGAGACAATCCGGGAGAAATGGACTAGCCGTTGCCTCTTCGGGGATTTCCGCTACTCTGTTAAATGATGGGAAAACAGCACACTCCACCTTTAAGCTACCTCTGACAGTCTCACTAGAGCAACAGTCAGTTTGTTCCATACGTAAAAATGGGCCACTCGGGAAACTTTTACAAGAAACATCTTTAATTATATGGGACGAATGTACCATGAGTCATAGAGCTCATGTTGAAGCAGTAAACCGAACGCTCAAAGACCTCAGAAACTCTGATGCTGTAATGGGTGGCATTACTTTTGTTTTCGGGGGCGATTTTCGGCAAACACTGCCTGTAGTAGCAAAAGGAACACGCGCCGATGTCATCAGAGCATGCTTAAAATCATCTCACTTATGGAGTTCGGTTGCATCTCTCAATTTACGAACAAACATGAGAGCCCATTTGAGCGACAACGACGATGACGACTTGCCGCGTCAACTACTCAATCTTGGCGAAGGAAAAATTTGTCTCTACTAACACCAACAACAATGACATTAAACTTGACGAGACATTAGGACACATATTGCACAGGTTGGAACATCTTATTGACGCAATATATCCCGGTCTTGAAAATTTATTGGAGAGAGATTATCATTGGCTTTGTTCTAGGGCAATAGTGTCACCCAGAAACGATACAGTGAATGAAATAAATAAGCTCATTTTAGAGAAAATTCCCGGTCAGGTCAAACACTATATGTCTATTGATACGGTGTGTAATATTGAGGATACAGTGCACTATCCCCAAGAATTTTTAAATTCTTTGAACCCTTCTGGCTTACCTCCTCACGACCTTGTGTTAAAAGTTGGCATTCCTATCATGCTATTAAGAAACTTGACCCCCCCCCCCCAACATGTGTAATGGGACAAGGCTGCTTACAAAAGAGTTACGGGACAATATAATCGTGGCGACCATTCTCACAGGGCCAACAGTGGGACAACTGGCTTATATTCCGCGGATACCCATGATTCCCACTGATTTACCCATACTGTTTAAAAGACTACAGTTTCCAGTGAAGATCTCTTTTGCCCTCACTATTAACAAGTCCCAAGGTCAAACATTCTCTCTGGTGGGCATTGACCTGAGAAAGCCGTGTTTTTCCCATGGACAGTTATATGTTGGTTTATCTCGGGTCGGAACTCCTGATAGACAATATATTTTGCTACCAAATGATAACATTACATCCAATATAGCTTACAGGAAAGTTTTGAACAATTAAAATTACCATAACCAAACTAACTTTGTCCGCGACTTGGTCCTCATTGAATTCGTTTATCGCAAATCTCGCAAAAAATGTTTTTTCTTTCGGACAGAGTTACTTTCGAATTTTGTATTAGCATGCAAATACAAACTATACCTACGTATAACCCTCCTTTTGGCAGTTAGAAATTAAAACATAACACTCTGTACTAAAAAAGGATTATTAACATTATGCCCAACGAAGTGGGCACGGGTCAGCTAGTATACAATAAACTTGTGAAGTAGGTGACAACAGAATAACATGCACTATTACGTATTCGAATACGGATGGCAACTTGATTGCAATTTTGAGTAAGTAGTAGATGAAAAATATAACATATACTTGAAACATTTATGAGGATAAGTATAGTACTATTAATTATGATTACTTAGATTATTATTAAAGAATTATAGAAAAATAAAATATGATTACGTTTTATTGAATTGGGTACATTTATATTAAATATAAATGTTTAATGTTTTATATTTAATATGTTTTTTTTTTTTTATTTTATATATATATATATATATATTATATATATATATATATATATTATATATATATATATATATATTATATATATATATTTTATTTTATATTTAATATGAGTATCTAAATAAATTCTTTTAGAATGTGGTGCTTCAGAGTTTTTTTATATAACGCATAAGATTGTATTTCTTTGATGTTATTTGGTAATTTGTTATAAATTTGTGCTCCTTCATAGAGTATATTTTTTAGGCCATAGTCAGTTCGCGGGTGTATGAGACAAATGGTATTTCTCCGTCTAGTTTTACGTTTTTGTGTTTGTCCTACTTTTGTAAATGAAATTTTGGTTTGAATGTCTTTGTTTTAAATTTTTCTTACTAATATGCATGTATTATATCTATATATCAGTGATAATGTCATTAAGTTAGTTTCCTTGTAAACTTTTTCTGTCTCAGTTAAATAGTTATAATGGAAGAGTAATTTAATTAATTTATTTTGTGTTATTTGTAGACTTTTTAGATTGGCCTTAGCCGCAGTTCCCCATATTTCTATTAGGTAGTCTAAGTGGGGTCTTACCATATAATTATATATAAGGTATCTAATAGGTTTTGGTAAGCAGTGAGCAATACCGCGAAGTCTACCCGTAAGAGATGACAATTTTGATTGCAGCTTATCTATGTGGAGTACCCATGAAAGTCGACTGTCTAGATAAAGTCCCAAATATTTGGCTGAATATACTCTAGTGAGAGGTTTATTATTTATGCATAAAGGTTTATAGTTATCTATTTTTTTTTGTTTTTAGCAGAAAAGATAATGTAATTTATTTTAGTTATATTATTTGTTAATAGATTACCATCGAACCATCTGGAGAGGCAATTTAAGTCATCCTGCGCTTGATCGACGATTGTTTTAATGTCAGTACCAGAGTAAAATAAGCTTGTATTATCAGCATACAAAGTAAGATTAACTTTTAGACCTAAATCATCGATGCTATTTATGTAGATAAAGAACAATAAAGGGCCAAGAACTGAGCCTTGCGGCACACCAAAATTTAGAATTTTAGGACAGCTTTGGACTTTGCCAATCTGAACTATTTGATGTCTGTTGGTAAGATATGACCGGAATATGTTAAGCGTTAACCTTTAATACCCATGCTGTATAATCTTTGGATAAGTACATTGTGACTAATACTGTCGAATGCCTCTTTTAAGTCTATAAAAATACCAAGACTTATGCATTTCTTATCTATAGTACTCTTCAAGTTTGTGACCAGATCAATAGTGGCTGCTAGTGTATTAGACTTTGCTCGAAAACCGTATTGATTGTCAGAAAGAAAATTGTTAATTTTTAGGTACCTATGTAGTCGATCTTTTAGAATTTTTTCAAATACTTTCGATATGATGAGTCCTTCCAGGACTGAAATCGGACGATAATTATCACAGTCTGTTTTTATACCTAATTTGAATATAAGACAAACCTTGGCTATTTTGAGAGAGTCGGGAAAATATCCATTGACTAAGCAATGGTTTATACAGTTTGCTAGTTTAGTTATTATAAGGTTCTTAACGCATTTTAGAACGTTGCAGCTAATGCCATCGACACCAATACTGGTATTGGTTTTGAGGTTATCAATTATATAGCTGACTTCATTATCCGTTGTTGGCATCAAAGTTAAAAGTTCTTGCCCAAGGTAGTTTTGAGTAGAGGAGAGTATTTGTGTTTGTGTATTAATAGTATTAGTTTGTTGCCGTCTTATAATTTGTTCCGCGAGAATGGAGCCAACTGACACAAAAAGTTGTTAAAATGTAATCATTTTATATACATCGTACATATTTCAAAAACATCGGAAGTTGGACCTAACAGTGTTTCTATTTTAGTGAGTGAGTAATTACATTTATTTTTATTAATTGCTAAATTACTTATCAGTTTACACATTTTTATAGGCTTCTTTTCGCAGTTCTGAAATGTTTTTATGTAGTATCTGTACTTTGATTGTTTAATCTGTTTAGTAACGCTATTTCTCGCTTTTATAAAGTCTTGTCTGGTAGAATCATTGCCTGGTGTTTTCTTATGAATAGATCTTTCTTCTTCTTATAGCTGTAATTGTGTCTTTATTTATCCAGTCAGATCGTAGTGGATTTTGAATTTTAGTTTTAATTATTTTAGTTATTTGTACGGATTCCTTTAATAAGCGTTCTAGAGTTTCATAATTACTTTCACACATATTTATTATTGAAGTTTTTACTGCGCAGTATAATGATTTATAATTTATGGCTTGATATTTAACTTATTTCTTAACGTCGGTCTGATATTTACCAACTTCTAAATACATCTGCTTGTGATCTGACATAGGCGAGACAATTAAGGTAAGTTGAAACCTGTGATTTTTCAAACTCGAAGACTTTTCTTGTTAGTATATCTCTAGTACAATACTGAAGGTCTATGTTATTTAAGATTGAATAACCACTTTCCAGCATTACCTTTTTATATTTTTTTTACAGGTTTATCAGGAATTAGTAGATCGTAGTTGAAATCGCCAAACACCAAAGCTCTTTTTCGTCTTGTTAATGTTGTGAATATTCTTCAAGAAAGTCATTACTGTTGGTTTTTTGGGATCGATAAACAGCACCAATATCCAAAGAATATTTGTTGATGTGTATCCATAAAAAATGACTATTAAATTTACTTATATCCTCAACATAAGAATCCTTTAGACAATCATGCACAAAGATAGAACCTCCTCCGCCTCTCATTTTCCTTCTGTAATTATAGTAACGAGTGTATCCTGGTATAGTTAAAGATTGAGCTTCTGGTTCAGTTTTGACCCAAGTTTCTGAGAACTATAATGTGTATAGTACTGAGTATACTTTGTATAATACATTTAAGCTCGTCAAGTTTGCCTGGTTTCACAATACTGCGTGCATTTGCGTAAAGAATCTTTAGCGACTTTGAAGTTTTTACTAGGTTGTCATATGTGTCAGTAGTTTCGTATGTGATATAGTTCGGATTGTTTTTATTTGCATAGTTATTGTGGGTAATTAGTTTTTTGAATCTATTTTAGTTATTTTTCCAGGTCCGTCCGGGGTAGTACCACACTCTCACAGAAAATCGACGTTTGAGCAATGGCAATATGCTGCTGCGCTTCGTTCGGTGAGCGAGAGAGCCGGAAGCCCAACTTTCTGGGTGTGTTTACGTGTGGTGGGTTCAGGTGGTGCCTGAAACTTGCGGTGGTGAAGTCTTGGTTGGGGCATTGAGCGTGAGAGGCTGACATGGGGTACAGAGAGACCCGGTGGGAATGGTCACCGCCGGCCACCTGCCGGTCAGCAGGGGACCCGAACCCAGGATTATCCTCCCTGGGAGGCTGTCCCGCCAACCGGCGAAAATCTCGTTGTGTAGTCATTGTGCCGGAGCAGGAAACTGGAGTGGATTACGGCGACTGCGCGCGGGTGGCACCGGGGGCCCTTCCGTGCTTCGTGTCAGCTTCTAACAAAACTCACACTCCAGCCATGCACTGTGTCCCGCACCTATTTTTTTTGGTACCACCGAATCTCATTGTAGGCATCCACACTCCCTTCCTCTTCTTCTTAAAAAAAACCCGTATGAAAAGTAGCAGAAAAAAGAGAAGGTTTTCTACGGCGGTCCCCTTATCCACATTTGATGTGGATTTTTGCAATATCAGGGGTTTACATAGCAATCTCGATGCCGTTCACCACTATCTCGAGACGGCGCGGCCTGCCTTGCTCTTTTTAACGGAGACACAGATAGGCGCTCCGAATGATATTTCGTACCATAACTACCCTGGCTACGAGTTAGAGCACTCCTTCCGTCGTAAGGCCGGGGTGTGCGTGTTCATTCGGGGTGATATCTGTTGTCGCCGGCTTCGGGCCCTCAAACATGGTGACCTGTCTATCTTGTGGTTGCTCGTAGACTATGGAGGGTTTACCCGCATCTACGCGTGCCTCTACAGGTCGCATGGCAGTGATTCGGGGTCAACTCATTTATTTGAGAACGTCCAATGGGGGATTGACGAAATATTGGAGCAGTGTCCATCAGCGGAGGTGGTGGTTCTTGGGGACTTCAACGCTCATCATAGAGAGTGGTTGGGTTTCCGAGCCACTGACCTCCAGGGTCGACATCTCTTCAATATGGTCTCGGCCTATGGACTCTCACAACTGGTGACACAGCCCACCCGTGTCCCAGACATTGAGAGCCATGAGTCTTCTTTACTGGATTTTCTGCTGACTACACACCAGCAAGGATACCGGGTAGTTGTTGAAGCCCCTCTTGGGTCATCTGACCACTGCCTAGTCCGTAGCAGAGCCCCTGTTGCGAGGCCTAATCGCTCTACGGCGACTGGGACTCGCAGAGTCTGGCAATATAAGTCGGCAGATTGGGATGGACTTCGCGAGTTTTATGCATCCTACCCATAATGTTGTGCCCATGGAATGAACATAACCCATGGAAGCGGCTTTGCTTCGCCTCTGAGGACCCTGGCGTTTGTGCAGACTGCGTAACCGAAACGATTATTATGGGAATGGATTTATTTATCCCCAATACCCAAATACCCGTCGGCGGCCGCAGCCGCTCTTGGCTTAACAAAACCTGCAGGATGGCTGCACGGCAGAAGCAGTCCACATATCGGGCCTGGAACCGGGCTAAAAACTGTCAAGACCCGAACGTCAAAGAGGTGAAGCGATAATTTAACGCCGCTTCTAGATCTAGTAAGAAGGCTATCGCCAGAGCCAAGGCAGAACATGTTGCCAGAATTGGCAAGCGATTAGAGAGCTATCCTGCTGGGAGTCGTGCATTCTGGTCGCTCGCCAAGGCTGCCCAAGGCAACTTCTGTCGGTCCAATCTCCCACCACTACAGAAAAGCGATAGCAGTCTGGCCTACAGCGCAAAGGAGAAGGCCGATCTTTTAGGTCAATTCTTTGCCTGTAACTCGACTTTGGATGCGGGAGCTGCCACACCACCTACCATACCGTGGTGTGATAGCTCTCTACCTGAAATCCGTATCTCACAGCGTGCGGTCAGGCGAGAGCTGCGGCTTTTAGACATCCATAAGTCGAGTGGGCCGGATGGCATCCCTGCAGTGGTCTTAAAGACGTACGCCCCTGAGTTAACCCCCGTCCTCACGCGCCTATACCGTCTTTCCTACGATACTAATAGGGTTCCATCTTCGTGGAAGGTAGCTCAAGTCCACCCGATCCCTAAAAAGGGAGAACGGTCGGACCCATCAAATTACAGGCCGATTGCGATAACATCCTTGCTCTCCAAAGTAATGGAGAAAATCATAAACCGCCAGCTTCTGCAGTACCTTGAGGATCACCAGCTGATCAGTGATCGCCAATACGGCTTTCGACATGGTCGATCGGCTGGTGATCTTCTTGTGTACCTTACACACCGTTGGGCAGAGGCTTTGAAGGGCAAGGGTGAGGCGCTAGCATTCGGCCTAGATATCGCAAAGGCGTTCGATAGGGTCTGGCACGGAGCCCTTCTATCGAAGCTATCGTCTTATGGAATCCCCGAGGGACTCTGTAAATGGATCGCCAGCTTTCTGGATGGTCGGAGTATAAGAGTCGTCGTCAATGGCTCTTGCTCCGATACCATGACAAGGTTTAAGAAGAGCACTTTCTTCACGGTAGGCAGCGGCCTAGCTATGCCCTGGTATTGCAAGAGTCCATGAGCGGTAGGGTCACTTACCATCAGGTGTGCTGCTGGCTCGTTTGCCACCACCGGCAATAAAAAAAAAAAAAGTTATCTTAGGAATACCATGGATGTATTTAATGGTGATACCTTCTTCTCCTTCATCTAAACGCCGTTGCAACTCAGTTCTTAGATTTTCACGATACTTCTTTTGGTGAGGTATCTCATCATGGTATATCTTGACGCTTGTAAGTTCAATCTTTGATTTGTTGCGCAAAATAGACTTGGAAGCTTCAGATGTTTTAAAGATTACCTTAATTAGTCTTGACTTTCTAGGTTCATATTTTCCTAATCGAATAGTTTTTAATGGTGTCACACAATCCAAGACAGCCATTTTTATTATTTTTATTACTTCTTCCATGTCATATTTGCGCCTTACTTCAGGATCACTTGAATGTGTTTCATTTATCCCTCGTATAATAATATTTTTCTCTCTTTGCAATCTGGCTTGATTCTCGTTTATAAAATGTTCATAAGTAACTGGTTGTTGCATTTGGGGTAGCTATGGTGGTTTTTATAGACTCAACCGCAGTTTCAAGAGAGTTTACCTTTTCTTCAATGTAAATTTTAAAATTTGAAATGTTCACTAAATCTAATTTCAATTTATCCTGTTCTATAGATAAATGATCTGTTGTATTCTTGATAAGGGTAATTTGGTCTTTTATTGATGACTAGCTTCTGCCCGCGACTTCGTCCGCGTGGATTGGTTACTTTGGGCTAACGTTCACTTCAACTCGCGAATTCGTTTACGTAAAAGGTGGAAATATTTTTAAATAATACATACGTTGAAGCTGTTTTAGGTACCTACATGACCCTTTTCTTAGTAAGAGTAGAACATTTAACCTTAAGTAAAATAATAATAATAATAATAATCTTTATTGAAAACTAAATACATATGACAGTTGACATAGATGTCTTTGCCTCTTGAATTAGGTAATACCTGTGTTTCAAGAGACAGTTCCTTCCCGAAATACATAAATCTTGAACATCAAATTATTTTACAGTAACATACATTATAAATAATGAATATATATGTATATCTTACGTAATAAAGACTAATGATAAAGAAATCTATAATAAATGAATGAGTGAGAATTAACGTGTTAGTGAGCGCGCTCACACGTTGTGTGTGTGTGTGTGTGTGCATGTGTATGTGTGTGTTGTGCGTTTGTTTGTGTGTGTGTGTGTGTGTGGTGTGCGTGTATTTGTGAGTGTGTGTGTTTGTGTGTGTGTGCGTGTGTGTATGTGTGTGTGTGTGTATTGTGCGTGTGTTTGTGATGTAGTGTGCGTGCATGTATGTGTTTCTTTTTTTTTTGTGTGTATTTGTAGTTACGCGAAATAAGTATTTAAAAGTGATTCAAGTTTGACGTAATCCATATAATGCAATGTAGTACCATATAAAGTAATGCAAGTAAAAGTATTGGGTCTTATCTATACTTTCTATAGATATATACAATGTATGTATATTATACATACATACATACACTTACGCCTATTTACGATTACACATACTTTTAATATGTATGAAATCGCTGTGTGGTAGCGGCTATGAATACTACCAATCCTCACTTTGCTTGTGGATGTTGTAAAAGACGACTAAGAGCCTTATAACGACTTGGGCCAACTCCATCTGATGCCGTTTGGTCAACAATTACATTCCCAATTAGGGTTGACGTCTGGCATGCGGCCGGTCATAAAACTATTGCCAATAACTTTTATAATATGTACTATGAATGAAGAGTACTTATTGTATCGACCCCAAGTAATTGGGATAAGAGTAGGAGAATGATGATGATGATGACCTCTCGTGAACAAATCGCCAATTTGGTCCAGAAAAGGTCTTCCCCTTGTATTCGTCCCATTCACGATTGCTTTATATGTTTGCTTCGTCAACCTCTGCCCACTCATTATTTCTGCCACTTCATGTCCAACCCACCTCAGCATACCAGCGCTCTTTTATAACATTATACCTAATTTTATCTTTCATACTTACATCACACACAGCTTACGAAGAGCTGTCAGCTCTACAGCATTTATTCTTTTTTGTCAAGTCTTCCCCGCCAAATCTAACTTTCACTAACATGAGGGCAGGCACTAATACTTCCTATACTTATTATTATTATTTAGGATGTGTAAAGCCGACGGAAGGTCATGAGAAGAAAACAAAACTAAAAATGTAGTGTGTGCAGAAGTACTTTGAAATAACATTAGTTTGAGTTTTTTTTTAATATAAGATTATAAGATCCAGTATTTTTATCGTAAATGCGCGCCCAGTACTTGATCATTATTTTGCTGCGATGTTATTTTTAAACTGCGATATTTCCTAAGATATTCATTGAAATCAAATAATGTAAAGAGCAATTTTGTTTTAAATTAAATACTTGTGATGAATAACTCATTTATTTGGATAAGGATTAATATTATGTTTATAAAAACACCTTCGAAAATATCACATTATTTTAAAACAAATTTGATTAGCATAAAAAAGGTTATAGTGAGCCAATCTTAAAAGATAGACATATGCTGTTGCGGACTTTTATTTAGAACTTTGAAAGGGGAACAATTATATAGTACATAATTTTTGCGCAACTTTAACCGTTTACGCAGCGGAAGCTCTCAAAAGGAAACATAAACCCGATTTTTACACATTCATCATTGTTGCTCTGCTCCTATTGGTCGCAGCGTAATGTTATATAGCCTAAAGCCTTCCTCTATAAATGGACTATCCAACAAAAAAAGAATTTTTCAAATCGCACCAGTAGTTCCTGAGATTAGCGCGTTTAAACAAACAAACAAACAAACAAACAAACAAACAAACAAACAAACAAACTCTTCCGCTTTATAATATTAGTATAGATACGTCAGTTGATATTTTTTTGAGACTTTCAGATTGAACTTTCGCCATGTCATTTATTTTGCATTGATTTAATATTGGATTGAAAAGTTTCAAATTTCGCAGCAAGATCGTCATCCGGATATTTCCTTTTATGACGAAATGATATTTTATGTAGAGATTCTGAATCTGGACCATATTCGACAAGGTTTCTCAAGTCAGGTTGAGATCCACCAGCCCTATCTAAAGAACTTGCTATTGCCGAGGTGGTGATCGAATAACACTCATTTTAATAAAACTTACAGTGCGAGATAGATTATTGCAGTCTCTCTTCTTTTCGCGGGGGTGAGGTTTGAGTTTGAATGTGTTGCCAATAATAACTTTATCTTTATGCACAGTGACGTCCACTCTGCACGCTCACTCGTGAGTTATTTTATTTGTTGAGACAAACAATTGATTACAACGCTTACAACTTTTGTATATTATATATAATAAATACTTTCATATTTATCAAGTCAATGAAGCTCATGAATTTAGCTAAATATAGTGGCGTTATAGACAAATATATTTCTACGTGTGGTGAAGGATTGAAAACACAAGGTGCCCTTATTTTTCTGAGAAATGAGATGTCATCAGGAGAAGCATAAGATTTGCTTCAATTTGTGCCTACGGATTTCTCGTTTACCGAATACATCGCAGTAGTAAATCGCTCGGATGTCGATTTTCTGTAAGATGTATTATCTTCTGGAGTTCACATACTTACGGCCGCAGGCAGAAAACTATCGGGAACATATGTCTACCGCTAAAATAATATGTTGTATTATTAATGAATAATGCACGTATTTAAAGGAAACTAGTTTTTAATTGCAAATTAATTATCGATTTTTGTTATGTTAAATGAAAACTAATAGAAATTAATTAAAGCGTAAATTGACAGCAGATGGCTGAGTAGTCTAAGTACGATCTCCGCGCATGATAGTTATTTGTATGATCTCAGGTTTGTGATGTCTTGAGACATTATTCATCAAATATCTTAACCCTCTTATGATCTTAGGGGCTGTAAGGCAACCTACTTAGTTTATAAAAAATAAGTTTATTTTCTATATTAGAAACTGGTATGATATCTAACATCACAGTGTTACATACAGACTGACCACTTTGTAGAGAGGGCGACACTGTCTGTGTGCTGCAGTACCGGCTCCATAGTGTCCTAAATTCACTTAGAGACCATTATAAAAGTTGGAGTTGAATTGTAAAATTACGCTTCATTATATCATATGAACTTATTTGACTAAAATATTCTACAGTTCATTCATTCTATAGTTCATTCATTCTATAGTTGGTCGAGAGCTGAACCACTATCGGTACTCCAACATCAGTTTACTGAGTACAAATTACTTAACTTCAATTGTAATTATTAAGTATTCGATAAAGTAAATAATTAATTCAATATATGCATTCTGTTGAAACTTCTTATTTAAATTTTATTCCCAATATGTTTTGTTCTATTTGGAGGCACTCCATGTCTTAAGAAAAGTTATTGATTTTATTAAATTGATTTATAAGCAGTCGGCCCTTTATTTTGTATCCTGAATTAAAATTCAAACTCATTTATTATGTATTAACCTTGCGAGGTTACTTACATATTGTGAACTTTAACATTCTAAATTAATTCAATAAACTATTACCGATTGGAACGTAATCGCTACTGAAGAATACAACAAGAAGCGATTTTTGCCACTGTTTTAAATATAGAAAAATAGTACATATTTAATAACAATTAGCTCCAATGTACAATAACAATTAGCTCTTCGAACCTCTATATAAGGCAAAATTGAAATACATTATGAACGGTTATGGCATCAACAAATCTATAAACAACCCAATCAGAACCCTTAGAAGTATATGTTAATCTAAACACTACTATTGTTTTGATGTAATACTAAACTTATTACATTAAAACAATGAGAATAGTTAATATTAGAAAACCAACATACAGAGGGGTTTTCACTATTAACATCAAGCAACTGCGCAAAGTAGAAAACCCCGAATAAAAACATGCAGTCACACAACATCCAGGACACAGACGCACGCGCCAATATAAAACAAACCATGACAAATGTATTAAAGCCACTCCAATAAACCTTGAATTATATAACATCAATATAATAATTAAAATACATAACATAAAAAAAAGCACGGACATAAGTCTGTGGATCAAAAATTTATTATAAAAAGAAACGGTCATGGCTGAACCAGGTCCCACAAGTGACGAAAATCAATATACATATATAAAAGAGATTTCCACCTATATATTGACTCATCACGATATCTCTGGAACCATAAGGTATACAAACTTTAAATTTGGTAGGAATATTACTTTCGCCAAGTAGAGGTCAGCTAAGAACCGATTTTACGCAATTCCACCCGCAAGGGGAACCCCCCTTAGCTAGGGTATAAAAATGACATTATATTAAATATAGCTCCTACAGATTTGGAATTTGGTGTGGACTTTCTTTCAGAACTGTATAGGTCAAATGAAGTAGGATTTTAAGAAATTCCTTCTCCAAAAGGAATTCTATGTCGCGAAAGTAAACTACACAACTGAACTGACGGAACCGAAGCGAAGCGAGGGCGGGTCGCTAGTATATGACATGTAACTAATGCTAGTCTCTTATAATAGTAAACCATAGAAATTAACAAAAATGCCTTGATTTGGAGTATGCAGTAAATGCGTATTCATGTAACATTGATGTATATAGTGACAACATCGGACATGCAATAGGCTTTGTTTACAGTAATCCGGTTAAAAAAATCGTAACAACTATTGTGTAGGTGCGGTGGGGCGGTGGGGACGGTGGGGACGAGTTTGTCATGCGATTTCACACCAAACGTATTACATCGTATTCGCTAAAGTGAATTTGATTTTATTTGAATTGTTGAGATACACGTTTTTGTTGGTAGATTTATTTAGCACGATTGCATTCGATTTGTGGTGCGATACGTAAATAAAATTTTCATTAAAACTGTATATTATTTCTATGTTCGATGACAGAGTATAATTTAATACTTGCTATCTTGCTCACGGGAATCTTCAGAGACGATTAAGATATTCATATGAACACAACACAACATCTATGCAAGAGATGGACATCTAGAAATAAACGCCTATATCAACCCATCTGACCACCGTGGTTTATTAAAACAATTTCCCTTCTATTATGCAGGTAACCCGAGTCCAGCAGTGGGAAGTATATGGGCTGAGATGATGATGATATGGAAATAGATTGATTCAACAAACAGTAAGAGGAGATTTACATTCATGTGTTAGGCTACATTTTGAAGTAAATATACGAGTATCTATTATAAGGTAATGTTATCCTTGTGGGGAAGGAGTAAGGATGTAATGGTGACTATACATTTCTTAATAATTCAGGTATCATGATAATTACTATAAACAATTCATTGGAAGAGAGGGAAAACTGGAAATAAAACCAAATTCTGGCCGGCGTGGAGTACCATGTTAATTTATTTCAAACATCAGTGCGCCGAGAGTATCACTAGGGCGTATAGACCGCGTACAAGTGACCCACCCGTACGGCGTCGAGAGGTATATTGTACGGGTCTACGGGGTCTTGCACCGGTTTTCCTGTCGGCCCGGATGGATTAGCGGGGTTTGACGTACCGTAGCCCGGTTTTTGGGCCTTTTTGGGCCAAAAAAAAGGGCGTATATGACCTTTTTAACCCGACTGTGCGACACAAATGAGTGGTATTGTGTTTAACAGTCTATGTATGTATGTATGTTTGTATATTCCTTTGAAGTACTATACAGACCAAACGCCTGGGCCGATTTTTATGATTCACACGTCAATCGATTCCGCTTAGTCCGGCGAGTGTCACTAAAGATATGACGTTAGTGAAAATTCAATATGGCGACTACCAGACGCCATATTGTGAAAATGAAAAAAATTTAAGTCAACAAACTATGTCGAGTGGGGTATCGTTGAATAGGTATTTAAAAATAATTTTTAGAGTTCTCATACCTTTTTTTCGATTCAACTGACCGTTTAGGATTTATATCGATTTAAAGTTTCGTAACAACCTTTCTCACATATAGGTTTTTAGGCAGTAGAAATTTACGATGAAAAGACGAAAAATTTGTATGATTATGCGTGTGAATGTGGATGGATATATACTAAAGTATCTAGTAGGTATATTGGACTACCTAAAGTATCTAATGTCTGACGCGGTCGCTCATCTCCAACTTCTAATGATTTAGTACTCAACTTCAGTCGAAAATATATATAGTTAGCTACCTACTTATAAATAAATAAAATAACTATTCCCACCTAGGTATTCATAATTAAAAAGTATAAAATAAAAAAATAATTTAAAAATCAAATGACCCGTCTGCGTAGAAAGTGAACCAAACTACGTACAATGTACATAATAAAAAAATGAAATGAAAAAAACAAGGCTTCGCCAGAAAATCTCATTTTTCAAATTATTCGGCAGCAAATCTAATTTTTCAATAGATCCCGACTGCTCATTTGTTATTTTCCATTATTAAAATATATTTTATTTTCTGATTTATTCAATAATATATTATAGAATTCTAGACCACCGGACATCTAAGTGCTTGTTTTTTTTCTTTTTAGTTTTTTTATTATGTACGTAGTTTGGTTCAATTTCTACGCAGTCGTGTTTTTTGATTTATTAAATTATATTTTTGAGACTAATTCCATCACCGTATTTTTTTGGTTCTAATCTCACCATTGTAAATCCTACAAGTCAGGGTCCACAATGGTCTTCATATATAACAACGAAAAACACCAATTGTCTCGGTTTAAAAAAATAATTAGAAAAGTTAACCAAGAGGAGTAATTTAATGACTTCTAATGTTTACGCGAGTATTACACATTTGAAATAAAACTACTTTTACGGATTCTATCGCGTTTGTATTTGATTTATAATTTCCCGACGTTTCGAACACTTTACAGTGATCATGGTCACGGGAGGACTGGTCCTCCGGGAGGACTGGTCCTCCCGTGACCATGATCACTGTAAAGTGTTCGAAACGTCGGGAAATTATAAATCAAATACAAACGCGATAGAATCCGTAAAAGTAGTTTTATTTCAAAGAGGAGTAATTTTTATGATTACCACTTGCCATATATACAATACGGGAGACAATCGTATTCAACCATTAAATAAAAGTGTACAACTACCATAAGCGCGGTAGTAGGTACAGCCCCACTGCCCACAGATCTACGGGTGTGTAATGGAGTCTATAAGTATATGGTTTATAAAGAATTAGAACAGAATGACTACAATTACTTTCAATAATTTATTTCAAGTGCATATCCGCTAAACACGGCTGTAAACAAATTCTTTCACTTAATATTTGTCACATATAAATTATCACATACACGAAAAAGAAATCAAACAAAACGTATTAAAACCCATAAAGCGCGCTGTGTGTATGTACTTATTGTGTGAAAAAACAACCTCTATTCATTCGTAGTACCGGGCCGACGGTGCTTGCGTCGTAAATATTGAAACAATGTTCAAGCAACAAAAGTAATAAGCTTTTCAAATATTTCACAAGTGTGTTACAAATCAAATATAACGAGAATATACGCGCCTCACTTGTGGACTACCGACGAACGAACAGGAACGCGGCGGGTACTTGGGTATAAATGTGAACGACAAACACATGTGAAACATCAAATCTATGTATATTTTTTTCGTTGTTTGCTATGATTAAACACTTTACAATTAATCGTTTTAAAATTATATAATTATAACTCTATATAACTAATCGTTTTAATATTTTGCTTATACATTATCAGAGATACAGAAAATGGATCAAGCATCTTTTTACTTAAAAAATATACTTATTCCCTAAGGATAAAATAAATTATTTATAAAATCTACTATATAAATATATATGAAGCTTGTAACATAGCCAGTAATTTTTTTTAAAAGAGCTTTGTCGATGAGGGAGAGAGCGCGCAGCCCAACTCTTTGGGTGGCTTTGTGGTTTTAATTGATAAGCAGCGGTCTAGCTATACCCTTGGTATGGCAAAGGTGCATGGACGGCAGTAAGATTCACCATCAAGTTTGCTGCTTGCTCGTTTGTCACCATAAGCAACAAAAACACATATTTTAAAATAAATTAAAATTAATAAAATATAAATTCAAAACTAATAACTGTCTTTGATGCTATGATTAGAGTTTTATACCACCATAAAACCCTATTTATTAATACCTCACTTGAAGGTCTTGAAAAGAAATGTTTAGCAAAATAAAGCCTATTAAATATGACACATTCATATTTTTAATATTTTTAAAATTAATATTTTTGTCGTAATTTGTTTTAATAGCGTGTGTGTAGTAACTTGTGCTATCAATAGGAATTTGGTGACATCAAAATCAGTTCAGCTTTGGAGTAGTTACAGATGGATCTAGAACATATATATGTACATACCTTTACATACAGATTAGTCACATACCCGCCGACTGATAATGTATCAGCCCACATACAACGCACGAGAAACGTTTTGTGGTAGCGGTTACGCATACTACCTACCGTTGCGTTGCTCGTGGATATCGTAAAAGACGACTAAGAGTCTTATAACGACCTGACCCAACTCCATCTGATGCCGTTTGGTCAACTATTACCTACATTCCTAAGGACGGTTGACGTCTGGCAGGTGGCTGGTCAAAACTATTGCCAAACTATTGCCAATAACTTCTACAATATATACTATGAAAGAAGAGTACATATTGTATCGACCCCAAGTAATTGGAATAAGAGTAGGAGAATTATGACACAACACACGAGAAAATATTATTTGTATAAATCTGTTGTGAATCACCACCTTTCTCACACTTGGCTCTTATTAAAAACGGTTATTTTTTTAACGAGGCCCAGAACTCGTTAGCGAAGGCGCCGTTTGCATTTAAAGGGACTTCATTATGAGACAGTTTGGAAACAATCACCCATTCAATCGTAGCCGTCGTAGAGGAAATGGACGACGATTGAGATAAGTCGACGGCTCTG
Source organism: Lymantria monacha (assembly GCA_905163515.2). Taxonomy (NCBI): domain Eukaryota; kingdom Metazoa; phylum Arthropoda; class Insecta; order Lepidoptera; family Erebidae; genus Lymantria; species Lymantria monacha. The sequence continues at coordinate 37,043,344 of LR991084.1, read as the reverse complement.
CAGTACGTTCTATAGAATTAGTGCTGTGAGAGAAAAAAAATACATTTAGAATGCGCACTGGAAACTTGTTTATCGAAGTTGTTCTGTTTGTTTTTTTTTAAACAACACTTCACAGTAAGAAATACATCCTTGTATAAATTATAATTCGACGGAGTAAGAATACCATTCAGCACTTTTTATCTTATCCGTGAGTATCAGCAAAACGACAAGGAGATATACCTAGTACACATATAATATCTATACAAGGAAAGAAAACCTATAAAACCCTATACCATCTCGTTTAACCAGCGTCGTAGTCGTAGGTCAATTGCCCCATATTGTGGCAGAATCTCCGCAGTGGAACGTGTATGAGCTGAGATAATGATAATTTAACAACCTTACGCGCGTAAATTTTACCAGTCAGTATAACGACTCGTCTATCACACAAAGAATTTTCTTTCATGGGAATCTTACTCACCATAATCAATGTGGGAGGTTGTTGTCCGTAGGTGTGTCCTAGGTGAGTGCTGCTATCCATTCCTATTATTTCCTAGGTGAGTACTGCTAGTTGCATTCCTTGATTCTTCCTTAGTCAGTTTTTAGAACTCAAATAAAATTAGTGCCGTTCACTTGAAGATAATACAATATACTATTAACGATTGTGTTGGTGGCTACGAATTGTACCAATCTTTAGATTGGTAGGTTGTAGTAAAGGACGACTGAAAGCCAATATCAATTTGGACCAACTTCATCAGATACCGTTTGGTCAACAATTACATGGAAGGTTAATGACAGACAGGGGGCTGGTTATAAAACTATGTAAATTTTTCCAGTATGTACGATGGAAAAGAGAGACCACAAGTATTTGACCATATTTTTAATAATTACCTATTACTGTTAATTACATTGCAAAATGTATTGTAACTATTCATGTAGTGAGAATATAGATCATCACGCTTTTCTTTTAAAAAAAATGACGAAATATAATCAAGTAAGAATACTAAAAATACATTTGCGAAAGAAAAATAGTTAGCACCCATGACTTGCATTCACGTCATTGGAAATCTTTCAAAATCACCTTTAAGAATATATTGATACCTTGTTCCGGTTTAAAACTAACATTTCAGTAACAATTTTCAATAACATATTTATTTAGCAGACTATATCAAATGTTAAATCTCAGTAATTTAAATAAGATTACCAGAGCCAGAGCATAAATATTCTAAACAAAGAATTATGTCCACCCTTTTTTTTAAATATAACATACAAAATAAAACTCTGTATCTTTTGAAGGCTTTACAAACACATAATTAACGGGCATAAAGAATAAGCAGAATCAGAATAACTTTATGGATGAAAAAGGACTGTGCCGCAAGGGGAATAGAACCTACGGCACTTGCCATATATGTGGTTATATTGAAATTGTTTAGTCAATGTACGATTATGGCTCATATGATTTTCATTTCAGAAGATATAGTGGGCTATCCTAATTGTTGCTAAAAAAGCAAAGTTCATTGAGATTGCTATATCAAAATACGGTAACAGAAAGTATATACAGAAAAGATTTGAAAGGTGAAATTAGTTATAGTATTATGAAATAGGGTTGTGGATGGATGAAAAGGTAGGAACTAAAATCATAAAAGGTATTCTGAAGTGATTCGGACATGTGAAAAGTCTACAACCGCGGGCCGGTTCGTCCGCGCGACGAAGGTGGCTCCCCATCGCTGAGCGAGATAGCCACCTGGCGAGGACGCCCGCCGAGACGTCATCGCCCGTTGGGCTACGCGGCTGGAGAGGCCTAGACACGGTGTCGTCACCGTCGAGGCTCTCCGGCCCGTACTGATGGAGTGGATGGAGCGGCGGCACGGAGTCCTCGCCTTTCGACTGGTGCAGGTGTTGTCGGGGCACGGATGCTTCGGCTTGTACCTGCACACGGTCGCGTATAGGGAGTGGACTTCGTTCTGCCACCATTGCAGCAGCGACGAGGACACGGCGCAACACACGCTGGAGGGGTGTCCGGGCTTTGACCGGCATCGCCGTGACCTCGTCGCTGTTATCGGTGCCGACCTGACGCTGCCGGCTGTCGCGAGGGCGATGGTCGACAGCGTCAGGAACTGGGACGCGGTCGCCGCCTTTTGCGAGGCTGTCATCTCGCAGAAGGAGGCGGCGTAACAAGTCCTGGAGGATTCCCGCGAGCCGGGCCGCCGTCAGCGGCCGGGGCGGCGCAGGCGCGAATACCTGCGCCTGATGCCGCCCTAACCGAGGCCTCGGGTGATCGGACCGGGGAATTGTCCGGTCACTTGACGTGAGGCCACCGCGTGAGGGCGACGCCCCGACGGCGAAATCTGTCGGGGCGTCGACGAGAGGAACCCGCGAGGGTAAACCGCCGGGCGGGCCACCGAAATTAAAATCGAGTACCGGTGGTACGCTCGCACGGCGAAAAGAGAAGGTTTTACGGTGGGTCTATGGGGTCACGCGCCGCCTTTTCCGTCACCCCGGACCGATTTGGCGGGGCGAGACGCATCCATAGCCCACCAATAAAAAAAAAAAAAAAAAAGGCCGGTTCATCCGGGGTAGTACCACACTGAGCAGAAGATCGACGTCTGAGCAATGTGCTATTGCACTTTGTTCGGTGAGCGAGAGAGCCAGCAGCCCAACTGGGGTGGATTTATATTGGTAGGCAGCGGCCTAGCTAAACCTTTGGTATTGCAAAGGTCCATGGGCGGCAGTGACACTTACCATCAGGTGCGCTGTTCGCTTGTTTGCCATCATGCCAGCAATAAAAAAAGGCCATATCGTTCGTGTTTGAATCTAATTGGTTAAGTGCTGGCGAAACTGCAGCCGTAACGGGCGTCCATGAAGACTGTGATGACTGTAAATAAAGGGAGGACGGATGGACTACAGCTTGTGGAAATTGGTATACCTTACCTTTGGCTAGGACTTAGTATGTAAGCCATTTTTTGAACTTATTTAATAATTAAATTATTCTATGGGAGTTTATCATAATAATAGTTGCTTTGCTGATCTTACGAATACTGTCACATTATAGTGCTGTATTCTAGTCATGGTGAAAACTTTCCACAACCATTCCTAAGCCACGCGCGATGCAGCAATTTGGTTAGATCAATATCATGGCGATTGTGGAACCCAATGTGACCAGTATAATGAAAAGGAATCACCTAAATACGATTGCATTATACAATTAAACGAGCATGAAAGTAAAATTAATGCGGTCGAAATGCGATCTCTATGGAAAATCTGTGGAGTTAGGCTGACCGAAAGCATTCGTAACGACGACGTAAGAGAGCGAGTTGGTATGAAAGAGAGTATTGGTGTAAAGATGCGAAAGGGAATGTTCCGATGGTTCGGACATGTGGAAAGAATGCCGAACGAACGTCTGGTTAAGAAGATATACAGTGCGAAAGTGGAAGGATGTAGGTACCGGGGGAGACTGAGACTAACCTACTTAGACCAGATTGGTCACGCACTGAAGGATGGTGGAGTCAAGAGTCTCCAAAACCGGCGAGCCTGTAAGAAGAGAATTATGAATGTTGAGGAAGCGAGTGAAGCATGCAAGGATAGAATTCTCTGGCACTCTATTCTCTCTGTCTACCCTGCAAGGGATATGGCGTGATGATATGTATGTATGTATGTGTATTATAAAATTTATTCTGCTACCAATATTACAAATACAATAATATAATATATGTTAGTTTTACTTGGTATAAGAATAATCAAACTATACATTGTCAATATATTTTCAATCAAGTTTACTGCAAGTACATGTGTTCGTCGCGTATAAAATTGTACCCCTCATGTGCGGCATCTAACTACAAATTACATTATACCCCTGTGTGAATAATAGAGCGGTAACATCGCGACTGTGACGTCACGGGACACATCCAGTGACGTCACAGTCGCCATTTATATTGTACGAAGGATACACACTTGTGAGAAGCAATATATTATTTACATATATATGAGATGAGAGGATGAACAAACAACAATACATAATCTTTACATTATTATTTACTTCCATCCATCATAATATATTGTTCTACATAGAATTTGGTAAGGATGGATAATGTTGACCGCTGAAACTAAAAACGCTACCAGTGATCACAGTCTCCATGTGAACAGTCGAGTCAACGAATGTATGGTTTTATAAATCTTCAGGATACGCTGTATTCAATTTAACAATACACTACAATACAGTTTTATATAGTTGTATTACAGTAGTGTGTACTACAATATAGTTATATATAGTGCCATAATCCATGCTGTGTGGTAGCGGCTACGAATACTACCAACCCTTACTTTGCTTGTGGATGTCGTGAAAAACAACTAAGAGCCTTATAACGACCTGGGCTAACTCCGTCTGATGCCGCTTGGTCAACAATTACATTCCTAAAGACAATATGTAGGTACTATGAAAAAAGATATATTACAAATGCATATTCGCCGATTAACGTTCAAAAATACAAGAACGTTTCTGTTACGATGTGATTCGTGTAGTAAGTATGGTAAATATTTCAAATGGTCGTATAGAAAACTAACCTGCTGCACAGATGGCGTAGTGGTTAAAATACCGACCTTCGGTGCCAGTTGTATGAGTTCGATTCCCACGCAGGACAATACTTTGTGCGATCCGTGTAATTTGTCTGCGTTAATTGCATGTTTGTAAAGTCCCCACTAGTACAAAGTTTATTTCCTTAATGCAGGGAGGTATATAAAAAAAAATAACTATCATATAATATTAAGTGAAAATTTTAAGATTATATGCTCAAATTGTAAGAGCCGAATTGATCGTCAAATACGAAAGACTCGCAGTAAAACCAACGATCCATCATCGAATTCGTCTTCACTCGAATTTCCTAGTATTACCCTTGTTTACTGCAGTATCGGTGAGGCGGAACTAGGCAGCGCAACATAATTAAATTATTATTAGCGAGTTATGAGCTCGGCTTCGGTGTATGTTTGAGTTTCAGAGTAATCGGCAGTAAGGAAGTTTAGCTTTCGATCCTGTTAAGTGCATAAAGCTTGAAGAGATTTAATTTTCATGAAACAAGTAAATTAATTAATATTCTCCACGTAGAGGCTGAGAGGGAATAAAATAATCAACACCCCTTCCTTTCGTGTGGGAACCAGGGCGTTGTAAAGATCGGATAAGGGTTTACTAGGGGAGCGGGTAGCAGTTATTTCCTGCAAAACGTATATCACCTCACTACGACCATCCCGCCTGCCAGACATGGCGATTACGGCACTAATCTTTTTGTAAATGAGCAAAAAAATAGTCTCCAGCCACGGCAGGTCTGTTATCCTATGAGACCATTTTGGTAGAGGGTTCAGTAGTTGTGGAATAGGAGTACGATGAATCTCCGGCAGCAATCGGCAACAATACAAAAATTACCTTTGGCCCTGGTAATACAATATTCGGACGCTCAGGACTGATGAGAGTGCCCTCGTGCTGGAAGAGGAATTGAAGCAAATCCGATGACACATTGTACGATTGTAAAAAGTTCGAAGAGAGGGTCATGGCACTATAATCCTAATTGCTCTTTTATCGGGAGGGAAATCATCTGGCCCAAGGTGGTATAAAGTTTACGAGGCGGTATAGGTATGGTTCGTAGGTCTTTCTTAGACGATGTGGACAAGATCGAGAGTATATCGGCCAGGATATCGTACTATATACTCAGATAATTACTTGTTACTGCAAAGCGCTTCACAGTAATCATCATCATCTCAGCTCATATATGTCCCACTGCTGGGCTCAAGCCTCCTCCACACTAGGAAGGCAATTGAACTACTACACCACGCTAGTCAGACGTGTTGCTATAGGGTTTTATTTCGAGTTTGCCACCTCTTGCATTAATATTATATATATATATATATATATATATAGGTAAAGATGTATTCTTCCGTCAGCATGCGGATAGCTTCACACTATCGGTAACAAAAGTCAATAATATATTGAGAGGCAGATTAAATTAAATATTAAGATCAAACACCATTATTGTCTACTATTAGTATATCTATATCTTTAGCATTAGTTTCTCTAAAAAAGGAGATAACCCCCATAATCATTAAGCTTGGTAGATGGTTTGGCAATTACATTTGCTGTTATAAGTTTGGCAATTACATTTGCTGTTATAAGTTTGGCAATCATTTTTGCTGTTATAAGTTTGGCAATCATTTTTGCTGTTATAAGTTTGGCAATCACATTTGCTGTTATAAGTTTGGCAATCACATTTGCTGTTATAAGTTTGGCAATCATTTTTGCTGTTATAAGTTTGGCAATTACATTTGCTGTTATAAGTTTGGCAATCACATTTGCTGTTATAAGTTTGGCAATCATTTTTGCTGTTATAAGTTTGGCAATCATTTTTGCTGTTATAAGTTTGGCAATCACATTTGCTGTTATAAGTTTGGCAATCACATTTGCTGTTATAAGTTTGGCAATTACATTTGCTGTTATAAGTTTGGCAATCATTTTTGCTGTTATAAGTTTGGCAATTATTTTTGCTGTTATAAGTTTGGCAATCACATTTGCTGTTATAAGTTTGGCAATCACATTTGCTGTTATAAGTTTGGCAATCATTTTTGCTGTTATAAGTTTGGCAATCACATTTGCTGTTATAAGTTTGGCAATCACATTTGCTGTTATAAGTTTGGCAATCATTTTTGCTGTTATAAGTTTGGCAATCATTTTTGCTGTTATAAGTTTGGCAATCACATTTGCTGTTATAAGTTTGGCAATCACATTTGCTGTTATAAGTTTGGCAATTACATTTGCTGTTATAAGTTTGGCAATTACATTTGCTGTTATAAGTTTGGCAATCACATTTGCTGTTATAAGTTTGGCAATCACATTTGCTGTTATAAGTTTGGCAATCATTTTTGCTGTTATAAGTTTGGCAATCACATTTGCTGTTATAAGTTTGGCAATCACATTTGCTGTTATAAGTTTGGCAATCACATTTGCTGTTATAAGTTTGGCAATCATTTTTGCTGTTATAAGTTTGGCAATCAAATTTGCTGTTATAAGTTTGGCAATCACATTTGCTGTTATAAGTTTGGCAATCATTTTTGCTGTTATAAGTTTGGCAATCACATTTGCTGTTATAAGTTTGGCAATTACATTTGCTGTTATAAGTTTGGCAATCACATTTGCTGTTATAAGTTTGGCAATCATTTTTGCTGTTATAAGTTTGGCAATTACATTTGCTGTTATAAGTTTGGCAATCACATTTACTGTTATAAGTTTGGCAATCACATTTGCTGTTATAAGTTTGGCAATCATTTTTGCTGTTATAAGTTTGGCAATCACATTTGCTGTTATAAGTTTGGCAATTACATTTGCTGTTATAAGTTTGGCAATTACATTTGCTGTTATAAGTTTGGCAATCACATTTGCTGTTATAAGTTTGGCAATCACATTTGCTGTTATAAGTTTGGCAATCATTTTTGCTGTTATAAGTTTGGCAATCATTTTTGCTGTTATAAGTTTGGCAATCACATTTGCTGTTATAAGTTTGGCAATCACATTTGCTGTTATAAGTTTGGCAATCACATTTGCTGTTATAAGTTTGGCAATCGCATTTGCTGTTATATGTTTGGCAATCGCATATGGTGTAATAAGTTTCCCAAACGATTGTTACTGCCTTTTCTCCTGGTGTTCCCTTTTTCGGCTTTGAAAAGTGTCACGGGTAATTCAAAGATATGTGTTATATTTCACATTATCGTCTTTATAGGTGAAGTTTCACCCGTCATTTACTAGGAAATCTTTACACATACTTGTTTGTATCCATTTAATACTGTAACATTACATTTAGAATTTTCTTAAGCGGTTACACGAACCAATTATCAGAATAATGTAAAAACATTTTTTATACTGCATCAAAAAAGTCTTCCATAAAAATAAATAATACGAGTCATAGTTTGGTTTTTATATATATTTTTACCCAAACTAACATAATTGATATTTCTTATCAATTGGCATTTGCAAGGAATGGCAAGGATTGTCAGTAAATGTAAATTCAATTATCACGTGCTCTAATCATCTTGCTCAGAAATAAGTTTTTATACCTATATACATAGCTTAGCATTTCAAATCTTAATAATTTACAGAAATTTTACTATCGTTGGGCCTTAGACCTATTCGTACATAGATGGCATAAAGTCGAGGTGAGCTGTTGATAATTATATATTAACAAGTCGTATCACGAGTCAACTCATCCGAAACTAAACCGTTTGGAATATTTAGACGGGAGCTAGCTAAATTATACGTAGTTAACTGAGCGAATGAAGGGCTGAACTTGATATAACCCTTAAGAACTTTTGAAGTTACAACAGCGGGTTTAAAATGCAATTATTATCCAACTAGTTTAGTTACCATACAAGACTAATCCATTTAATATGGAGTCCCAACTTTAGGGTATTGGGTTAAGTTTATTCTTGGGAACGAACTGCTTTGGGCGAGGTTCTAATGGTTTTTTTGTCAACATTATCTTATATCTGACCTTTTTTTCTTTTATATTATTAATATAGTTATCAATTAATTATTATTATGTAATTAATTTATTTATTTAGTATGTTTTATTAGTAATGACTGAATGTACCATTGAAATATGGTTTTTGAATGTAGTCTATATGGGTTATATATAAACCCCAGGTAGCTCAGCGTGCTATATAGTCGAAATTTCTTTGCTGTATAAAATTTTAAATATAAAAATCCATACAATAAAGGTTACAAGCAAAGTAGCATAGCATGCTTAAATGGCAATAGGCAGGACAAAGGTTATCTTCAAAGGCACAGGGAAGCTTCGGATACAGGTGACACAAGCCCGTTCTGAGTCGTACTCTCACGGTAAGTCCTCCCCACCAATGCATGTCCACAAGCTGATAAGATACGTGGATATGGGTAATTTATTTCTCTAGTAAATACTTGTATGTAAATAGATAATATGACCATCATATAATTTTTTAGTTGAGGCGGTTATATTAAAGTTCTATTTATACATTACAAAGGCGAATTTCAGGCGCTGTAATTATAATGAGCTGAAAGTTTTTTTTTTTTTAGAAAAAGAAGAATTACGTCAATCATTTGTTCAGTTTTGCGTTAACGCGGACATTTTGTCGCCGTTCGCTCCAAACTTCAGACAGTTTGAATTGATAATGGATGTTAATGAATTATTAAACGAATTAACATTCAAAAGTATTTTCTTTGCAAATTCTGAATGCCGCCGTGATTTAAATAATACAAGCAATTCTATTATTATATATTTATTAATGTTATATATATATATATATATATATATATAGTCCATATATGTTCCACTGTTGGGCTCGGCTCGGCTCCTCCTCCGTAATGGGAGCAAAATTAATATACCTACTATACCACGCTGGTCAGACGTGTTGGTATAGGGTTTAGTATCAAATTTTCCTTCTCTTGCATAGATGTTATATGCATTTTATATCCCTTAGTCGTCTCTTACGATCACCCACGGGTAACATAGGGGGTGGTGAATTGTATTCTTACTCCGTCACCACACGGATAATGATTGATTAAATTTCCATGCAGAATATTTTTTTATTATCTCAGCTCTTATACATTCCAGCAGAGGTTGGGCCTACTCCACAATGGGAGGGAAGTTGTCATGTTGTACCACATTGGTCAGACATATTGGTATCGAGGATTTCTTCTCTTGCATCGATAGTATATGCACTTTATATCTCTTATTCATCTTTTACGACATCCACGGAGATGATTGAGGGTAATGGTTTGTATACTTACTCCTGCTGTATTTTTTTTAGATGGTTACGGCTCAATATCTCTTATCCCAATTGTTCAGGTTCACAGGGCTTGAGACATCAATACACACCATATGTCTGCTCCTTGCACATTGTGTGGTGATCCACTGACACCAAAACCTGAGCTTCAGTGGCCGTTAGAGTCATGCATTAACTTTTTTATATTAAAATAAGTAGAGCAATATCAGTGATTAGACATTGGCTCCTCTAGCTAATAAATAAAATGTAAGGCACTGAGCCTTGTTGAGTAAAGTAAGTCGTAAAAGCCGACGTGTATGTGAATCGGTGTATCGTTTGCGTTTAGTTTAATAGCGAACAGAGATACAGTATATCTATAAGGTTTTACTACACACAGTAAATGGTCGTTGCCTTAAACCGTACTCTCGTTTTATCTAAGTTTTTGTGTGTGTTTTTATGTTTCAATGTGTGAATACATGTTAGATTCTAGTTTAGGTAAACGTTTGTACTGCGGATAAATATTTTTTTAAATTAATAAATAAAGGTTTTTTCTGTCTGGTTACGGAGTAAGAATACAATTCACCACCATCTTTCTTGCCCGTGGGTGATCGTAAGAGACAACTAAGCGATATATAGCTACTGCATATAACATCTATGCAAGAGATGGAAAACTCGAAACAAAACACTATACCAACACGCCTGACCAGCGTGGTGTAGTAGGTCATTTCCTTCCCATTATGGAGGAGGCTCGAGCCCAACAGTGGGACATATATGAGCTGAGATGACGATGATGAAGAAATAAAGGATATATGGATTTCTTTATAAATATTAAACATTTTTATTTATAAGTGTGTTGCTCAATATGATCCAGGTGAGGCTTGGTAATCTGTATGGCAGGGTAACCTAGTTCAGATACCAGTCACCCATAAAGGACGATTTTAGTATAAATTAATTTGTAACATTAATAATAAGATACTTTTGTGCAAGAATACAATCATAAGTTATTTTTATTTATATAATCTTATTTCTTCTTAAAACTATATTTAATACTTGAAAAGTTCTGCTGTGTCACTCGTTTAGTTCTCATTCGTGCATGAACATGGAGATAAAATATAGCTTATGTTATTTGCTGATAATGTAGCTTATCATTACAGAAAGAAATTTTAATTTCGGTTCAGTGGCTTAGGCGTGAAAGTATAACAAATAAACTGATATTAAAGCTTACAATATTCGTTAGGATGTCAACAACTCTTACTTATATGTGCGATTCGTAAATACTGAGTAATAGAGCTGTTTAACTCTTCTGAGAAACACAAAACGCTAATGGCGATTACCAATTTACTTGCATTATGGTGCCATACATATAGCGTGGCAATTAATACTATATAATCTATGCCTATGTGAAACAATGGATATCATCTATAGGCTGATAGCGGATGGATGGATATTCTTTATTTTAATAAATATATTCCACACATTTATTTTTATTTATCAGCAGATTAATGGTTACTAGCACTTCCCTAAAGGAGAATAATGCCATCAGCACGCTTAGCAGATGAATGCTGTTGGTGAAAGGAGTGAACTCCTTGATGAATCAAAGGAGTGTGCTGTACACTATTCTAGAGTTTATATTCATTGGTATTTACTTTGGAGAAAATTAGAATAATGATCATACTTATCGCTAACGATAGTTGAATAAATGTAATGTTATTTTAATTTTATAATCTTTATTTGCGGTTACGGAGTAAGAATTGTATTCTTACAATTCTTACTCCGTCACCTCCACCCCCTCCTATCTCGCCCATAGGTGTCATATAATAAATAAAAAACGACTAAGGAATATAATATCTACATAGCGTCTCTGCAAGAAAAGCTTGACTCTAACTAAAACCTTATACCGACACGTTTGACTATCGTACATATAGCAGATCCATTACTCTCCAATTGTTCAAAAGAGGCTCGAGTCCAGCTATAGAACATAATATATGAGTCAAGATTATGTACATTATTTTAAACATTTCATTTCATTATATTGTAACAATTTCAATGTGAACTTTAACTTCTATATATATATATATATATATATATATATATATATATATATATATATATATATATATATATATATATATATATATATATATATATATATATATATATATATATATATATATATATATATATATGAAGTATATATAAACTCGCACATGCATGTATATAAACACAATATCTATACATATGTGACTTTTTTTTTTGGTAGGCTGTGCTCTGAACACATGCTCACCATTCCATAGCCCAACCAATTCCCTCCCCATCGCCATTGAGCCGGCCACTAATACCGCTTCTTTGATACAGATGTGACTAACAAACAACACAACAGATTATTATAATAGTTAAATTGCAAACTGTTAACAATTTAATTTATATGTATGTCTTGTGAAACTTTTGTGGATTGATTAAACTGATCAGATAACTACCGGTTAAATGTTTACTCTACTACTTGAACGTTAACATTACAATACTTTAATATAACTTCATACTCTTATATAAACTGTAATAATTAAACTTTTAAAAAAAAATGTAAACCGACTTCAAAATAAGATCAGCTAAAAACCATACTTATTTAAAATACTAAAAACCGAAAAATAAGATGAACTGTTTAATTCTTGTCTAATTGTAATTATGTATTATATTTTTTTTATGAAATATAATTACAACGCGCAAGCGGTTAAGCGATTTAATCCATACGGGCAGCCGTCGTTCATGATTGTGTCAAATGGTATTAAATTTGTGGCGTTATAGAGTTCTGAATACATCTCTTAATTCTTATTTCCTTTAATAATTTGATTTTATTAATTTTTCACCCTTTGTGTATATCATTAAGCTTATTGTTTTTTGTTAATTTAAGCTTGGCACCAACTTCAAATCGTGTTAGTGGATTTCCAGCATACATTGTAATTATATTTCATAAAAATTAAAACATAATTAGAACTATATAAATTAAATTATTTATTAAATATAGTTAATTACTATGAGTAGATCGACTAACATGCACATGGCAAGAAGAAGAACAGAAAGAAGTATGGAATCAAAATAAAAAAATAAAGAACGTATTTGAAAAAAAAACCGGAGGTGTCAAGGGACACCCGGATGGAACGAAGTTCTATTTTAATTATATAATTTTTTTCTGCCTTAAGCGATTTTCATCGTTATATTTTAGCCAATTTGCAAAATATCTTTATAAATTATAGCCTATGTGTTATTCTGATGTGCAAGCTATATTACTATAAATTTCATCAAAATCCATTCAGTAGTTTTTACGTGAAAGAGCAACAAACGTGTTCACATCCATACATTATTACAAACTTTCACGTTTATAATATTAATAATAGTATATACAATTCCACTAGACTACCAAAACTTTTCGGCCCCGAGCTCGAACGCGAGCCGGCCACGCGGCCCGGTCACGGGCGAAAATAATTTCGTTGCGCATTATTTTGATTTTGCTATATCTCTTAAGGTATTGATTTAATTTGCATGGTCTGAAGGAAAAAAAATATCTTCATGAAATGCTCAAGCCAACTAATGTATTTAAAATGATAAGGATTAATACAGTATTTGTGTAAATAGCTTTTCAATTACCGTTTTATAATAGAACATTTTTTAAAGTATTAAAATGGATATAGTATGTTATCCTTAAGAGATAGATATATACCATCGCGGACTTTTTTGTAGGCCTTTTTAAGCTGTATAATACTGTAGTACTTTATTTTGATCTATTTCGTAGGGTTCAGCCAGCGTTTGCAATGTAAGCGCAAAATAATGTGTTTATTTACGACATCACATTAGAAACCTCTAAAATTATCAGTGTTTCTCTAGTACATTATGCATATATTATACATATAAACCTTCCTCTTGAATCACTCTATCTATAAAAAAAATCGTCGCGACACCACACTGTTCAATGCGAAATAGAAATGAAAATATCTGGCTTGCTTTCTATAAGAGAGCCGACGAGCGACGCCGCACAGCTTACAATAGCTTACTATAGCAAAAAGTGTCGTGACAACTTTTCGTAAGAATTTTTTCCGTCTAGCCCCCTTTCACAACGCGCGATAAGGAACTTCGTTCCAAAAAATGGAAACGAAATGTTGTATCTCGTTGCCAATGATTTAAATTTCACTGTTTCAATCAATTCGCGTATACCTATACCATATGTGCTATCGATGCGTCACATGAGGCAGCAACTTAGGTATGAGATACTACCAACATCCAAGTGATGTAAATAATTGTAACGGTTTGATGCAATGGTTAAATCTAGACATAAGCTCCAAAGTCATGGTAAGATGCAATATCTCTGTCCTTAAGGGCTTGGTAAGCGGGCAATAGGGATAATATCCAAACTTGTAGGGTTTTCTTTCGTGGTGACCAAATTGAAACAGGCTAGTTACCTGATTTGGTTTTCATAAAATTTAATAACGACACTATTGGCACAAAAGTGTAGGACAGTGACGGGTTAGTTGCCATAGCGCCTGTGTCAACCATATATCAGGCAACGAAAAGTTACGGGATAATGAACTGAAAATGCTTCCGCTAATCCTCTGTTGGGCGGTTACGGTATATAAACTCCAGGGTACTTTACAAAGCCTTAAACAAAGCTGTCATTGATTTGGGGAAAAATAAATTGCTAATGATCAGGCACAAATCTATGAACAGTGATGATTTATGACAAGAAAATGTGGTCCCTAAATGTGGGTCTCGTAACAAAACTCAAAGCCGCTCAGCGTACTATGGAACGGGGTATGCTCGCTCGTTTCTGTGTGAGATCGGATTCAAAATACGCTCATCCATAGAATAATGGATGTAATCGACATATCACGAACACATCGCTCAACGAACTGATAATTGCTGGAGAATAAAAGTTTGGCAATTTGTGGCAAAATATGAGAGAAGCTCAAGTCCAGATTATGATACATATTTATAACAGTTCGACTTTGAGAAAGGTGAATTGAAAAAGGTCCATCCTTCCAGCTTGGTATGTTATTTTCTACCTACGTAACAAAGATCATATATCGGCAACATAAAGAATTACCTATCTCCTAATCGTTATGGAGTAGTACCTTACATTATCAGCTTACGTGATTAACCCGGCGTCATGTGGATTGGGTCTGTGAGATCCATCACATTTTATTTCGCTTCTAGTTCAGTTACTAAGTGTACATATTTGCTGTTCTTCTCAATAGCTGGAGCTGTTGAACTGTTCTATGTGTCGCAGTGAACAGGATAGTCGTGCGACAGCTACAGTGGGCGTTACACGTGCACGAAATTTAATTAGGTATGTGAGACCCATCCCCGCAGTTGATGTCACAATTTTGCGCCATTTTGTATAAATATTATTTTAATTATTATCCGTGAATTTATCCTTTTGTATTTATTTTTTTATTTTTATTTACAATTAAAATTGCTGATATATAATTCAAAGCATTTTATTTATGTTTTTTTGTAGGTAATTAGTAAAAAGTGGATCGAGAAGAAGCAGAATGACAGTGTATTTTTTTCGATTTAACGAGTCTGGCTCCGATTACTGAGTCCGATTCTGGAGGGCCTAGTAATAAATAAAATTAATAATGGTTTGAAAAAAAAATACTGCGTTTTATATAAATACTACGCCTCGGGCTTGTCATGGAACATCTAGAACTTCGCCATAATGTATCGGAGCTTCTACGTGTTGTAAAAAAATATAAAAAATTGTTTGTGAATCTACAAGGGAACTTCCGACAAATAAGCTAGTGTTCGCAAAAGGTACCGAGAGTGTCCAGCCAAGAAGTACCATAAAACAAACTGCAGCTGCGAGAATTGCAATAAATATATTTGTTTAGAATATATTGTACTTTTTGTGCTGACTGTACCAAAGATAGTGAATTGGAGTAATTAATTGTTATTTTCTTTTAAAAATAATTTAGTCTCCTAAAAAAAAGTGACGTTAAAACATTATTCATTATCAAGAGATCATTAATCATTATCAAGAGAGAGTGAGAATATTTATCAAGTTGAAGAATTTATTTACATCCGTACATAATATTGAACTAAAATAAGTCTAGGTTATTACTTCCACTGTAGATCGATAGAAAGGAAAGTAGTTATCCTGACTTAATGGATTGACGAAGGAGTTTTTAATATTTTTTATTTTATACATTTTGGCTCATATATGTCCCACTGCGGGACTCGAGCCTCCTCAACAATGAGAAATAAATTGATCTACCACAGCACGCTGGCTAGACGTATTAGTATAGAGTTTTCTTTCGAGTTTTCCTTCTCTTGCTTTGATGTTATCTGCGTTATATATCCTTTAGTCGTGGTTTACTATACACTCTCAAGCGAGAAAGTAAATGATAAACTGTATTCTTACTCCATCATCACACGGAAGATATTTCTTTGTTTCATTCTCTTGCAGTGATGATATTTGTTAAAGTCTTAGAATGCGCCAATGGTGTAGTAATCAACATAATGAACTCTCATAGGAGTCTCGTGCGGTAAATCCCTGCGCAGAATAATGAGATCGACAAATTACTATTCTGAGTCTGGATGTTTGTGTTTGTTAATTATATGTTTGTAAAGTCCCTCGCGATGCTGGGAGTTCATCTTCAGTGCAGGGTGTTTTTATTTATTTATTTATCGGGAGACTTACAGGTTAGAATTATAAAATTTTAGTTACATATATTTAGGATACAGAAATCTAACAACAGGTTTTCACCGTTATGCTACATTTCAAACAACTATGTTTAAAAAAGTTATTTCTAAAAATATTCCCAGAATACAACAAAAACAAAATTGTTAAGATTTTCAATTATAAATATAAACGTAAATGGTCTACATTTAACTTACGCGCAATTTGCTCAAACATCTGAAAAGTTAACCTGATGATACTCGTCGGAAAATTCAAAAAGTAAAATCATTATTTAGTTAGAACCTTTTAAAAAACAATTTTAAAGAGACATTACAAGGGTTAATACAGCTGGTGATTGACCAGATTAACTTAGGTCTAACAACTTGGAATAACTCTGGTAATAACTGAAAGAGGAATTATATTAAAGTGGCCAGGGAGCGCTGTGGCTACATCGGGCTTACGGAGGCTTACAGGCGAAAATGTAAGGTAGCGACCACAACAGTTTACTGAAAATACCCACATAGTCCCTTGTTGCTTCACGCAAGGTCGTAGGCAGATATATCAATTACCTCTATTAGCTCTTCTATCACGTAAAATAAACATTAATTTATTGTTATATAATACTTTTTCAGTTCATATGGTGACTCTTAGTTCTAAGGAGACGTCTTTCAAATTGGATTGGAAGTCGTTTTACCACACTGTAACGATGACACTAGCACTGGGTACGAAGTCTTTTCTTACTTGGTTAAAACTTTACTGGTCTTTTACGACACCCATGCGAAAGAAAAAGATGGCGATAAATAAGAACCATCATAGCCTTTTATTGAAAATTATCTAAGGGAGCAACTCGACACATTTCCAGTGCTGCAAAAACTGATACCTTGCACTCGGCAAACGCCTGCGTATCGATTTATCCATTAACCCATGGGTGTTGAGTATTAGACATACACTGCTTTAAAAATTAAAATAATATCAAAATCACCATGATTGGCAGCAGGGTGACGATCACAGTTCGTGTTCTAAGTAACTCGGGACTGTGCTACTGCCTACTCTCTTGGTGCTGACTTAACTTTGACTAATACCATGGGAAGTAAACGGGGTGGTGACATAACTCTGTAAAGCTATCAACGCTTTGAGAAAGCAGCGCGCTAGTAGACTAGGCGCTTCTATCTAGAGTAGTCTTGTATACAATAGTGGGACGTATATGCATTGAAAAGGAGAATAAGTTTGCATTCTGTTGGACCATAATAATAGTGAATGTGTACAAAGCCTTATGTTGCAGATAAGGTGGAATAAAGGCTTAGCACATTGCATTAGTGCGACTAATGTGACTATAAACTAACAGCTTCAGCGACGGCGCAGAGATTTTAAACTTTAAAGAAAACTTTTAAATAAATGAAGATATATTATGTAAGTGCAGCTGGGTAAGTTTCTTGTTTTTGTTTACTAATTTCATTGGCAGACGTACAAGCAGTTACTAAAAGCAAGTAGTTGCTATCGTTGACTAGCTTAAATAGCAATAAGGAGGTAGTGTATCACCCAGGCTGGATGCGGCTGGACCATCATCATTCGGACCTTTGTCATCCAATGCTGGCCGACCTACTACTTTATGTTCATTCACGTAAGTGTGACACCACCTCGGTGAAGGTGGCTGACCTATTTATGATATATAAAAATGATTAGCAGCATGGTTCCACAGCCGAAGAGGAGATCTCTTACCATGGATGTCGTAAAAGATGACCAGACCATATTATATACATATAACATCTGTAAAAGCGAAGAAACCTCAAAGTAAAACTCTATAAAAACCCGTCCAACCAGCGTCTTATAGTAGATGAATTTCCCTCCTGTTATGAAAAAAGCTCGAGCCCAAGAGTAGACTGTATATAATATATAAGCCCAGGTGATGATGATTATAACTTGCAATTTTGTAAATTCCTCAAGGCAGTATTTATTAATGCATTCCTTTAACAATATTTTCTTTAATACAGAACAAATATACACAGCTCAAACTCGTATAAAACAGTCGTGGCTCAAATATTTCAAGTCGACGTAATATTCAAAACTAAAACCCTTTGAAATACTTTAATCACAGCATTTGCTAATATCTAATATCAGAAAGGATTACAAACGCAGAATTAATGGGTCCGGAGTTAAAACAGTTAGGTCCGAACTCCGGACGGAACTAATCCCGACGTTATTAGTTGGTGGCGGGTCGACGCCCGTAATTAAATCAGCTCTTTCATATTTTGAAATGTGATTCGTTTTTAATCGCACTTCATTTATTTTACTAAGTTTAGCAATAATATTTTGAAACAAGAACGATAATTATTTCGACACTTTTACCTTGAAACGCTCCAAGAACTCGTGCTTTTATATCAATTACTTGAGGTAGACGCAATTCGAACTCCTCTTATATGGTACATATTATAGAATTTATTGACAGTAGGTTTATGGCTGGCTGTCTTCATAAAGTCAACCCTTGTTAGGAATATAATTGCTAACGATACGGAATCAGATGTAGTTTGCCCAGGTCGATATAAATTTCTTAGTTGTCTCTTACAACGTCCACAAGTGAAGGAAGTGTTCGCTGCCAATACTATACAGCAAAACTAAAACAACACAATAACTATTCGATAAAAATGTGTACTATATTAGTAAGTTAGACTAATAACATAATAATTTATAATACGACTTCTAATAATTTTAATAATTCATTAACGTTTCAGCTCGCTAATATGTCCCACTACTCCAGCCTCCTTCATAATAGGTGAGAAATCGACGATCCAATATATCGCTGGTATACGTGTTGGTATAGGGTTTTATTTTGAGATCTCCTTCTCTTAAATAGGTATTATATGTTTATGGTATCCTTTAGTCATCTTTCTGATACTCACCCCAAGATAAGAGGAACATGAAAAATATATTTAATTATTTATTTTAAAACCGTTACTAAATAAATAATTAAATATATTTTCCTCATTATTTGTGAAAAATTATAACGTATATTGATATTTCCATCTGCCTAATATAGCCTCAACCAACACACTTGACAGTCACGCTGGTTGTGGATGCTGTGTTTACTTAATTTGCTGCTTTTTACTTTTTGCACGTAATTTAACACACACGTAAGTTCGATATAATTGTAGTTGGGGTCCCGAACCACTGACCTCTTGGATAGGCATCTCTTCAATATGGTCTCGGCCTATGGTCTCTCACAAGTGGTAACACACCCTCTCTACTGGAGCTTCTGCTGACTACACACCAGCACGGATACCGGGTAGTGGTCGAAGCTCCTCTTGGGTCATCTGACCACTGCTTGGTCCGTAGCAAAGGCCCTATTGCGAGGCCTAATCGCTCTAAAGCAACTGGGACTCGCAGAGTCTGGTAATATAAGTCAGCAGATTGGGATAGGCTTCGCGAGTTCTACGCATCCTACCCATGGAAGCAGCTTTGCTTCGCCTCTGTGGACCCTGGCATTTGTGCGGATTGCGTTACCGATACGGTTATTACGGAGATGGAATTATTCATCCCCAACACCAAAATACCGGTCGGTGGCCGCAGCCGGCCTTGGTTTAATAAAACCTGCAGGACGGCTGCACGGCAAAAGCAGTCCGCATACCAGGCCTGGAATAGGGCCCAAAACTGTCAGGACCTAAATATCAGGGAGGAGAAGCGAAAATTTAATGCTGCTTCTAGATCTAGTAAGAAGGCTATTGCCAAAGCCAAGGCGGAACAAGTTGCTAGAATTGGCGAGCGATTGGCAAGCTATCCCGCCGGGAGTCGTGCTTTCTGGTCGCTCGCCAAAGCTGCCCAAGGCAACTTCTGCAAGTCCAATCTCCCACCACTGCAGAAAAATGATGGCAGTCTAGCCCACAGTGCAAAGGAGAAAGCCGATCTTTTGGGTCAATTCTTTGCCTGTAACTCGACTTTGGACGCTGGAGCCGCCACACCACCTATCATCCCGCAGTGTGAAAGCTCTCTGCCTAAAATCCGCATTACGCAGTGAGCGGTGAGGTGGGAGCTGCGGCTAATAGACGTACATAAGTCGAGCGGGCCGGATGGCATCCCTGGAGTGGTCTTGAAAACGTGCGCCCCCGAGTTGACCCCGTCCTCACGCGCCTATACCAACTTTCCTATGATAGCTGTAGGGTTCCATCTTCGTGGAAGGTAGCCCATGTCCACCCGATCCCGAAAAAGGGAGACTGGTCGGACCCGTCGAATTACAGGCCGATTGCGATTACATCCTTGCTCTCCAAGATAATGGAGAAAATAATTAACCATCAGCTTCTGCAGTACCTTGTGGATCATCAGCTGATCAATGACCGCCAATATGGCTTTCGTCATGGCCGGTCGGCTGGTGATCTTCTTGTGTACCTCACAAACCGTTGGGCAGAGGTCTTGGAGGGCAAGGGGGAGGCGCTAGTGTTCAGCCTAGATATCGCGAAGGCGTTCGACAGGGTTTGGCACGGGGCCCTTCTATCGAAGCTACCATCATATGGAATCCCCGAGGGACTCTGTAATTGGATCACCAGTTTTTTGGATGGTCGGAGCATAAAAGTAGTTGTCGACGGCTCCTGCTCCGAGACCATGATCATTAATGCTGGTGTACCACAAGGCTCGGTGCTCTCCTCGACGTTTTTCTTCTGCATATCAATGATATGTTCTTTATAGAGAGTATTCGTTACTATGCGGATGACAGTGATACACCAAGCATCAGAATGTCCCTCGGAGTATGTTACAGAAAAGACGGGCTCAACTTGTGTCTGAAGTCGAGCGCTCTCTGGGGCGGGCCTCGAAGTGGGGTGAACGGAATTTAGTCCAGTTCAATCCCACTAAGAAACAAGTTTGTGCGTTCACTGCGAAGAAGGACTTTTTTATCATGGCGCCTCAGTTCCAAGGAGTAACTCTCCAACTCTCCGAGAGTATTGGGATCCTCGGCGTCGAACTATCGAGCAAAGTCCATTTTGGGAGTCATTTGGAGGACAAAGCCAAATTGGCAAGCAAAAAGTTGGGCGTGCTGAACAGGGCTAGGCGGTACTTCACGCCGAGACAACGTCTTGTGCTATATAAAGCACAAGTTCGTACTCACATGGAGTACTGCTTTCATCTCTGGGCAGGCGCGCCTAAATATCAGCTAGACCCGCTTGACTCCCTACAAAGGTGGGCAGTTCGAATCGTCAGTGATCCCAATCTCACGGACAGACTAGAGTCGCTGGAGCGGCGGAGAGACTTTAGGTCACTCTGTGTACTCTACCGGCTCTTTCACGGGGAGTGCTCTGAGGAACTGTTTGACTTGGTACCACCGTCACCATTTTACCATCGTACCACACCACACCGTAGCAGAGTTCATTTATTTTACCTGGAAACGATACGGTCTTCGACTGTACATTTTCAGCGATCATTTCTCCCGCGTACATGCAAGATCTGGAATGAACTACCTGCTGCTGTGTTTCCCGAGCGCTATGACATGTCCTTCTTCAAACGAGGTTTAAGAAGATCTCTTTCTTCACGGTAGGCAGCGGCCTGGTTGTACCCCTGGTGTTGCTGGGTCCATGTGCAACAGCATTACTTACCATCAGGTGTGCTGTTTGCTCGTTTGTCACCGTAGAAATAAAAAAAAAAAATTCTACTAAAATATTTTTTTTTTCTATTGAAGAAATAGAGGAGGTTTTAATTTGGCAGGTTTGATTTTTTATGTATCTTCATGTAGAACTCCGTCATATACAGACAGATTTACAAAAAAATATTTTTGTTTGATAGAAGTAATTTTTTTATTGCATACGGTGGGAAACGGGCATGCAGTACACCTGATGGTAAATGTTATCGCCGCCAATGGACCCTTGTAATACCAAGGGTATAGCTAGACCGCTGCCTACCAATATAAACCTCAAACCCACCCGGTTGGGCTTCCGGCTCTCTCGCTCATTTAAAATTCATAAAGATTAGACTATGAATTTTGTATATAATTATATATAGCGGAACTCGTCATTAAATGGCAGCAAATCAACCGCGACTACTGCTATCATATGTCTATTGAAGTCTACTTTTTTGTTAAGAAATAATCTTGTCATGCAGGATGATGTTTCATTAGCTGTAATACAATATATGACTGCACAGATAGTGTAATGATTTAGATACTGAACTACCATGCCAGTGTCTAAGGTGCTGGGGTTCGATTCTCACTTAGGACAATAGTTTGTGCGATCTATAAATCATTGTTCTAAGTTTGGGATAATTTGTGTTCGTTAAATATATGTCTGCAAAGTCTCCCGCAATACAAGAATTATTTCCTTAGTGCAGCGTGTTGTCTCTTTAATAAACCTATTTACAAAAAAAATATTATCAGAAAATACATAGCTACATAAACGTCTACGGTAACTTTAGCTACATAATCGTAGCCCGTAGCTACGTAGACTGTTCGTAGACGCTCACGTAGCACATATGTCAAGGGTGACACAAATTTGTTCTTAAAACAACCATCCTCTGTCTCCATTCCTATTACATTTTTACGCCGCAACTTTCACGTACCTTTAATTCATTACATACTAGTTGTTTAGGCAATATTAATCTACAGTTACAGAACGTACTAAATTATTGTCGTCGTGGTGGCTATGAATATGAATAAACCTCTTAGATTATTCGTATATACACAAGTACAAAAAATATTTCCAAATCCATTATACATTTTGAATTCATCCAACCGACGTGGCCCAAACCACTTTCATCAGAAAGGCAATGATGCGAAGATAGTTTTAGATCATTAAAACAATGCATTAGGCACATTTGATTCATTCGTAAAGTAGATTTTCGATTAATTCCACTCGAAAATTTTCCATAATATTGAAATACCGTCCTGCCACCACTGCGATTGCGACGAAGACACGGCGCAGCATACGCTCGAGGTTTGTGCCGCTTGGGCAGAGCAGCGTCGTGAACTCGTCGCAATCATCGGTGCCGACCTGACGCTGCCGACCATCGCCAGGGCGATGCTCGACAGCGTCAGGAACTGGGACGCGGTCGCAACCTTCTGCGAGGCAGTAGTCTCGCGGAAGGAGGCGGCGGAGCGCGTGCGCGAGGAGCGTCTCCTCGACGGCGCGAGCCGCCGCCGGCGACTGGGGCGGCGCAGGCGCCATTACCTGCGCCTGATGCCGCCCTAGCCAAGGCCGCGGGTGACTGGATCGGGGAATTAGTCCGTCACCCGCCGAGAGGCCGACCGCGTGAGGAAAGACCGACATCCTACCCGAGGGGGGGATGTCGGTCGAGGAGAGGGTACTCCTCAGGGGTATTTCGTCGGGCCGACCACTGACGTCAAGTCACTCTGCTCCGGTGGTCGGCCCAACGACGAAGGCGACGTCACGGGTGGGTTACGGGTGTGCGCGCTTACGCCCCTCTGTCACCCCGGATGAAGTGGTGCGAGGAGTGCGCCGACCGTAGCCCACCCCCCAAAAAAAAAAAAAAATAATAATAATATTGAAATAAAAATGTATTTTCTTATTAGCATAGTTGCACATGCCGGATATCTATTAGTTTAGATTAGATCGGGTGTCGCTAGCGGGATCTGGTCCAGCCGTGGTTATTTTACATTCTATTTGAACTATTGGGTTCGAAGGGCATCACACTGGAGCTATTTCTTATTAAACATGTCGTACCATTTTTTTATAAAAAAAAATTGAAAAGAAATATCAATAATAGACTAACCCGCTGAGTTTCTTGCCGGATCTTCTCAGTAGTGGTCTACTTCCGATCCGGTGGTAGTTTATTGTAGTAATTTAATATGTTAAAACTGATAATATGTAAGTGCTCTCGCAGGGTCTATGCAAAATAAATAAATTTGAATTTGGTTTTGAATTTGAATTTGAATGATTCGGAATATTGGAAAAGAAATTAATTAGATATAGACCATACTGGTCACACGTGTTGGTAAAGGCTTTTATTTGGAGATTGTCCTCTCTTGAATAGAATTTGTATGCATATTGTATTCCTTAGTCGTCTTTTACGACACCCTCGTGTAAGTCTGACGATGATGAACTGTATTCTAGCTTCGTCATCACATGGATAAATTAAAATAAAATAAACTATATTATTATGTTTTATTCCATTCAATATAACCATGCATTAATATATATGTTTTATTACTATAGTGATTGGAGGCGAAACGTGTGACTAGTCAAAAGTACAGTTCTGAAGACCCCTCATCATATGGGAAGAAAATTTTCCTTATATTCTATTCCACCTTGATACTGCCTCGCAAACTTTTCTCTTTTGAAAGGTGGAGTGTATTAACTCTGGTAAAATACAGTCACCCTTTCTCATATTCACTTCAAAACAAGTGAAACCCATCATGGGTTTCACCTAATTTAATCAATTACTTATTAAAAGTTACTAATGTATTGTTTAAAATTAAAAGTTAAAGAAAGGGAGAAGAGCAACGAAATATTTTTTCTTTTGCTTGTGGTGGCAAACGAGCAAGCAGCACAACTAATGTTAAGTGTCACTGCCGCTCATGGACCTTTGCAACACCTAGGAAAGGCTAAGCCGCTGCCTACCAATATAAACCCCAAACCCAACCAGTTGATCTTCCGGCTCTCTCGCTCACTGAATGAAGCGCAATAGCACATTGCCATTGCCATTACTCAGACGTCGATCTTCTGTGAGAATGTGGTATTACCCCGAACAGACCGACATGCGGCTGTAGACAGAGACGGTCAACAGCGTGGTCCTACCACAAATAATACATTTTAAAAGTAAAATATAGTTCCTAAATCGCAAAATAATTCCAAATGCCCATTTATACCAACTACTTACCCATATATCAACATATGGTGTAAAGTAACAGCGACTCGATAGCAGCGCAGTGATGTGTATCTACCAGACGTAGTAATTAAGTAATATTTAAGGTATGTATCATAATTATAAGAGAGAGTATTAAACCAGCAATATATAAATATTATATATAAATATAAAATATAAATATATAAATATTATGGAAGGTACACCACTGATATAGAGCGAAGAGTGAATGCGGGAAATAGAGTGAACGGAGCGTTGGGGCAACTTCTCGGCAGCCACCACCTCAGCCAGAAGGCACGTGTAGCAATACATAACGCAGTGCTTGTCCCAACATTACTGTATGGAAGCGAGAGTTGGGTATGCAGAAAAGAGTATGATAGTAAAATTAATGCGGTCGAAATGCGATCTCTGCGGAAAATCCGTGGAGTTAGGCTGACCGACCGCATTCGTAACGACGACGTAAGAGACCGAGTAGGTATGAAAGAGAGTATTGGTGTAAAGATGCGAAAGGGCATGCTCCGATGGTTCGGACATGTGAAAAGAATGCCGAACGAACGTCTGGTTAAGAAGATATACAATGCGAAAGTGGAAGGATGTAGGTACCGAGGGAGACCGAGACTAACCTACCTAGACCAGATCGGTCATGTACTAAAGGAAGGTGGAGTCAAGAGTCTCCGAAACCGGCGAGCGTGTATGAAGAGAATTATGAATGTTGAGGAAGCGAGTGAAGTATGCAGAGATAGAGTTCTCTGGCACTCTGTTCTCTCTGCCTACCCTGCAAGGGATATGGCGTGATGATATGTATGTATGTATATAGTATTAAACCAGACTTCAAACTGTAAACTCGTCTTTAATTTACAATAATAGCCCCGTCCGTACAGTACTATATGTATGTATACTCGTATCATTTTGAGCACGTAGTTTTATTTGAATAACCTTTTATTTCATATATTTTTACATGTATACTACATTTTCATATACAAGTATAATCATCATCATTATCTCAGCTCATATATGTCCCACTATTGGGTTCGAGCCTCCTCCATAATGGGAGGGAAATTAACCTACTATACCACGCTGGTCAGACGTGTTGGTATAGGGTTTTGTTTCGAGTGTTCCTTCTCTCGGATAGATGTTATATGCGTTTTACATATATCCCTTAGTCGTTTCTTATGATCAGCCACAGGTAAGGTAGGGGTGGTGAATTGTATTCTTACTCCGTTACCACACGGAAATATATGTATACTAAAGAATAAATCTTTATGTTGACTTTATGTTTAGAGATATTATGCCCCCGAACCAGAATAATTAATTACATAAATCTTACTGAAATTTAGCATTTAATATGCTTAATTATTTATAAAAACCCGATTACGAAGCAAAAAATGATGTCACAAGCGGGATTCGAACCCGCGCCTATTGGGAGTCCGGCCCAATCGTGCTAACTACATAAGTTAGTTTCACTTCGAATCACAATGAAAACTTGGACGACCTATTGATAACTTGCAACGTCATCTGTACATTTTTTTTATGGTGGCGGTCTATGGTATTACCACACCCGGCTCTGTCCGGGGCAACAGAAAGCATAGCGTGCGATCTCGTAATCCGCTAATCAAGTACCTCTCAACGCCATGCGAACGGGCCACGGCTACCTTCGCCGTCGGTGATCTGTTCAGTTTCACTTTACATACGTCAAACTATTGACAGACTAACAATACAGTTCACCACCACCATTCTTATCTGAGGGTGTAATACAAGACAACTAAGAGAAATGATATATTAATAATACCCATCCAAGAGAAGGAAAATCGACATGACTCCTTCAAGTGATAACTCATACCAGTGTGATGTTGAAAGTTAATTGCTCCTACATTACCAAGCCTATTTTAACAGTGGGTTACAAGAAAGACTAAGAAGAAAAAAAGAACACAAATAAAGTTGTATAATGTCATGTTTCTAATAACCATTTTCGCTCTGGTCACATTCCGTCTAATGTGTTTAAATACCTAATGGGCAAGGTGGATTCACCGAATTGTGAGTATTGTAATTCGGTTGAAGACGTACAGCGTCTGTTGATGGAATGTGCCCGGGGCGATGCCCTACGTAATAATAATCTTTTACAGGATAGCATTATTTGCATGAATGTGGGTCAGTGTAATAGCATTCTGGCTTCACCTGTATCAGATGAAGCCAGGATTCTCATGGATATTTATTTAGGTATCTTAGGTTAAGTTAAGTTAGTATAATAAGATAATTTTACTATGGGAGTGGCATGGTCGGTTACCGACAAAACTCCTAATTAATAAAATAGAATAAAAAAAAAAAAAATAACCATTTTCACATACAACTCCTATATTTTAGGTCAAGCCTACTTAGGCAATGTAATTTTTTGAAAACAGCATTTTTTTTATTAAAAAGACACCACCCTGCATTAAAAAAAAATCCTTACATTACAGGGGACTTTACAAATATGCAGTTCACGCAGAAAAATTACACCCAGACTCAAAACAATACTTTGTGGATCGCACAAAGTGTTGTCCTACGAAGAAATCGAACCCACGCCACTGGCACGATAGGCTACCCTAACTATTACGCCACTTGTGCAGTCATTTGACAGTATTAGTAAAGTTCTTAGTCGTATTATACGACATGTATTTGTAGGCGCCACCCAACATTTTTAAAGTATACCCAAAAACTAAAAATAAATAATATCGTCTAGATTCGTCAGACACAAAGTTCAACAAACAGTTATAATTATATATAACGTAAAGAGCACAAATAAAAAAATAGATGATATATTTGCATATGCACTTAGCGTCTGAATAATATTCAACGTTTTGTATTCAACAGTTACATTTACTTATTAAATATATACAAAGCACATAATGTCTGTGATTTATTCACAATATTATATTACATTCATTTGAATATTAGATTTTTTATTCATTATCATCGTTATACCGTTCCTGTCCCAATTACTTTGGGTCGACGCAATATATACTTGTCTTACATTGAACATAATGAAAAAGTTTTGGCAATAGTTTTATGTTTGCCCCCTGTCTGTCTTTCACTCTCCTTAGGAATGTAATTATCAGATGGCATCAAATGCAATTAGCCCACATCGATGTAATGGTTTTAGTTGTATTGTATGATATTCACGAGTAATTTGAGGGTTAGTAATAGTCATAAAATTATCAATGTTTTATTTTTTTCAATGCTATAATAATACTTTAAAAATTGTAAAATAATTATCAAGTGTGATTTTAAAAATCTGGACGATTGCCATAACTAACTGCTGTGTGCTAGCGGCTACGAATACTACCAACCCTTGCTTTGCTCGTGGCTGTCGTAAAAGACGACTAAGAGTCTTATGGGCTTGGTCCTTAACGACCTGGGCCAACTCCATCTGTTGCCGTTTGGTCAACAATTACATGTCCAAGGAGGGTTGACGTCTGGCAGGCAGCCGGTCATAAAACTACTGCCAATAGCTTTTACAATTTATAATATGAAAGAAGAGTATATATTGTATCGACCCCAAGTAATTGGGATAAGAGTAGGAGAAGAATGATGCAATTATTAAATTGAAACAAAAAATAAAGTAAAAATCATCACAATTTTCTGACAGTGTTTTCTTGACAATCTACTTTCGTGGATATCTGTATATTTATTGAATTGATATTAAATATTATAATAGTGGATAGGTACATAAATATAGATTATTACTTAGATATACTAAAAACAGACCAGTCGATGATGGTAGACGCTTACAGTAAAAATCCATTGATATCACTTGTATAGAAAAATCTAAAACGTTATAACTATATAATATTTAATAATATCAACAATACCTGCGATCGTCACTCCGACTGTTCAGCGCAGTGATTATGACGTCACCTTCCTTTCAACAGACTTATCTTATATCTTTAAACGAGCAATTCTTGTATATATATATATATATATATATACATATATTCTGAATCTCGGAAACGGCATCAACAATTTTCATGATATTTAGCATGTAGGGGGTTTCGGGGGCGAATAATCGATCTAGCTAGGTTGCATTTCTAGAAAATATTGTTTTGTATGTATTTTCAAGCAATAAAAAATATAATTTTTCATTGGCTGAAAACTATTAACATATGAAGGCAAATTTTGACGCTGTCATTAAGAATAGACATAGCTCAGTTGGAACATTGAGTAGTCTAATCCCAACAAACCGGAGTTCGGTTCGGATCCGTAGGTTCCTTTTTTTCATTTTTTGCCTTTTTTATTTTTTTTATTAATTATTAACATTTGCCCGCGTCTTCGTCCGCGTAGAAGTCGAAAAAGGTTTTAATAGATTATTTTTTGTTTTTTACGTTATTATTTTTTTTTTTATATATTTAAAGTTTGTAAAGTTTACATGTTTGTATATTTATAAAATATAAAAATATTTATTATAGTGTAGGGTATTTAAAGGTATAATAAATATGACAATGAAATGAAATTTTGTTATATATTATGGACACGAGGCTTTTTTCTTAGGAGGCTACGTTTTGAACAGCTGCGCCTATTGACCAAGGCGACGGAAGGGCAGTGTGCGGCCCCATAACACACCATGTTTTGCATCGAAATTAGGCCGACCTCTGGTACCGCTTCCTTGACATCCGTGGCTACCCCGGCGGGTTATCCTTTCAGGTATCATCACTATAGACGCCCCGGCAACAAACAACTGTGATGCCGAGGCGTCGCCCTCAATAGGCCGACCTTTCTGCGGGTGACGGACTAGTACACAGTCCATGCACCCGCAATACTACACCAACTACAGTATTTATTTGTAAACAATATCTTTTGTTTTTCTTTCGGATTGAAATGAGAATTACCAGGCTACTCTGTGAGCTTACTCTGAAGCATGTGAGATACAACTGCTCATGGGAGAAGCATCTTTCTCTCAAGTCTACTCCCGCTACCTTAAGAATTTGACCTCGAGCTTTGTTTATGGTCACTGTGAAGTAGAATTTGATGACAAACTGCACTCTCTGAAATTCGAAGAGGTAATTTGATGGTATTTGGAGAATCTTAGAATGTTTTTTCTTGCAAACTTGCAAACATTGTATAATTTTGGCGCGCCAGCTCTCAATTTTAAGATGTGAGCTGGGATACCAGGAGGCTTCGGTGTATTCAGGAACTTGAGCGGTTGTTTTAAGCGGGGTTTATCACTTATTCAAAATATTTACTTTGAAATTTGACCCTTTCAAATGTTTTCAAATATTATTATATTTATAAAAAATCGAAACGACCGTAGTAGCGCACATAGGTACGTCATGGCGTCTTGCGACCCATCTGATTAGCATCACTATCCTGTCTCCATATCATATCTTATTGATTGTTCCTAATATAACTCAAACTTTCCCTCGATTTTTTTAAATATGTTGATTAAGAGCTGTGTAAACAGCGAATAAAAATATAGCAAATGACTATATATATATATATTCTCCTTTCCTAATCATTATACGGTAAAAATAGCTTCGCCAGAGTCAAATAAAAACGGTTAATGCATCTTATAAGCGATGGATTTCAGTTATTCGGTGCAATGTGTTATCATGGCTCTCAATTACAATATTCGACTTAGAAAATTGCTGTCCAACAATTTTAAATTTCAAACTCCAGGTTCCTATGACGATGTGTCCTTTTCCTTCAAATGCCGTATTAATAAAGTATTGTGACTTTCGAGACATTCCAATTTTAAAGAGTATTTCCATTGTACCAAGCTTTTATGTGAGTTCAACCTTTTTAGGGTTCCGTACCCAAAGCGTAAAACAAAACCCTATAACTAAAACTACGCTGTCTGTCTCGCTGTCACCAGGCTGTATCTCATGAATCATGATAGTTAGACAGTTGCAATTTTCACAAATGATGTATTTCTGTTACCGCTATAACGGCAAGTATTGAAAACCAAAATAAAAACTTAAGGGGAGCCCTTTAAGTATTTATTTTATTTTGTTTTTATACCACAAACACACGTGACAACAAACCATACAACAAACGCGATTTTTGCTCCTTTTTGCTCGATATTTTTTTAGTTTCTATTTTTAATTTTTTGCCTTTTTGATTTATTTTTCATTATTTTTATTATAGTTAAACATATCTTCCAAAACACATTAAAAAAAATACCGAGCAAGGCTCGGTCATCCAGATATTGTACATTAAACATCTATAGCTTTTTACATCAATGTAGTACTTATTAGAGTACAGGTATGTGGTAACTGCTAAGAATACTACCAACGCTTACTTTGTTCGCGGATGTCGTAAAAGACGACTAAGAACCTTGTAACGACCTGAGCCAACTCCATCTGATGCTGTTTGGTCAACGATTACATTCCTAAGGAGGGTTGATGTCTGGTAGGCGGCCGGTAATAAAACTACTTTTACAATAAATACCTTGAATGAAAAGTACATATTGCAAGTAATTGGGATTAGAGTAGGAGAATGATGTAGTATTTATTAGATCATGTAAGCATAGAACTATCGAGAAGCTGAGAATTCCATCTAAACCACATCAAATTTGTGATGCATTTGGGCTGGTGTTGGACACGATTGCTAAATTACATTGGCTTGCGGTTTGCTCTACATAACTAGACTGTCCGTCGACACATCGATAGGTCGATGTAATTGCATTAGTACTGTATGTACGGTAGGTACATACAGTACATCTTAGACGTTTGATTGTGTAACATTGGACTGTAACGAATTATATACATGACAGATTGCCTGAAAGTTATCAAGGTTGTTTCAGATGCACATGAGTGTTTGATATTGAAAAGGATGTTAGTATTTCTATAACAGCCTACAACTTATTACTTACTTACTATATTATTATTGAAATACAATAAAATTGGTTTAATATAATATATTTTATATGTTAATTTATTAAGGGATCGTTAATCAATTACGTAAAGCTCATACAGAATATGAGGAGGTTGGGATAGGGAGGGTGATATCACGTCTTTAATGTTTGCCATTTTTATTTTAGAATTAGAGCGTTCAACGGTTGTTTTCGAAACAAAAAATGGCGCATGACCTTGACTTATCATTGCCAGGTAACTATTATTATCATGATGTTTAACTTTCTAGACTTTTAGTCTTAGTCAGAATTAGGTTAAAGATATTTTTAAGATAATATTTAAATATTTTTAAGATACTCTGTAGTAAATAAAATACATATATCTTTTTTTTAAGACTTGAACCTCACCACATATCATAAGGTTTAGATGGGTATAAAAAGTCAATACATACAACACTTTACTAATGGATGTCCCCTAATATGGACTTATAAGAAATATTTTAGCTATAAAAAGCCTTACAGATTCGTGGGTCCAATTAAATTGCAATATACATGCTTATGTTCAATGCTTCACAGCCGATAATATAAAGAACCTTATATTTTTAAATGCGTATTTACTTATAAGTACTTCAAGAATCTTAACAAATTTAAAAATAAATGTATTGCTAATGTTTTAGTGTGTGTTGTATCGTGTTATCGTTAAGTCAAACTTAACGTTGAATTAGTTCTGCGAGTGCTTATTGCATTTGTAGGAGACTCAAGCAGACAATTTATGTCAATCTTTTACCAAATGTATCATCAAATATGTCGCAAGAGGCTTAGTTTTGTTAAATAGTTCTCTATAACTATAGACTTACACTTATTAAATACTTGAAATGCCAATAGACGGGCTATTTAAGTAAATTATTCTGATGAGTGATTTTAGCTAAATCGATATTACCAATAAACCTCATTTCATTTTAAAATGAAAGCTATAAAAAGCTCGTCAATAGTAAGTTTTCCATATGATATTGGTATTTTGTTTTTAATTTTTATTTATACTTTACCATAATGTAATATAGAAAATAATATTTAAAAAATATAATTTAAGCGACACATTTACGACGCTTTAAATAATTATCACAAAAACTAATCACTAATCACAAAAAGTATGGTACCTACAAAAAATATTGCCATATATGTATATATATACATTATTGCTTTTGATGGCAATATGGCAAACGTGCAAGCAGCACACCTGTTGGTAAGCGTTACTGCCACCCATGGACCTTCGCAATAACAGGGGTATAAGGGGTATATATAGCAAGGCCGTTGCTTACCAATACAAACCCCAAAACCTTGGGCTTTCGGCTCTCTCACTAACCGAACGAAACACAACAGCACAGTGCCATTGCTCAGACGCCGATCTTCTGCGAGAATATGGCACTAACCCGAACTGGTACTACCCGCGGCTGAAAACAGAAAACTGTTAACAGCGTGGTTCTACCACTAGACGTGTGCAATGAGTGCATGATAATAGTTCAAAATGTTTACTTTTATCTAATAAATATTCCGCTTTATAAATGTCAAAACACATTACCAAATCCTCTAATTTCTCATTATGGAACTTTGTTAAAGTGGCCGCGTTCTTATTTGGTAATGATATATTAAAATGTTTTTCTTTTTGTTCTAAAAATTGTCTTATCTCAGCTCTTGGAAATCCATTGCCGGGCTCGAACCTTCTATATAATAGAAGTAAAATTTACTAAATACATCAGGCTGGCCAGACGGGTTGATATAAGGTTTTACTTTAAATTTAGCATTTTCTTGAACAGGTGTGTTATCTGCGTTATATCTCTTTTTCAACTATTACAACACCCATAGACTAGAAATGGGGTGGTGAGTTGTATATCTATATAGTTACCTCGTTACCATAAAGAAAACATTTGTAATAATCATAAAATACGTTGTAATAAATATTACAATTTAATATAGTGACTAAATAACAATTTAAAACATCGTAAAAATAATTTATTTTAAATCAATTTTTCCCTTATATTTTCTTTTTATAATCAAGATGAGACATTGAAGGTGTGACAATAAATACTATAATCTTTTTAGTATCATAATAGTATCTTTTATTATATAATATATTACATCGCAACCATATAACAATATTAAAACACAAACGCATCAACAAAAATATCTCATATTCATATTGCAATTTCTATTTTTACACAGTGCACAGACAAAATAGTTTGAATGTTAAACAAAGCTTATTTCGTTGAATATTTATTTTTATTCCCGTATATTTAAATAGCCATTTGTTATTAAAAGCTGTTGTTCGTATAGCGATATATATTCACCATTGTGCACAGCCGGTACGGTGCGGCTGTAGGACGCGCAAAAATTTATATCAACCGCGCACTAGTTACACTGTTTTGTGTGAAACTGTGCTCTTTGCTTTTTGTACTCAAATATATTTTGTTTATTTTTTACAACAATAACAGCTTTATTTCACGTGTATTATGAAACAATAAAGTATATCTACGTAAAACCTTGTCATAAGAAGTTATCTTCTATGCCAAGTGTGATATTAAACTCACGATGAGTTTAATATCTACGCAGAACGAACAATCTTTCAAATTTAAATTACTAAAATTTAGCATTTGATATGCTTAACTATTTATAAAACCCGATTACGAAGCGAAAAGTGATGTCACAAGCGGGATTCGAACCCGCGCCTATTGGGATTCCGGCCCAATCGTGCTGCCACTACACCACCGTGACTTATTGTAGGACATGCAAATTTCGCTTCGTATCATATTTACGTCTTAAGGTGATGGTATGTCATCTACCCGACAATCTTTACACATTGTTATAGGCTTAATACTTCAAACATTGCAGTTAGAATTATATTAAACGATGACACAACCTTGTTATTTAAATTACTGAAATTTAGCATTTAATATGCTTAATTATTTATAAAACCCGATTACGAAGCGAAAAAAAAAATCTTTCAAATTTATAATATAAAAAAATCATCATCAAATTCTTGGCAATATGTGAGTGAAAGAGCATGTCTTCATCATATATCTCTGGTGGAAGAAGATAAAACGTGGCAATAGGTCTTACTTAAATTTCATGACTAGTCATTTACGTGAAGTCTAACTTTCTTGGCATATAATCATTGACTGATCGGCAATAACTGTAATTGTCAACTTCAGTAACTTCACAGCCCACATAAGTCATATTGGTCACGATTCTCCGTCACCATAGGAAAGAAATGACTTACTACATATTAGAATTTAATCGCACTAGCAATCGTCTTACATCATTGCCGCTTATATATGTCTCACTGTTGGGCTCGAGCATTTTCCATAATGGGACGGGAAATTGACCTACTGCACTTCGCTGGTCAAAAGCGTTGGTGTAAGGTTTTATTTCGAGTTTCCTTCTCTCGCATAGATATTATATGCGTTTTATGCGATCACCCACGGGTAAGATAGGGGGTGGTGAATTGTATTATTACTCCATCACAACACGGAATCGTCCTACATGTGGTATGTAATCAACGACACTATAAACTCCAGTTCCTGTACCACTATAGCGTCTGTGTAGTTGCGCAAACTAATTCTAATATAACTGCTTTACAAGACGTCTATCAAAAATCTCATTTAAGTAAAGTTACTTTTTCGTCCATTTGACTAAACATTTATCACGCTACGGTACTTAGCTTTCAATAAGGGTAAGCTGTTGCGGGCTGAATTGATGACATCACCCCATAGCCGCCCCATAGAGCGGATTGGGCACCGACGGGCCGGGTTTTATTGGCCCTTTATCTAATTATACGTCCTTATTCAAGAAGGTCCCAATTTGTGGACGGAATACTAAAATATTAAAAAGCTCCTCATTTTGTATCTAGTTTCGAATGTACATATATTTTCTTAAATACTTGATTTATTTTTAAAGAAGTAGAAGAAAAAGCCCTGTGTAGTAAGATATCTATTATTTGAATATTAGTTTAAATCCCATTGCAATATTAATGCAGAATTTATTCCCTATAAAGGAGTGTTGTGCATTTGTTCTTTAAAAATAATGCTTAATTTTTTTAAAATTTCATATACCTATCTAATACTCATATAAAAATAAATAAAATAAAATAGCCTTTATTTCACCTGAAATTCCTAAATCTTTATCTATCTTCTATATCTATCTTTATCCATATACATATAATAAAAATGTAACGGATCGCTGTCTGTACATGGAAGATATATGAGAAAAAATATTTCTGGGACCTTTATCAACACAAATAGAACCCAAAACAATTATTTTTAATTTTTTGTCTATTTATTTGTTTGTCTGTGCGTTTGTGCACGCTAATCTCAGAAACGGCTTATTCAATTTAGTCGCAGTTTTCGCTAATATATTGTAATAAGCTTCACTTAACATTTAGGCTTTATCTATTTCATGTCAATTGGTTTATAAATAAAAAAGTAATGTCAATTTAAAAAATGTTCGAAGAAAAAAATCTTTATCGATTCTTTTCAAAAATAAATAAACACGTGTTTCAGAATTTGTTGATTTTCACCCTCTGGGGGTGTAAATTAGGCCTGCAAAGCGGGTTGGACGACTCATTAGCGCCAAGCCGATATTATTGAAGATGGCAACTTGAAATGTTGACAGTGGTTTCTTTCTATGACGTAGAGATCTACTAAGAAAGGATTTTACGAAATTATACCCCTAAGGGGGTGGAACAGAGTGGCAAAGTTTGTATGGGGAGAAAAAAATCTTTATTGATTCTTTTCAAATTACGAGTCGAATCAAATGTTCTAGGGTAATATCCGGCTACGACTGGGCGTTGAGAGGGAGTCTCCCCCCGGGCTGAGCGTTATTTGCTATGCTGACGACACGCTCGTCACAGCCCGGGGCAGGACATTCGAAGAGGCGGCGAGCCTGGCCACTCTCGGCACCGAGGAGATGGTCAG
The DNA here is from genome assembly GCA_905163515.2 of Lymantria monacha. Classification (NCBI taxonomy): domain Eukaryota; kingdom Metazoa; phylum Arthropoda; class Insecta; order Lepidoptera; family Erebidae; genus Lymantria; species Lymantria monacha. The sequence goes on along the minus strand of LR991084.1, from coordinate 37,006,347 downwards.
GCGAATCGAGGCGCTGGGGCTCAAGGTGGCCCTAAACAAGACGGAGGCCCTTTTATTCCATGGGCCCCGTGTGAGGCTGCCCATCGGCGCCTCGTTAGTCGTCAACTCCATCCACATCAGTATCCAGGCCCATATGAGGTACTTGGGTCTGGTGCTCGACGGGCGATGGTGGTTCCAGGAGCATTTCCGTCAAATTGCTCCCCGGCTGGTCGGCGCGGCGTCCGCCCTTTCTCGGCTCATGCCGAACGTGGGCGGACCCAGTTTCGAGGGCCGACGTCTGTATGCGGGGGTGATCCGCTCAATGGCCATGTACGGCGCACCCGTGTGGGCGAGGGCTCTGAACGCCCAGCTTAGGGCTATACTGTGGAGGCCACAGCGAACCATGGCGGTCAGAGCCATTCGAGGGTACCGCACGGTGTCTACCGAGGCGGCATGCCTATTGGCCGGGACACCCCCGTGGGACCTAGAGGCGGAGATGCTCTCCGACCTCTACCAGCGGGTTACCACAATGCGCGACGAGGGTGGCTCCCCATCGTTCAACGAGATAGCCACCTGGCGCGAGGACGCCCGCCGAGAAGTCATCGCCCATTGGGCTACGCGGCTGGAGAGGCCTAGACACGGTATTGTTACCGTCGAGGCCCTCCGGCCCGTACTGATGGAGTGGATGGAGCGGCGGCATGGAGTGCTCTCCTTCCGGTTGGTGCAGGTCTTGTCGGGGCACGGTTGCTTCGGCAAGTACCTGCACACGGTCGTGCGGTGAAGGAGGCGGCGGAACGAGTCCGGGAGGATTCCCGTGACCCGGGCCGCCACCCGCGGCCAGGGCGCATGCGCGAGTATCTGCGCCTGATGCCGCCCTAACCGAGGTGATCGGATTCGGGTGATCGGACCGGGGAATTGTCCGGTCACCCGACGTGAGGCCACCGCGTGAGGGCGACGCCTCGACGGCGAAAGCTGTCGGGGCGTCGACGAGAGAGGAACCCGAGAAGGTATATCGCCGGGCGGGCCACCGAAGACAAAGATCGGGTACCTACCGGTGGTCCGCTCGCACGGCGAAGAGAGGTGTTTGCAGGGTGGGTCCATGGGGTTGCGCGCCGCCTCTTCCGTCGCCCCGCAAAAAAAAAGGGGTAATATCCGGCATTTGTCAATTTTCACCCTCTGGTTGTGTAAACTAGGCCTGTGAAACGGGTTGAACGACTCATTACCGCCAAGCCGAAACTATTAAAGCTAGAAACATTAAATTTTGAAGCACGTTTCTATTTATAACATTGAGATTCAATATGAAAGGATGGAAGGAGGTGTAACAAAGCGGCAAAGTGTGTATGGGGAGAATTTTTTTTTTTATGATTCTTCAAATTTCGTACAAATACTCTTCGGTAAAAATAAATAAACACGTGTTTCTCTCTCCCTCTCCATCAACCCCGCACCAGTGCCGGCGTGAGAGCTCACACGATACACATAGTAGACGGCAATAGGCTCTTGCCTAATAATCTTAATGTAATGTATCTTAAATCATTAGTAATGATTTAAGATACAGGTTAAGTTTAACTTCAAAAATGTTCACTCTATAACTCAAATAATAAATCATATCTAACGAGGTCGCAACTATGCTGGTGAAACAAAACAGTCAAATAAAGGGTGGCGATAATTATATTTTTCCCATGGTCATACCGTAAATACACATACACATACATATCATCACGCCATATCCCTTGCAGGGTAGGCAGAGAGAACAGAGTGCCAGAGAACTCTATCTCTGCATACTTCACTCGCTTCCTCAACATTCATAATTCTCTTCATACACGCTCGTCGGTTTCGGAGACTCTTGACTCCACCTTCCTTCAGTACCTGACCGATCTGGTCTAGGTAGGTTAGTCTCGGTCTCCCTCGGTACCTACATCTTCCACTTTCGCATTGTATATCTTCTTAACCAGACGTTCGTTCGGCATACCGTAAATAGATAGATATTAAAGGTAATATAATTTGTAGAATGAATAGAACTGTGAACCTCTTTTTAATTTAGTGACCGGCTATGGTATATAGACACTCGCGCACCGTACTCGTACATCTACGTTGCGCGGGCGGGCCACCGCGACCGGGTATCATTTCGAGTCGAAGCCCTCATGCAGTTAACCTCAATACAGGTACTCACGCTTGCGCCGCCCAAAGCACCGACGGTAGAGCGTGTCAACCTAGAGTATTTTCTCTCGGACCCACCCTATTGCCTAATTCCGTTAGACAACTAACTCGCAGAAGGCGGCGACCGCATCCCAGTTTCTGACACTGTTGATTATTGTCCTAGCGACAAACCTTCAACACCTTGCATTGCTTTTTCTATTTAACTCTATCAGAGATGACTTCTGCGTGGACGAAGTCGCGGGCAAAAGCTAGTTTACATATAAAACTAGCAAACTCAGCCGGCCATTGATGTCCTTGATTTGACTTCAGTAAATGTGTATCACCTTTGATAGTGTTCATAGAGGCTTTTGTACTGAACCGTCTCGCGCTCCATACATGCACAGCACTCCCACTAATGAATCGGTCATCAAACAACTTTATGATTAAGCGAATTGTGTATATTTAATTCATCGCCAACGTGACCTATCTAACGCGGTCAGATAACGGACCAACCTCCAGGACGGAACATATTTTCTATATTATATTTTAAAACAACTGTTCTGTAATAAGCAAATCCTTGCATCACGGGGTCTTTTTCCTTATGGTGACGGAGTAAAAATACAATTCACTACCCCCTATCGTACCCGTGGGTGATCGTACGAGATGTCTCAGGGATATAAAATGTATATAACATCTATGCGAGAGAAGGAAAACTCGAAACAAAACTCTATACCAACACGTCTGACCAACGGTGGTATAGTAGGTCAATTACCCTTCCATTATGGAGGAGGCCTGAGCCCAACAGTGGGACATATATGGGCTGAGATGATGATGATGATCACGGGGTCTTTACAAACATACAATTAACGAATACAAATTACATCCTGACTCAGAATAACATATTGTGGATGAGACAATCTATTGTCTTGCGCGGGAATTAACCCACGATACTGGCGCGGTATCTCTGTATCTTAACCAGTAAGCTATCTGACTTGAATATATATCAATAGAATATTTATATACTCATCATCATCATCATCACCATCATCACAGCTCATTTATGTTCCACTGTTGGGCCGTAATGGGAGGGAAATTAACCTACTATACCACGCTGGTCAGACGTGTTGGACGTGTCGGTATAGGGTTTCGTTTCGAATTTTCCTCCTCTTGCATAGGTGTTATATGCATTTTATATCCCTTAGTCGCCTCTTACGATCACCCACGAGTAAGATAGGGGTAGTGAATTGTATTCTTACTCAGTCACCACACGGATTATATATATACTCATAATATTTAAAAACTAACAGAGTATATTGACTCAGCACGGTTGGGCCGGATTCCCAATAGGTGCGGGTTCGAGCCCCGCTTGTGACATAATTTTTCGTTTCGTATCGGGTATTTATAAATAATTAAGCATATTAAATGCTAAAAATTTCAGTAATTTGAATAACAAGGTTGTGTCATCGTTTAATACAATTCTAACTGTAAAGTTTGAAGTATTAAGTCTATACAATGTGTAAACATTGTCCGATAGATGGCATACGTCACCTTGAAGACGTAAGATATAATATGATTCGAAATTTGCATGTCCTAAAATAGTTCACGATGGTGTAAGTGGCAGCACGGTTGGGCCGGATTCCCAATAGGTGCGGGTTCGAACCCCGCTTGTGACATAATTTTTCGTTTCGTATCGGGTATTTATAAATTTCAAATAGTATTCATATTTTTCGTGATTATTAATTTATTGCCATGTCCAGGTCGTTATCCTACGTGCGACTAACACAGTTCGTTTCAAATATTATTATAAAAGTAGCAACATAAATTTTATGGCCATACTTTTTATTTTAGCTGCAATCACAGGAATATATCGTTCCATCTCGTAAATGTGCTTCGGTGTGCTGGAGGGGTGCCGGGGGCGGTGGTTGTGTAACGGTTGTGAGGGGGTGGCGCGCACCCTTCGCGTATTTTTTATTTACAACCTTTATGTCTGAATACATCTCGGATGTATTAAATAAAATGTTTACGACTGTTTCCATCGTCGAAGATAGATGTCTGTCTAGATACCTACGCCAGATAGAACGACTAAATATCATTTACAAATTGTATACAAGGATTATTTATAGCTTTTATAATTCTACTTGTTATAATTTGATTGAATTAAACGATACATGGGGAATTCTGATATTATTTTGGAATGGAAGATAAGGAAGACCCATACCTTTCACACCGTTTTTTTAATAAAGACACCACCATGTACTAAGGAAAGTGTTGTCCTGCGTGGGAATCGAACCCACGGCACTGACATGGAAGGTATCTTAACCACTACGTCATCCGTGCAGTTCAATTAATATAACTAACACCTCGTAAAATAATGGAATACAAGATAGTATCAAAACAGTATAGGATACAAGAAAATCATCTTAAATGTATTTCAGCAACCTTCAGAACTTCAATTTGCAATTTTCCGTAGAACTGTGAATTGAAACGACACGTGTTTCACTTCTGAACGAGGCATCCTCAGCACGGTTTGGCTTCATATTCTCTTTCTCTAATTCATATTCATATGTACGTCTTCCATCTTACCACCTGGCTCATATCACCTCTACAGTGAAAGGGAAAATGATTTAATATGCCACATTAGTGTAATAGGTTTTCTTTTCGACTGTTCTTTCCCCCGCAGAGATATTATATTATCTGCGTAACGTGAGGTGTTTTATTTTTGTTTTTTTCCACCCGCGGAAGAGATAGGGGATAATGTATTTTTATTCCATTATTTCTCTTAAGGTTGTTGTGTGGTAGCGGCTACGAATACTACCAACACTTACTTTGCTCGTGGATGTCGTAGAACATAACTATGAGATTTATAATGACCTGGGCCAGCTCTATCTAATGCCGTTTGGTCAACAATTACATTCCTAAAGATGGTTAACGAATAACTTTTAAAATATGTAGGTACTATGAAAGAAGAGTACATATTGTATCGACCCCAAGTAATTGGGATAAGAGTAGGAGAATGATGATGATATTTTTCTTAAGGTTTATAATTATGAAATAGTAAAATAAAAACATCTCGTGTGGTGACTGCTTAAGAATATTACAAACCCTTACTTGCCAGGAATGGGCTGCAACGTTCTTTTGGGTAACTTATAAAGCGAAGTTACCATTGTAGTGATTAAGGTATTATCCTCCTTCGTAGGAAGACATTTGTGCACTAGTAGATATCTGATAAGCTGATCATGATAAACAAGGAAATTAATAAATAGGAGTTCAGTTCACGGATCTCTTCACCAGGATCTGGCTATCTGCTATCATCTCAAATAATAGAATAACGCGCGATCAAAATCATTGCCCTCAATAATACATAATAGGAATAAAATGCTTCTGAATCTGCTATCTTTTGACAAAGCATACTATGAGGTTTATAATAAAGAGACCAAGTTATCTCTTGTTTTATCTATAAATATCATCACATGATAATTACTTATAAGGAATAGTGTAGAATGCGAATAGAATTGAGATAGTTCAATAGTATTTCAAGTCAGTTCACCACTTAGTACCTATTCTTACAGTTATCATAGTCGTAGAATTGTAAAAAGGTTTAACAGAAGAATAAATAGAGCACTTTCCTCGTTAAATTATTACACCCAACTGCCAAGAGAAGAATTATTATTAGTGTTGTTTTCCCGTAAGAGATTATGTTTTACTAGAGGTTATTAAGATTCATGAATTTCAAAGTGAATATTTATCCGTGTGGTGACAGAGTATAAATAAAAATCACCACCCCCTATCTTACCCGTGGGTGATCGTAAGAGACGTTCTGGACGATGTAAAACTCTTCTTTTATTACACCTACGAGCAATTTAACTGTTGGTAATATTCATATCCGCTACCACACAGCAATTTTTTGTAGTTTTTTTTTCGTAACTTATGTAATTCTTTATATAATTCCTATATACTTGAGTATGTGACTACAGTACTCCTAAATAGCTGGACCAACAACGTTTTTTTTTGTAATTAAATGAATTCAAGGGGATTTTAGATTAACAATTAAACTCGGTATATGGCACTGTAAACGATTATCCGATTTCAAGGTAATTCCTTGAAATCGGATATTTTCATCTTTTTTGGTTTAGCTATGTAATATAAATATGTATTATTAATCATCATCATTATTATCTCAGCTCATATGTCCCACTGCTGGGCTCGCGCCTCCTCTACACTAGGAAGGCAATTGACCTATTATACCACGCTGGTTAGACGTGTTGGTATAGGGTTTTATTTCGAGTTTTCCTTCTCTTGCATATATGTTATATGCATGTTTCATCCCTTAGTCGTCTTTTACGATCACACACAGGTAGGAAAGGGGGTGGTGAGTTGTATTCTTACTCCGTCACTACACAGATAATTAATATCATGTTTCAATTGTAAAAAATAATATCGAAAAAGAAACTTGCACGGGTTTTGTATAAAAATATGAGGCAAAAAAATGTGAAATCCATGCCTTGAATTGTACGTTATCGGTCCCAGCTGCAATAAACATATACACAGACAGCCGATACGGGAACTCATTATCTTCAAATATAAAATCGCATTGGATAGAAAATAACGAAGTATCGGTAGATGAAAATGTTGTAATACAAATATAACAAGTGAATACAATACAAAACAACCGTAGCAACACCACAATAGACACAATATTACAACTTCATTCATAGACAAATATAATCATAGTTTACATTCTCCCTCGCACCCTGGCACTCGGCCAGTGACGTGCTATCCGGTACCACGTTCAACATACAACCCACAAAAATGTCTACTATTACAAAATGTTATACTCTTGTTGATACACTCAATGCATTCATTATTTTTAACGCCCTACGAAAAATGGTGGGTGTTTTAAATGTGATGTGTCTATGTGCCTATCTATGGCAACATATAAACTAATGAACCGAATATGATTCAATTGTTTTGTTTGAAAGCTGACATGATTGGGATGCTTCTTAGTTACATTTTTTTAATAAGCTTTTTATTCGTGTGGTGACGGAGTAAATATACAAATCACCACCCCCTATCTTACCCGTGGGTGATTGTAAGAGACGACTAAGGGATACAGAAGCCAAATAACATCTATACAAGACAAAGAAAACTCGAAACAAGACCCTATACCAACACGACTGACCAACGAGGTATAGTAGGTTAATTTCCCTTCTATTATGGAGGAGGCTCGAGCTCAGCAATGGGACATATATGAGCTGAGAAGATGATGATGATGATGATGATAAATAAGCTTTATATAAGATACCTACGTGTTAGCCTCATAATTTATTAGGTATTTAATTTACTTTCAAACAATATCTGTGAGCTAAAATTTGAAATATTCATGTATGATGGTACCACCAGCTACCCTGTTAGTGTAGCTCAAAGATAGGAGATGAAAGTTTTCAATTACCTATTAGTAAATCCATATAAAAGTATGTGCTCATTGGATTTCATCGTAGCTAGTTCTGTTCATTATAGTTTGTTTTATTACGTCGAGGGTATTTTTTTTAAATTTTGTATTATAACACTAATAATATTCTTATTATATATGTAATAATTTTTATAATAGCCACAAGCAAAATGCAGCAGTTTCATATATTAATAAAACATATATCTTTTTAAATAAAATTGTTAAATAAATTAATAGTCGAGACTACATCATAGTAATTCTATTTTATGAAAGCATTTTGGCTATATTTGACCATTTTACTAACCTAACCTATAACCGTCTGAGTGGTGGATTCCAACTGAACGTGATTGCGCAGATGATGTAGTGGTTACTACCGTGACAGAGTCAAGGGTTCGATTCCTAGGTAGAATATTGTATGGCCACCGAAGTCAAAGATCGGGTACCGGTGGCCCGCTCGAACGGCGAAGGGAGGAGTTTGCAGGGTGGGTCCATGGGGTTGCGTGTCGCCTCTTCTGTCGCCCCGGACATTTTGTCGGGGCGCGACCACATCCATGGTCCACCTTGCGGGAAAAAAAAAAAGGTAGAATATTGTACGATCTACAAACTTATTGTTTTAAGTCTGGGTGTTATTTGTGCCCCTTAAATTGAAAGTTTCTAAAATATCTCACAATAAAATAATTATTTTCTTAGTGCAGGGTCTGATATTTATTAAAAAAAAACAAATAATATTTAAATTATAAATTGAACTTCATTATATCCAAGTTACTGAGATTTGGCATTTAACATGATTAGTTAATAATAAAAACTTGTTTACGAATGAACAATGATTATCACAAGTGGGACTCGAACCTATACCTATTGAAAATTTGTTCCGATCGACCTACCACTTAGACAAGTGCGAGCTGTCGTATGACAATCAAATTGTAGCTCGTATTATTTTATAATCTTAATGGAAGACTTGTGCCATCTACCGGAAAACGCTTACATAATGTATCGATTTAATACTCTAAATTCTCAGTTAGATGGTGGCATTAAATGGTGACACAGCTTTTGCATGCTATTCAAATTAGGTACTGAGATTTAGCAAATAACTATTCCCGATTATATATAAAAAATTACAACTTTATATACTTTCATACAATTCTGTTTTCGTTCAAAATTCTCATATAAAAGGCGGTCATCATATCTAATCCGAAAAAGATGTCTAAAAATATACAAAAGTTACTTATATTATGAAAGCAGAAGTAAAAATTTACTGCATTACAAATATATACAGATAGATGATAAGAATAGATGAACAATCATAGATATCATACTCAAAGAAGATTTTTATAGCATTATGTCCCATACTGTCCTATACTCTTTTTTTGACTTTTTACTTTTCACTGTTTGACACAAGAATTTCTAAGGAACGTAATGCCACAATGGCCAATAATGGCCACGTTTGATAGGTTGTTCGGTCTACCCAATTGGTGTTCTAAATTTCCCTGGAGTACTATTCTATTGCAGACCATTCATCTGATGAGCTGTTACAAGTTGACTTAATAATAGTTAGTAAATCAACGTGTTGTAGCGAGCTTCACGGTAGATGGCGCTGAACAATGGCATGATTTTAGTGAGCTTTATTTTTAATGTCGTGGTTTTAGTACCGGAATATAAAAGTGTCGAAGCATTTAGTCTAGTTATATTCATTAGGAGGATAATCTCTTATGTTTTAGCGAGTATTACATATTTAAAATAAAACATTTGTTAGAGATTTTAACACGTTTTACATTTATTTTCTTATATTACCTAAGTTTCGATTTTTGTTTACAGTATTCGTAGTCACGAAAACACATTAATTCACGTCTAATATATCATCGTTATTATAGAAGTTATCTATCTACTACAGCTTCAGTTATTAATTATTCAGCTACATTTTGACACAATATTAATGGAAAAGAGAACATTTTACGGATATTATCTATCTAAATAATAATTTTATTTCATATAATAGGTAATAATAACGGCTCGTGTGATTAAAATATTTGTTGTTAGCATATTACACCGTCTAAATAATTTAGTTAACCCTCTCCCTAAACATCTGTAAATTAATCCACTCGAATGTCACGTTAAACACTGGCAACGACCTCATAAGCCGAGTCCAGTAATACAGCCATAACATTTGTAGCTAGTTTGTTTAAGGGCCCCACTCGTAAACTTTTCGTCGGACGAGCGTCGTAAATTTCACGGCTCGCTATTAAAAGCCATCATAAACAGTGTCGACGGAGCCACGAATTGATTTCATAACAATAGTTTTATTTTATGGTAGCTTAAGCTATTGTATGGATTTATTGGGTGGTAAATGGCCGCAATAAGTGGTTATGTTTACAAACGCGATGCTTTATGACGAGTTTTATAGACATTATTTTATAACGGTAATATATTTGTGACGGAAAAAAAAATTACAAATAAAACGATATAGATTATGCAATAGTACCCATCTATTGCATAATCCATATTGTATAAGAGAAATGTGGAATGATTATTGGAATAAAAAGCATTGAAAGAGTAAATCCTATTGAAACTTCATATTCATTCTCGTATTACTGACCTCGAATAACCGAATTTTCTCGCTGTGTTTGTTACTTCATTTCGCTATTAATGGTCAATTCAGAATGACAAAGTTATGAACTTTACTAGAATTAAATTGGCTGCAGATATTTCGTAGTGGTATTATATCAACCTACAGTGCAAAGTGTCGCGTGTTCAATTCTAAGCAGGACAATACTTAGCGATCTACAAATCGTTGTTCTGCATCTGAATGTAATTTGTGTCCGTTATTCGTATGTTTGTAAAGTCCTCCGCAATACGAGAATAAGTTCTGTGCAAGGTGTCGTCGCAAAAACAAAGAATAAAGGAATCTTGCAGGATAATAAATTTACTAGCGGTAGGACCATACTGTGGACAGTTCTCTGTCTACAGCCGCGGGCCGGTCCGTCCGGGGTAGTACCACACTCTCACAGAAGATCGACGTCTGAGCAATGGCAATGTGCTGTTGCGCTTCGTTTGGTGAGCGAGAGAGGCGGAAGCTGAACTGAGTGGGTTTGGGGTTTATATCGGTAGACAGCGGCCTAGCTATACTCCTAGTATAGTAAAGGTCCATGGGCGGCAGTAACACTTACGATCAGGTGTGCTGCTTGCTCGTTTGCTACCATAAGTAATAAAAAACATCTGATTTGCGTGATAATACGATATTTTTTTTCATACTAGGGATATTCTTTTTTTTATTCACACTTCATTCTTTTTATTTAATTTGGATGATATAGTATGTCCTTTATCTTTTACCATTAGATGACCATGAAAACTTGAAAAAGGATTTTTATGTTAAAAGTCCATTTTAAATCCATTCAATTATTACCAATACAGAATTAATTGATAGCACTGATATTGCCACCGGGTTATATCAGCATACGGCTAATAAATTGCTAATAGCCTGGAGTACAGTAATGATATAAAAATAATATAAATATTTACGCTTTTATTACGCAGACGTAGTCAGGAACGTCACTAGTTAATCACGTTGCCTCAATATCAGAAATACCAATTGCAACACTCAACACAGGTGGATATAGAGAACGCTGACTCAGGAAAACCTGCCGAAGACGACACAAATTGTCGAATTCTCATGTGAACGTTCGTCACTATTTGGTCGATCACCGAGATAGTCACACTTTAGTATAATAAGTTATAATAAGTAATATCTTAATTTTGTAATTTTAAATTAATTTTAAATTTATTAGCCTACTTCGGTTTTTTTGCATCTTATGCTGCCACTGCTCTTAACTCTTTATTAGTTCAAGTTGTCTATAAAAAAATAAAGGCATTAATTCAGAGTTAGTTAATACACGTAGGTTTTGTCAATACAGTGGAATTTATAACTAGAACCTCGTTAAGTCGTAATCTTCAGTAAATCTAAAATAAATCCGTGCCAGGTCGCTGAATATATAGTCGGTGTATACCCGATATCTCACATTATTTGCCCTTTGTAACTCGAAGAAAATTGTATTTTCCTGTGAGGTGTTAATAATAAATATTTATACTTCTTTAAACTCACAGCAATGTAATTTAAATGAAATATTCGGTGCTTCTAGTCTTTTTTTTTCTATGAAAATATTTATTTAATTTTCAAACAACATTAAAATCGCAGCACTATATGTAAGTCAAATTTATAACATTTAAATCCTCTATATTTCGAACAATTTTTTTTTTTACATTAAGATTCCACTGTATAATGTTATAAATATAAATGTAAGTTTATTCGTTGTCTTTCCCATCTCATCTACTTAATCAATCGTGAAATATAAATTGTCAGAAATACAGAACAAGCTATAGAATTGTATACAGAAAAAGCAATATTCCTATAAGATTTAATGTGATTGAAAGTGAAGTGAAGTAATGCGGTTACAGCTATTAGGTATTTATTTAATGACATACAATACAGTTTACAATAAATACAGTCAACTAAATTGCAAATGTTACTCTCCTCCTGAGAGTGGATAATGCAGCCCTTCTGTTTAAATGAAAAGTCGTTTAACGCGAGAGTGCACTGGTGAATACCAGCGAAGTCGATGGAGTATGTCGCGACAGTTGATGCGCCAGCGAATTGTGTGCGGCCATAAAAACAGCGATTTTTGATATTAAGATAAAATAATGATCGAGTTCAAATTTGGTAAAGTTTTTCTAAAGTATCAATTTATTTTGATGATTAATAAGTCTGACTTGCGAAAGTCAATAGAATAAATTTTTTTTTTTAAGTTCAAACATATTTGAAAATGTAAGAGAATGATGACTATCATCATCATTCTCCTACTCTTATATCAACTAGTTGGGGTCGATACAGTATGTACTCTTCTTTCATATTACATATTGTAAAAGTTCTTGGCAATAGTTTTATGACCGGTCGCCTGCCAGACGTCAACCCTCCTTGGCAATGTAATTGTTGACCAAACGGCATCAGATAGAGTTGGCCCAGGTCGTTATAAGGTTGACCACCGAAGACAAAGATCGGGTACCGGTGGTCCGCTCGCACGGCGAAGAGAGAGGATTTTACGGTGGGTCTATGGGATCACGCGCCGCCTTCTCCGTCACCCCGGACCGATTTAGCGGGGCGAGACGCACCCATAGCCAACCAATAAAAAAAAAAAAAAGGTCGTTATAAGGCTCTTAGTCGTCTTTTACGACGTCCACGAGTAAAGTATGTAAGGGTTGATAGTATTCGTAGCCGCTACCGCACAGCAAAATAAAGTAAATATACATATATGTTTGCAAATAAAGTAAATAACCATTGTACATACGTTCTTATAAATAAGGCGATCTCACTGATTTTTTTGGCGAGTATTTTTCAGAAGCACTCCCCAGTCTTTCGATCCGATGGTAGTTTATTTAATTATTTCAAACTAATTTTAAAGTGACAAACATGCAAGTGTCTTATCAAGTCTTATGTAGTCAAAACATCTATACATATAAATAAAATTTAAAGTTCTGTTTGTAAATTGAAATTAACAGCTTTTTACTAAATGCATATAAAAATATATACGGACCTTACATAAAAAAAAAACTATTTTTAAAATTTATTTCTGTCTGTCTGTTTGTTTTGGCTAATCTTTGAAACGGCTGGACCGATGTTCACTGTCAGGTAGCAGATATTATAAGCTGTAACTATGCTACTATAGAAAAAATAATGTACCGGAAAAACAAAATAAAAACCATTGACAGTCGCCGAGTGACACTAAATGCGCGACTGAAGCTTGAGAAAGGGCATACCTTTTTATCAACAAATCACGCAGGCAAAAGCTAATTACATCATATAATTCAAAGAAATGTTTTAAATTCCCTTTTATACTTATAATCACTCCCCGGTGGTGTCAAATGTCATAATTACTAAGACCCGCTCGTTTAGGAGCCGTAAACGATGTGTAATAACGTAGTTGACGGCTCTCATCTCTATCGTGACGTTCTTAGTTAAGTTATGCGTTCAGTTTGCATACGGTGAGCAATGTCGCACTACCTACTGCTTGAGATAACACTGATTAGATTTCTAGGTTCAAGTGCAGCGGAATTTACGTTTAGTCTATATTTGCTACGTTTGATTTGCGCACCATTATAGCTTTATTGTAAGTGAAAAATAATCTCTATTTTTACGAAAATGGTTTAGAATTAATAATTGGAATTAGTAAATGGCGCTGTGATCGATTTAAGGGAATAATATAATAGTTCTCGTATAAATCATCTCACGTCTACATCAGAAATACTTTCCATTACTTGTGTATAAAAAAAAGCAAAATGAAATTAAGACCCTATTTTATAGCCTTAGTTAATGAGAAATCTTCTGAGAAGTTTATTTTTAAAATATTCCTTCTATTGAGTCTTTACGTTAAAAAATTAAGAAACCGCCTAGTAATTATTTGTAGTAATTTTTAATTTAATAAGAAATCATATAAAAGTCATGACCGTATAATTTTATACCCTATTTTACACCCTTAGAACTCAAAGTTGCCAAATACACTAATATATTAATTTATACTAAAGAGCATGTTTTATTGAAGACTGTGGATATTTTTTCTTTTGTCTCCAAGTAAATTTTGTCCTTGCCTTTCACCTCTTAGAGGTTGAATTTTGTGGAATCCTTTCTTAGTATCTATACTACAAAAAGATACTATTGATAAAATATTACATAAAGTGTGAATGGTTTCGTCTTACCGTTAATTAGTCAGTCAATCAGCTTCTCAATATATCTAAACGTAGGTAGAATATATCATATGTTACTATTAAATAAGCAATCAACTAGCTTTTGCCCGCGACTTCGTTCGCGTGAAATAGTTACTTTCGACTAACGCTAACTTTAACTCGCGACTTCGTTTACGTAGAACGTACAAATATTTTCAAAGTGTAGTTATTACTACATGAAAGTTAGCCTTAGCCCAAAGTAACTATTCCACGTAGCTGAAGTCGCGGACAGAACCTTTTTTTTTTTCATTTTTTTTTTTGCGGTGGGCCATGTACGTCGCACCCCGCCAAATCGGTCCGGGGTGACGGAGGAGGCGGCGCGCAACCCCATTGACCCACCCTGCAAGCACCTCTTCTTCGGTCACCAAACGTAAGGCCAACGCATGAGGATGACGCCTCGACGGCGAAAGCTGTCGGGGCGTCGACAGGAGAGGAGCCCGAGAGGGCATACCGCCGAGCGGGCCACCGAAGACAAAGATCGGGTACCGGTGGCCCGCTCGCACGGCGAAGAAGATGTGCTTTCAGGGTGGGTCAATGGGGTTGCACTCACCGAACCCTGCTTAGACATCGATTTTCTGTGGGCTGTAGACATAAAACTGTCAACAGTTGTCTTACCACTACCAAGGCTGTGTCCTACAATGAATTTTAATATGGAAGTTATTGCCTTCCAATGTAGCACTGTATGATCAATAGTCAGGTAATAAAATACAGTTAATCTCTTGATTTTAAACAAACAATATATAGAACAATGTATCACCTACGTTCACATATCACTGATTCAGTTTTCAAACAACAACTTCTCAAAAGCTTTACGAGCTTTTTTCAAAACCTTTAAACTATCTAACAATACGCTCGACGCTAAAAGCCCACGGAGCCGGCAGAGAACGACCATTTGCAATAAAAAAACGCACAAAAGTTCACAACGCTTGGGCCAAATTGTCCCGCACTACGAATTGAAACTATAAATTTCAGTTAGGGTTCAGTTCGAGAATTTTTTTTGTGGTTATCATATGAAATACTGCGGGCAGCTTACACGCTTAATTTAAATTAAATTATTCCGGTATATGTAGATACGATTAGTTGAGTTCTCTACGAGATAACGAGATAGGAATTTATTCACCATTTACTTTTATTGGACAGCTATATAGTTATAGGATATATTATATTATATATATAGTTGCAGGTAAATCTTAACTTGTCATATGTCCACTATCTGAAGGCATACATCCTTAACTTCGGTAGCATACACCGTTTTCTCGGGAATTAAGATTATAGAATATGTAGGTATATTTTTTTTTTAATGAGACATCACCTTTTTTTTTCTTACGGTGGACTATGGATGTAGTCGCGCCCCGCCAAATTGGTTTGGGGCGACGGAAGAAGCGACGCGCCTCCCCAAAGACCCATGCTAGAACACCTCTCATCGCCGTGCGAGCGGACCACCAGTACCCGATCTTTGTCTTCGGTGGGCTGCCCGGCGGTTTACCCTCGCAGGTTCATCTCGAGTCGATGCTCCGGTCCGATCACACGATGCTTCGGCTAGGGCGGCATTAGGCGCAGATATTCGTGCCTGCGCCGCCCGAGGTGCCGGCGGCGGCTTGAGTTCGCATGGAGAGAATCCTCCAGGACTCGTTTCGCCGCCTCCTAGCCGCCGCGAGGCAGTTATTTTAGCCAGCCGGCAGTGCCAGGTCCGCACCGATTACACCGACGAAGTCACGGCGCTGCTGAGCCCAGGTCACGCAGACCTCAAGCGTATGGTGCGCCGTGTCCTCGTCACTGCCGCACTATTGGCAGGACGGAGTTAACAACGTGCACACGGTCGCAAGGAGGAACCTTGCGACCATGTGCAGGTACTTGCCGAAGCAACCGTGCCCCGACAAGACTTGCACCAGCCGGAAAAAGAGGACCCCGTGTCGTCGCTCCATCCATTCCATCAGTACCGGCCGGAGGGCCTCAACGGTAACAATACCGTGCCTAGGCCTCTCCAGCCGCGTAACCCAACGGGCGATGACGTCCCGCGCGGGCTTCCTCACGCCAGGTGGCCATCGCTAAGCGATATGGAGCCACCATGAGACACCACCCTGCACTAAGGAAATAATTCTTGTATTGCGGGGGACTTTGCAAACATGCATTAATACAGACAAATTACACCTATACTCAGAACAACACTTTGTATATCGCATAAAGTGTTGTCCCGCTCGGAAATCGAACTCACGGCACTGGCACGGAAGATCTTTACCACTATGCCATCTGTGCACTCAGAGTTTTATTTATATAATGCATGGTGCTAACAATGCTTTACTAATTTACTGACTAGCATACCTCTGAGGACGTTCTCACAAACATATAATATTAGTCACTGTGTATTATGTTTATTTTATCTTTATGTGGTAGCAGATATAACAGGCCAGTTTTTTTTCCATTTGCGTATAATTTTGTCAATAGTGATATAAAGTAGGGGGAAAACTACGCAACTTTCAATACATGTTACATTTATAACAAATATTGTATTGCATTCTATTAAATAGTTAATTCTTGTTTCCTATAATTTGTATAACTGGGCCTACACGGGCGTACACCCTCGTATCATCACCCTGGCCAGCGAGATTGACAAACAATTTTATTATGAGTTTACCCTTTTAGTGATGTTATCTACTAATTGCCTTAATACATTTTTACAATATACACATGAAAGGATGGTGATAATATTCATCACGTAGTAGTACGTATATACAATAAATCAATACTCAAACTGTCACGTATCTACAAATTGGCAACACTGCGTTCAATAATAAAGCGGCTGGCAATTAGCTTGCATTATCCGAAATTTAATGAAATGTAAATTAATGAAATGGCTTCAAATGATCTTCTCTATTGCATACTATTTGTGCGAAGTTTGTCAATCGTTATACAAATGAGTTGTTAAAAATCTTAACAATTAAAAAAAACTAGAATAGCTTTACTTTCTTTAGTAATTAGTCATAATTATTTTAACAGCTCCTAATAGTTATCAGTCAGCGCTTCGAGCAACGTCACAAAGGTAGCGTGCGATAGGAATAGCGCTCTACGAAACCGAAATTAGTCGATTATCTCTTTTTAACAATCAATGTGCAGTATATATCTTCGTATACTTTAATTATTGTATAGAATACTAACATGCGAACTATATAACTACTAACATGTAAAGATGCGAAAGGGAATGCTCCGATGGTTAGGACATGTGGAAAGAATGCCGAACGAACGCCTGGTTAAGAAGATATACAATGCGAAAGTGGAAGGATGTAGGTATCGGGGGAGACCGAGACTCACCTATCATGCCCAAATTGATCACGTACTGAAGAAAGGTGGAGTCAAGAGTGTCAGAAACCAGCGAGCGTGTATGAAGAGAATTATGAATGTTGAAGAAACGAGTGAAGTATGCAAGGACAGAGTTCTCTGACACTCTGTTCTCTTTGCCTACCCTGCAAAGGATATGGCCTGATGATATGTATGTATGTATGTATTACTAACATGCGCTGATCTTGGTGTGATAAATTAAACACTGTTTATTTAAAAAAATTCATACAAATAATCGTATAAATAATCATATAAATAATCCAATGATCGTTTTATTATTACTTAGTTATTCTGTTACCACAAAGATGAATGCTAAATTATTGTTTAAAAAAAACACCTAAATTCATATGTAAATTGTGTTTTCATAAACAACATTTTGTGTTATCACGTAAGCGGTGTGTATTACTCGTCACGTGTCAACAGTCAAATTATCTGCATGTAACTGTACTGGCTCACACAGTCACATGCCAAGTATTTTGTTCATACATAAATAAATCAACAGCAGCGATAGTCTAATGGGAATGAATAATAGTTGGCAATAGAAAAGTATCAAATACGTACTCTCTTTTCGATTCTGTTCTCTCAAATAATATGGGTATTCAATAAGTTTGCGTTTGATATGAAAGTAACACAAAATCACCCAATTCCGCGGGTGTTGTACAAGACTGTTAAGTGACAGAAGCAGATGGCCTTACTGTAAGAGATGGAAACTTAGAAATAAAACCATATACCAAAACATTTAAAAAGGTTGGTATAGTATGTTCATTTCCTTTTTAATGTATAAGAGCCTCGAACCCAGAAATGAGTCTTAATTGAGCTGATTTTAGCTAATATACGTTCTACTGCTGAGCCTCCTTCATAATAAGAGGGAAATTACACCACCCACCCACTACACCATTCTGGTCAGGCGGATGGAAATGGGGATTAATTTCGAGTATTTTTCTCTTGCATATATCATATATTTACATCTCTCTATCATCTTTTACTACACCCATGGCTAAGACAGCGAGCAGTGAATTATATTCTCCATCACCACTCGAATATATGAGATGAGAAGAAGTTAGTATTTTAATGTTGAAATAAACAGCATAAGCAACACTCTCTATACTTTTCATAAGAATATTCTCAAAGATGTACTAATTTTTAAGAGATCTTCCCCTTCATTGAGTACATGGTTAATAATATTTTACTAATAGCGAGCTATATACATTTAGATACATACATACATATCATCACGTCATATCCCTTGCAGGGTAGGCAGAGAGATCAGAGTGCCAGAGAACTCTATCCTTGCATACTTCACTCGCTTCCACAATATTCATAATTCTCTTCATACACGCTCGGCGGTTTCGAAGACTCTTGACTCCACTTTCCTTCAGTATGTGACCAATCTGGTCTAGATCGGTTAGTCTCAGTCTCCCCTGGTACCTACATACATTTAGGTCTTGTGTTTATTAGTGTTTGTTTACATATAGCACTTGCTTTTAACAAACTATCCAGTTCTCCACATTTTATGTAAGCTGAATAATAATATATGTACTCGTACCAACTATTTCTAAGTGTAAGTGAATTCGTATTTTATTGAGAAATAAAGATGTTAAATTATAACAATATGTATATGAATTAAACATTTTGTTATACTTCATTACACGCTTTGTAATACAATGTAATAGGTTGCCACCGTCCGAAGTTCCTACACATACAATTTTTTCAATTGCCTTTGTCCTGATATAACTAACCCAACGAGTTTTACATATTTGAAATGAAATTATTATTATGAAATCTATCACGTTTGTATTTGATTTTTAATTTCACGATGTTACGAACACTTTACAGCGCTTATGGTCACGGGAGGACAAATAATATACACGTTGAGAAGTTAAAAATCAAATACAAACGCAATAAAATCCGTTAAAATAATTTTATATCAAATAACGAAATGACGTTCTTTTTTGAAAATTTCCTGTCTGAAAGGGATGTTTTTTGCTTGGAATAAATGATGAATTATTATATAAATATATGTGCACTAAACATATTTTAAATATTACAAGTCGTTATACTATGAGGTCAACATTTCAGTTTGTGAACGTGTTGGATCTATCAACTATCAATCACAAAATAAATACGTTTTTACACGAAACATGACCGCAGCCGGCTGAATCAATACAAGCTTTAACTCTTACGTGAACACCATACATTTTACGCAAACAACTTTGGATTGTTTTAATCATGTAATAACAGCCTTGGTAGTTTTGTTCCGTGTGGTGTAAACTAAAAGTACATAGACCCTCATTCCTTACTTTCCCGTGGTAGAAGTAAAAATTGGCTGAGGAATCATCAAGAGAGGCCGTATAATCTTGAGAAATTTACAAAACACACTACTATGACTATTAACCCGTTTGATTACAGCACTATCTATCCCTTTTTTTAGGAGAGGTTTTTATATGTACCAGTCAATATTAATATAATATATTATAAGAATTTAGTTAATTAGCAATATTTTTATGTATATATCACAAGCTTCATAATATGTATACTGTGAAATAGAATAAAATTTGAGAATTTTTTAAATATAAACGTAAAAATCTTTAAGAATAAGGAAAGATGAAAGAAAAGATGCAAGGACTGCGTCATATTTGATAAGGTGGTGTGGAAGCATAACGTACATAATATATTGTAACTTCAAATATTTGCGATAGGGGAAGGAAGACGATGATGATGATGAAATTGAGTAATATAATATATTAATAGGTTTGATTTATTTTTTTTTTCTTTTTAGAGCATTTAATAAAAGCTTGTTTTCTAACTTGTTTTTTTTTTGGATTTCTTCGTGTGGTGATACCTTGTGAATATAGAATGTAGATCAGTCTTTCTTTTAATGGGATATGATAAAAGTTGACTTATAGGTAAACTAAATAGCTTTTGCTTAACTTTCAGATAAAATTTTGCAATAAAAGGCAAACTATAAATAAAATTCTATATTTAATATTAATATTTAACATTTACAATATAAAAGAAAGTAATATCCCAATTTTGAAGCGCGTAAGTTCAGCTGTTTCTGTATAAATAATATTTCCATTAAAACAATACAATTTTGGCATATTTATAGTCATAGTGAGCGCTACGCTTTAAACTCGCCGAAATTAAAATGGTAATTTCAAACGACCGTCGGCATTGCAAAGAGATACGAGAAAAAACCATTTAGCAGCTATTTGCATATATTTAACTGAAATGAGACTGACTGACAGCTTTTATTGCAGATAGTGTTTGTTATAACACTTACGTACTAGTAACTTACCAGATTATCAAATAATAATTAAAACTAAAAATTATTTAATTTTTCAACGTTCCCATCTGACGGGATAAAATTACAATTAGGCTACTTGCCTGTGGAAGCTGTAAAAATTAGCTACGGGTTTTCACTGGAAGAAGGGCAGCAGCTTTTGTTTGCTCAACAAACCGTTTGCCAAGCAGAGGCAGGCTTACTTTCAATAGTGAATAGCTGTACACTGAATGATGTTGGATCCTATTAGTTCAGCTGAATACTTTTAATTCTCATAGCCAAAAATAAACAAACATATTTTTTAAGGACAATATTTTGCTCAAAAAACTAATCTTTGTATTACAAACACATAATTTAAAAGACACAAATTATATTAAGACTCAGAGCAACAATTCGTGGATCGTACAAAGGATTGTCCTACATGGGAATCGAACACATGATACTGGTAGGGTAAGACTTTAACCACTACGCCATATGTGCAGTCAAATCTGTACAATCGATATTTAAAAGTGTGATATCTTGTTGTCTTTAAGTTTGAATAAACGAGTGGTCCTACAAAATACGTTTTAATAATTTAGTATTCAAATATGTTAAACAGCATTCTTCTATTCATCCAACTATCAGCCTACCAGTATTCACTGTTGAACATGAGACCACACTTGACCGGTGGATACGTCATTACAATTGATATTAAAAGTCTCACAAGAGAATACTACCCATAGTTCTGATGTTCGCTGTGTCAGTTTCCATATGTAATTCCTTCGTGAGAAGTGAAATCTGTCATAAAACGCACAAGTAGCATACCGAACTAGAACATTATTAATAAAAGATGATAAAAGACGTTCTGTTTTACATATATATATATTTTTATCTCGAAATAACTGATAAAACATAAAAGATTTGGCTAATATAAAAAATCATTTATTAAAATCCATTCTGTACTCAAATTGTAAAGATTAGTTTGTCGACATTACTGTGGGCCGAGATAATGAGTTGAACGTAATTACACTTAAACTCAATCCCTATAGATGAAACAACTGCTTACAACCCTTTTGCGAGTAGGGTGGCCAAATCATTTTGACAAGTGAGCGCTTTCAATTGTCCAATAATGCGAACATAATGATCTCTGACGTTTACGCAAATATAAGTGTCTGAGTCGTCTAAGTACTCCTGTATGATACTCGATCGCGGGTTCGATATCCACGTAGTTGATAAATCTTTTTACAATCTACAAATAATTAATTGTATGTTTTGTAGTCTCTCGCTACAAGAGTTAATTCATTTAGGTGAGGGAGGCTTTGAATGGATGTCAAGCAATCGCTACCAGTAGTCGGATCACTGGCGATGGGGAAGTAACACAGTGGGTTATGGAGTCATATAGTACCGTTCCGTCGCCCCGGATGAGATAGGGTAGGTGTTCAGACCATAAAAAAGAGGCCTGGCTAAAAAATGAATGTATGAAAAATAAATATATGAAATAATATAATATTTAACCACCAACGTAAAAAGATGTGTGTTGACATATCTGTGTATCTTTGTACCTGTTTCTAGCATCACAGTTCTTCAACGAATGGATCGGTTATTATGTGTTTTTTTTTGTTTGAAAGCCCACATGATGGAGATTATTCATACAGCTACAATTTACGAATAATTTACGAACTATCTGTTCTGAGGTTTTGAGGTCATCACCTCTTTTCTTTAGCTTTCGTAGGGATCTGAGACGCATAATATATATTTATTTTACTTTTAAACTTAGATGTGACCTGATATTTGACATACCTATGCATGTTGGTACTGACCTAGAGTGTGTATACTCTGATGATGGAACTCGAAGATAGGAAACGAAATCCAAAACTTGATATAATGATATATCGTTAATGACAAAGTACGTACATATACTTATATGTATAACTACGTTTTCTCGTGTGCACATATCAGGCATCGCACATGGCTCTCAAATGAACACCAAACGGAACACTGCAGGAACATAGTTGTCTTTTCTTTTTCTATTGCTGGTGGTGGCAAACGAGCAAGCAGCACACCTGATGGTAAGTGATACTGCTGCACATGAACCCTAGCAACACCAGGGGCACAGCCTGGCCGTTGCCTACCGTGAAAGAAAGTGCTCTTCTTAAACCTCGTTTGAAGAAGGACATGTCATAGCGCTCGGGAAACCTGTATTTTCCTGCTGCTGTCAGCAGGTAGTTCATTCCAAATCTTGAACGTACGTGGGAGAAATGATCACTGAAAATGTACAGTCGAGGACCGTACCGTTTCCAGGTGAAATGGATGAACCCTGCTGCGGTGTCGAATGGTGCGGTGGTAAAACGGTGACGGTGGTACCAAGTCAAACAGTTCTTCAGAACACTCCCCGTGAAAGAGCCGATAGAGCACACAGAGTGACCCAAAATCTCTACGCCGCTCCAACGACTCCAATCTGTTCGTGAGATTTGATCATCGACGATTCGAATAGCACGCCTTTGCAGGGAGTCAAGTGAGTCTAGCTGAAATTTAAAAAAAAGATTAGTAGAACTTGTAACGTAGAAAGATGTACAAAACTGAACTTATACGTATAATAAAACTACTTTTATGGATTCTATCACGTTTGTATTTGATTCTTAATTTCCCGACGTTTCGAACAGTTTACAATGATATGCGTGTGTCCTCCTGTGACCATGGTCACTGTAAAGTGTTCGAAACGTCGGGAAATTAAGAATCAAATTGTTCAGTCTGTGAGTAATAGATCGACACAAGTGAAACAACTGCTTGCAGAATGCACACTGATTTATTTGTAAGTAGCAAATACATATATCGGTGGTCGCAGCCACGCATAACTACCTACATACACAACATTCCTCCCCGTATTCTAAGGTAATAATATCAATAAAAATAGTAGGAAAATGATGTGCATTTATCTACTTTTACAAAAACTTCTTATAATCAACTCTAGGGATATTGCGCAACGTTACGTGTGAAGAAGGGTTATACATTGTACGGAGTTGTTCTCCACCACTTGGCGCCACATCACTGTTGTCGTCTGAGCAAGCCTCGTGAAACTCATCTGTGTCATCATAACAGGTGTCCACCTCTGCACTCTTTTCAACAGTCTCGGCCATTGGGGCCAGTCCATCGTCGTGGACTGTACTTCTACTGTCCTGTGTAGTTGACTGTTGTTGTTCCGCCAGTGACACATTTCCATCTCCCCCTGTCAGCGACGGCGCAACTCCTGTTGAGGTGGTTGGTGTATTGTACCCTAGGCGTAATGACGACGGTAAATCGTCGCAATCCCAAAATGCATCATCGCTAATTACCATACCCTTGTATAACACTAATTGATTTTTGTGTTTTCTAAATTTTGTGGGTAAGTTCTCGTCGCCAATGTTCAGTCTGTGAGTAATAGATCGACACAAGTGAAACAACTGCTTGCAGAATGCACACTGATTTATTTGTAAGTAGCAAATACATATATCGGTGGTCGCAGCCACGCATAACTACCTACATACACAACACAAATACAAACGCGATAGAATTCATAAAAGTAGTTTTATTTCAAATGTGCAATACTCGCGTAAACATTAGAAACCATTATTATACGGATAAATTGAAGCAAGCAATTTTCTATTCGTTAAACCTGTATAGATAGATATAACTAATTATACTTTTTCAATAAGAGATTCCCTGACGCGGTGCCGCTCACCTTAAACATACGAAAATCTCCTTTGTCTGATATTAAAAGGCTGTGAGAATGATATATTTCTTAAAAGTTTAGAGATTTTCATGTGTGATATTATTATTTGTAAACACTTTAATTCTATTTCAATTAGTGATTTCATGTCTTTTAATTTTATTTTTACTATTCTAATGTTTTCAATACTTATCAGCGTGTTTACCTAATGATGAGTAAGTAAATTAGTAAATGGTTAAAAGTATTTCTAGAGCTCTTCATAAAAATAGTTTTCTAATTATAATGAAATCTATTGTAGTAATATAATAAGTCTCATTTCAATTTAATGTTGTTAATGTATTTTTTTCTTTCATTCAAGTTAATGTAAAATAAATTAAGTATGAATACAAATTTATAACCCTTCGCCAAAATATATAACGAATAATTTTAATAAAAATATTTTTACTGAATATAGTTAGCAGGTTAATAAATTAAATAAAAGTTGGTAAAATATTTGAAATTTTAATAATACCTTTCGCAACAAGGAAGTTATCCCAATTAATAACTTTAAGCATGGTCACTGCACTCGGGGCGAATTTTAAAGGTTTCTGGTTACAACGCGGCCTCAATTAAATTTGTGTCAAATTTATAATGTTCAAAATATTCTTTGTTATTTAATTTTAGGCTTAATTAATTTATTATTAGGCTGTATAACTATTGTAAAAGTTAAATAATTCAAATGAATAATGGCTATACTATTTAATAAATAAAATAATAATGTATTATAATTAGTTGACACAATAGACGCTGTTTAAATAAAAAATTATAATACACCTTTCTTTGGCAGGTTATGGTTGGACCGATCTGGACGCAGTCGCTCACCGCCTCCAATAAGGCCTTATTGCGAAAGGCGCAGAGAGCCATGGCGGTGAGGACAATAAGGGGGTACCGTACAGTGTCCTGGACTGCAGCCACACTGCTAGCGGGCGATCCACCCTGGCCACTTCAGGCCAGGGCACAGGCGGAAGTCTACCAGTTCCGCGCTGCGGCGCAGGTTGATGGGGAACGCGTCACCGCGAGGGGACTGAGTAGGGCGAAGGAAGCGGCTCGAAGGGCAGTAGTCCTGCGGTGGAGGGAGGAACTGGAGTCCCCCGTAGCAGGACGGGGGACCGTTGAGGCGGTAGCGCCCCACCTTCACCGCTGGATGAAACGAGGGCACGGCAACCTGTCATTCAGGATGACGCAGGTACTTACCGGACACGGGGTCTTCGGTAAGTACCTGCACCGAATTAGACGTGAAGAGGCCCCTGGATGCCATGAGTGTGGCGCGCAAATTGATGACGCGCGTCACACCCTGGAAGTATGTCCCGCCTGGGGGCCTCAGCGCCACGACCTGTCGGCGGTCATAGGAGCGGACCTGTCGTTGTCGACCGTCATCAACAAGATGCTTGACGGCGACAGGTACTGGACGTCGATGGCCTCCTTTTGCGAGGAAGTCATCTCTGCAAAGGAGGCCGCGGAGCGGGAACGCGAAGCACTCGCGTCTGCGAACTCGCTCCGCCGGCGGCGACCAGGGAGAGGGAGGCGCCGCTACGCGCACCTTCTCCCACCGCCTTGACGGCTGACTAGTCGTGGCCAGATGGCTAAGCGTAGGGGTGCCGGGGATAGAATGTCAATAGACGATCTCTCCGGCATCCCGTAAAAGCGCGGAAGGGACCGCTGTTAGGTTTTAGTGGGTATTCCGGCCGTCAATCTCATGGCCGGCGAGTCCCACACACCCCCCCGTCTATCACTGGCGGGGGATGTGCGCAAAAGCATTTCCTCAGCGATAACAAAAAAAAAAAAAAAAGGTTATGGTTGGACATACGCCGTCTGTTCTGTCTGGGGCGACGAAAGGGCGGCGCGTGGCCCCTTAACCCACCGTATTTCGTCCCCATCACAATTGGCCGGCCACTGGTACTGTATCCTTGACGTCCGTGGCCAGACCGCGACTATAAAATACCTAATGCATTGTTATAAAGGTCTAAAACCAACTTCGAATTAGCGAGGTCTTCCAAATTTATAGCGGCTACGACCACATCAGTTGGATAGTTTCAAAATCTATAAACGGATATATTATTATGTAGAAACAACTTTTATATTCTATTCATATAAATTATTAATTAATAAACCATTTAGGAACGAATTAACCATATATCAATATTCTTTACTTTTCCGTCAGAGTCTTAATAACCACCAGGGAATAGACTCTTCTAGGTAATTATAGCACTCTTCGTATCATCTCAGCACGCATAGTCCCCAGTACTGGACATAGCCTCCTTCAAAAGCAAGTAAACTTGACGTATTATACCTACCATACCACGTGGCTTAGACGGGTAGATGTTAGGTTTTATTTGAAGTTTTCCTTCTCTTGCATAGATCTTACATGCATATTATATCCTTTAGTCATCTCTTATGACACTCAATATACTATATATATATTCATCTAATCTAAGAAGTGCATTTTGACGTTTCGCATTTTTTAATACACAATAACCTTGGTCAAACGTATACACATGATTGCAAACAATAAATCTGCAATTTTAAAGAACTATTAAGTTATTTACATAATTAACGTTGCGGATGACTTTCTTGTACAATAATGTAATGTTGAAACTCGTAAAACTAATTTAAAATTAAAATAACATGGTTAATAGTCATTATTATTGACGATCTTACAATGTTATATCATTACGTTCTAAACAGTAGTGCTTGACAACTTCCAATTCACGAATATCCAAATAATCGGTAAAAATATTAAAATAATATATTTAATCGAATAGAGATTTTGACAGAGATGTACGTTTCGACAATGTTATTGAAAAGGAAATAATTATTAATGTTCGCGACGATGATAATTCAAGTAATAGTAGTGATTCTGAATAAATAGCTATTTTCAAATTCAGTTTTTGTTTTTACTTAACTTAATCCTACTAATTATGATGATTAGATTTTATGATGAGATAATTAAATTTGTTTAGTATTAAATTAGCGCATCATTTTTCATCTCCTCTTGGAAAAATAAAAAAATAAACCGATTATTAATTACAAAAAATCAATATCGATTTCTTACTAGAATCCGATATTTTTGATAGCGATTACGTGGTTCACATACCTAGACAACTTACTCCGACAGCTGTCAAAGTGCACTTCTTAGATTAGATAGACTATAATAACAAAACGACAAAATACCTTATAGTGAAGCCTTATAATATTACTGTCGACGACGGGTTGAGAGCCCTCAGCGCTCACCCACAGTCCGGGTAAAGTTGTCATAGCCATCTGAGGCTAACAACTAAGACACACAGAAAAAAAAAAAAAAAAAATTACTGTCGACAGTGAATGAAACCTATGTCTAAAAGTGGAGAAGAAGAATATTATTTGTTAGTAACAAATGAACAATTATAAAATCATTTCCAATATATATTTGTATGTTGGTACATAAATTCCCCGGCGTTGAAGCTCCTATTGTGGCAACACTGTTCATGACAGGTTATGGAGGGTATGACGCATGGCGCCATATCTTATAAATGGGGCTTAATTATGCGGAATTAATCTTCACTTTGATTTGAGAGATGCAAATTAGTTTTAACTAAATTATATTTGATAGAATTTTGCCTCTGCAAGGAAGGAAATAATGAATTGGTATTTTTGAAATAAAAACGTTGAACACGTCTGCGTGGTTAAAGAACTCGCTTAAGGATAAAGTGAGTAAGATATTAAAAAATAATTATCGCTATTGTTTAATTAGTCAAACAGCACAGATTTAGCTGTGTGGTAGCGGCTACGAATACTACCAACCCTTACTTTACTCGCGGATGTCATAAAAGATAACTATGAGCCTTATAACGATCTGGGCCAACTCTATCTAATGCCGTTTGGTCAACTATTACACTCCCAAGGAGGGTTGACATCTACATCTGGCAGGCGGCCGGTCACATAACTATTGCCAATAACTTTTACAATATATACTATGAAAGAAGAGTACATATTGCATCGACCCCAAGTAATTGGGATAAGAGTAGGAGAGTAATGAATTAGGGGGGCATAGTCCGGAGCGTGCTCGTTCGCGTCCTCTGCCAGTTTAATTAGACTGCTAATCCGGCTCGATATGCGTACCGCAGTGCGGGTTAGGGCGTCCCCCGGAGGCGACGCGTACCGACCCGCCCCCGTCGGTACGAACTTCGGCAGTTGCGGCGATGGGGGCCGCCACCCATCACGCCTTGCCCAGTCAGGCGAGTCGAGGAGAGCAGAGTGCCGGGTGGGCACGTGGAATGTAAGAGGTTGTGTGGAAGGTAAGTTGCACGAGCTGATATCCGTCATGGCGGACAAACAGCTAGACGTGCTCTGTGTAACAGAAACCAAGCGAAGGGGCAGCGACGCCTGCGATCTTCCTGGTGGCGGGATGGCTCTGTGGTCTGGTGTACCACAGAGCGATCGAGCCAGCATGGGGGTAGGAGTGCTGTTGTCATCTCGCTTGGCCTCAGGTGTGAAGGATTACGGAATTTATGATCCCAGACTTCTTTGGGTCCTTATAAAACTAGGTGTCACCAAGGTATTCATGGTTGTAGCATATGCTCCCGTAGGATCCTCGGTGGCATCAGACCTAGAGAAGTTTTGGGATAATGTTAGGGAAGTTCTGGATATTGCAGAAACCAGTGAATGCGTGATTGTATGCGGAGATTTGAACGGATGGGTGAGGACCAGGCGTCTCGACTATGAGGACGTACTTGGTTCATTTGGTGATGAGAGAGTGAACGACGCAAGTAGGCTCATAGCGGATGTATGCATGGAGAGAAACCTTATTGTATCAAACGCATTTTTCCAACATAAGGACATCCATATGTATACATGGAGAAGGAATGAACAGAAAAGTATAGTAGATTTAATTTTAGTAGACAGTCGCCTCCGAAGCAAAATATTGGACGCAAGAGCCTACAGGGGCCCCACAGTCGATACGGACCACTAACTCGTTATTGCGAGATATAGTGGTCTGTTCAGAAAGTGGAAGCACTGGCGAGAGCGTGTCCACTTCGGAGGGCTTGAAAGAATAAAGGTTGAAAGGTTGCAAGAAGAGTGTGTAAAATAAAAGTATGCAGAGGGTGTCCGAGAACGGCTGACGATGGCAAGCCAGCCGCAATCGGACATTGAAGAATGCTGGAGAGTATTGAAAGAGAGTATAGTAGATACAGCGAAAGAAGCATGTGGAAGTTCAAAGAAGCATAGAAAAACAAATGGTGATGCATGGTGGGATGCGGAAGTGGCAGCTTCCGTAGAGCAAAATGAGAAAGCGTGGCTGGACTATGTCTCTTCTTTGAATCTGAATGACAGTATGACTGAACAGAAGAAAGAAATATATCGGCAATGTAAGAATGACACCAAGGCCTTAGTGAAAGAGAAACGTGATAGAGCAAGTATGAGTGCAGAAGATAGGCTGCCTAAAAACTTCGAGAGTAACACCAAACTCTTTTGGAGGGAGGTGAAGAAGTCTCGGGGTGCTTGGTCAGCCTTCAGAATGAATAAAATAAGGTCTAAAGGTGTAGACATTCTTACAAAAACACAAGACGTGTTAAGCCGATGGAGTGAATATTTTGGCGATATGTATGCGGATGCTACGGTTGACGCCGGTGTCACATGTGGTTTAGTAGAACAACATTCGACAGCAGCGTCCTCCGATGGCATCAGTATGGATGAAGTTGAATGGGCGATAAGAAGTTTGAAAAATGGTAAGGCAGCGGGCATTGATATGGTGTCTGCCGAGATGATCAAGCTTGGTGGCTCCTGTGTCTGGGAGGCGTTCCTGTTGCTCCTCAATTTATGTTGGAGCTCGGGAATGGTTGCCGGGGACTGGAATAGCGCAGTCATCGTGCCTTTGTTTAAAAACAAGGTTTCACGTTATGACTGCGCAAATTACAGAGCCATAAGCTTGACCAGTTTGGCAGCAAAAGTGTATGGTAAAATTATTGAAAGGAGAATGAGGATGGTGTCCGATGGTTTACTGTGTGAGACACAATGAGGTTTCAGGAGTGGAAGGGGATGCATGGACCAAGTGTTTCCTCTGCGCAACATTGTGGAGCAGCATCTGGCTCTAGGTCAGAGGGTTTTCTGCAGTTTTGTGGATCTGGAGAGAGCATTTGACACGGTTGTACGAAAGGAACTTTGGGACATTTTACCGGAGTATGGTATTAACGGTAAACTGCTACAGGCTGTGCAGTCCAGTTACATGGGCTGTAGAGCCTGTGTGCGGCTGGATGATGGAATGTCGCCGTGGTTTGACGTCAATATCGGCGTTAAGCAGGGGTGCGTTCTGTCAGCCAGGCTGTTTATCATATATCTGCATAAATGTCTCCAAAGGTTAAACGATATGAATGTGGGAGTCCAGATGGGCGACTCAGTGGTCACTGCTCTGCTTTATGCAGATGATGCAGTCCTGCTGGCACAGTCAGCGACTGACCTGCAGACCCTAGTCGACACAATGACAGAAGATTGTAAGAAAAGGGGTCTACGCGTGAATGTGAGCAAAACCAAAATAATGGTCTTTGAAAGAGATGAAGCCAGAACAGATGTAAGAGTAACAATAGGTAATGATGTACTAGAGCAAGTGGATGAATTTGTATATCTTGGATGTGGATTTAGCCGAGATGGAAGGTACACCACTGATATAGAGCGAAGAGTGAAAGCGGGAAATAGAGTGAACGGAGCGTTGGGGCAACTTCTCGGCAGCCACCACCTCAGCTAGAAGGCACGTGTAGCAATACATAACGCAGTGCTTGTCCCAACATTACTGTATGGAAGCGAGAGTTGGGTATGCAGAAAAGAGTATGAAAGTAAAATTAATGTGGTCGAAATGCGATCTGAGCGGAAAATCTGTGGAGTTAGGCTGACCGACCGCATTCGTAACGACGACGTAAGAGAACGAGTAGGTATGAAATAGAGTATTGGTGTAAAGATGCGAAAGGGAATGCTCCGATGGTTCGGACATGTGGCAAGAATGCCGAACGAACGTCTGGTTAAGAAGATATACAATGCGAAAGTAGAAGGATGTAGGTACCGAGGGAGACCGAGACTAACCTACCTTGACCAGATCGGTCATGTACTGAAGGAAGGTGGAGTCAAGAGTCTCCGAAACCGGCGAGCGTGTATGAAGAGAATTATGAATGTTTAGGAAGCGAGTGAAGTATGCAGAGATAGAGTTCTCTGGCACTCGTTCTCTCTGCCTACCCTGCAAGGGATATGGCGTGATGATATGTATGTATGTATGTGAGTAATGAATTATAACAGATTCCTAATAGATGTATTCAACTTCCATTGTGATATTCTCTTTCACTGTCTAGAAAATGTATCGAAATCAAATTAATAATATAAAAGTTCATAATAAATTTCATCATTATCACATCTCAGCTCATATATGTCCAACTGTTGGGCTCGAGCCTCTTCCATAATGGGAGAAAAATTGTCCTACTATACTACGCTGGTCAAACGTGTGGGTATAAGGTTTTGTTTAGAGTTTTCCTTCTCTTGCATAGATGTTATATGCATTATATATCCTTTAGGCATCTCTTGCGATCACTCATAGGTAAGATATGAGGTGGTGAATTGTATTCTTACTCCATTACTACACGTTATTATATATATATATATATCGTGATCGTATTAAAATTACTAGAGTTTTTGCGCCGCAATGCGTTGTGTACGAGGAGCTCCTGACCGAATGGCAGGAAAGGTGGAACTCATCAACGAAGGGCCGTCATCTATATCTATTCGAGAGCGTTTAGAGAAGGTTTGGCTAGAAATTGACCACTATGTAGCACAATTCCTCACAGGCCATGGTAATTTTAGAAGTAAATTGTTCTTTTTTAAACTAGTAGATTCACCATTTTGTCGATGTTCCACACCAAACTGCACTTTTGAACAAACAGCCTATCACATCCTCTGGGAGTGCAGTCTCTGGCAAAACGAGCGCGATCTTATGTTAGACAATCTGCAAGTCATGTCGGGGTTATATTTTATACGGATCTTGTAGCAACTCGAGAAAATTTCCGTGCGTTCAGGCGCTTCTGCCATACCTACTATTGTAATCAAACTTAAGGCTCACATATAGGCTCCTTAAGCTCTGTCATATCCGTGGTGCTGTACTGCTACGCTTCACGTGTCAGTACATCCTTCTATCTATTGGCCTATTAGCCAATTTTGCTTCATGTCTCCCGCTTTGCATAGGAGGGAAGTGGAAATTCTTCAACTCCTGTTTTTCTTTTCTAATTAAATTTGTTGCGGGTCCCAAGACAATTAAAAGCATTTCTCGGGACTTCCTGAGGGTCAAACCTCAGTGTCTTTTATGGAGACCATTGTGGATCCTGGCTTACAGGAGTTACAGTGGTGGGAATGTGTGGTGGGATTAGTCCCATTAAAAAAAAAAAATATAGATATATACCGCTGCTGTGAACATTAATATTTCACCCTAAATTAAATTCAATAAACTACTAGATCAGAACGCGACCAACGCGACCATCACTAAGAAGATAAAGAAAAAGAAATGGGTGCGTGTACTTATGTAGGTACGCGCGTGAGAACTTATACTTCCTTGGCATCATTAAAAAATAGTTTTTATTTGGATTCAAATAATTAATTACAGTAAAATATTAAAATAACTGGGAAAGGATAGGATATTTTTATCACCAATATAAATAATAGAATAGTAAATAATATTAATCAAAATATTCAATTTAAATCACTACTGAATATAATTTATTAGCGCATATATAATTCACACTTGTATGAAACTACGTGTTGTGAATGATTTTTTTTTCGAGACTTAATGAGCGGTTTAGCGGCCAATTGCAACCTGTCACTTTTGTGTTACAGTGATGCGAGCGCATCTTAAATTACACTTTTTATTTTTTTTATTGCTAACGGTGGCAAACGAGCAAGCACACCTGATGGTAAGTGTCGCTGCCACCCAAGGACCTTTGCAACACCAAGGGTATAACTAGACCGTTGCCTACCAATACAAACCCCAAACCCACCCAGTTGGGCTGCCGGCTCTCTCGCTCATCGAACGAAGCGCAATAGCACATTGCCATTACTCATACGTCGATCTTCTGCGAGAGTGTGGTGTGGGGTAGTACACCCCGGACGGAACAGCCCGCTGCTGCAAACAGAGAACTGTCAACAGCGTGGGCCTACCACTGTTCGCTTTCATCATTTTTTCATAACGCGCCTAAAGAAGTATAACTTTAATACTGCTAATTATATAGTCTTTTTTTTTTCAATCTTTTATACAATCCAAAATAAATATTAAAATATAGTAAGCTGTTAAAATACAATATGTTAAAATTTTAAATGTATCATAAAACATTATCCATGTACAAATATAAAGATTTCACTAACTCGGGTATCCAAAGGTCTATCTACACAAGAGTTGTTCGTGCGTTCAACAAATATATTTACAGAGGATCATATGACATATATACATGTGTTACGTATTAATATATATACATATAACATTTTTTATATTATTATTTCGCTTGAAAATGTTACTGAAATATATATCTGTTAACAATATTCTTAATTAACTGTTAACAGTTGTAAACCGCGTAATATTCTGTAGAAAAAAAATATCAGTATGTGTTACCAGCAATGAATTATTAAAATAAAGAAAGTTTATACTTAAATAATAAACTCTCAACAAAGCTCAAAGTCGTATTATGGAGTGTGTGTACTCGAGTCTACGAGATGAAATTCGCAACACGGATGTGTATGGAAGACTGTGTGTGACCAATACAGTCTGAAAAATGTATAAATCCTTCCTTAAACCACTAAAGACAAATGGCGGTCACGTATCGGATGTTGTAGGGTAAAATAGACTTGCACCAAGTGGACTAACAATATTATGAAACTCGCAGAGACTTCTACGTGGAATTCTCATTGTCTATGTCCTAAAGTAGACGTCAATTGATAGATATATATATATATATACGAAATATTCTTATTAATTAAATTGTTACTGGCGCTCCATTGGATAAAGGTATACCACTTCATAGGGATGAACATTCACCACTGTCTTTAGGAGACAACTGAAGACTACTTTTGAAGAGAACTGTAGCCCACCGCAAATAATTTACGGTGAAAATAATTTACGGTGTGTTAAAATGTCAGGTTGCACCTGATATTTTAATCCCGGTACACAGATTTTCTTGTTTAATTTTCTTCAATACTAGTGGACTTCTTTCACAATGATACTATTAGTCAGTATTTAATTTAAAGTTTGAATTTATGGAAAGAAAATTTATTAATGGTATGCTCATGCCTTTTTTTTTGGTAGGCTAAGGGTCACACGTCCGTTCCGTCTGGGGCAAGGGAAGGGCGGCGCGTGGCCCCATAACCCACCATAATTCCTCCCCATCGTCATTAGCGTCTAATTATTAATAATTGCACATGCTACTGTCTTTCATTCAGGGAGCGAGAGCACATAATTCACAAACGTCTGATATTGCAGAATTCTAAAACAAGCATCTACCATTTACCATCAAGTGGGGTCTTTCTACCATCAAATACAATAAAAAACATAAAGTTTTAAATCTATAAATCCAATCACAAATTGTTCAATTTCACCATTTATAATTCCTCTATTGAAACTTAGATTTTTAAGAAAGATCTTGAGTAATGAGTGTAATTTTTCCAGTCAGTTGGCGCAGCTCAGACAATCTCTTTCAAATGCCATCGAGATGGTGTTGCGACTGACGTGAGTTATGATACTATCCATTAACGATTGCGTTAGTTATGTATATGAATTTAAATGATATTATTATTTAAATAAACTAAATTTCAGATCTATGTACTATCTGACTGATAGTACTTCATGTTATTATAGTAAGTAATTAATCCCTTTATGGCGAAGAAATTTACAAACATACAATTACCATACAGAAATTCCACGCAGATCATCATCATCATCAACTTACTCTTATCCCAATTTATTTGGGGTCGACGCAATGTCTTCTTCTATACAACCCTATCAGACGTCTATTTATGTCGTGCTTCACGCAGTCCATCCATCTTTTCTTTGGTCTTCCTTTACCCCTAAAGCCTTCAACATTCATATTTAAAACTTTCCTCACAACATTACATTCATTCTGTTTCATCACATGTCCATACCATGTCCATCTTTCACTCCTTAACTTTTCCGTCACTGGTACAACTTTCAAACTTCCTCTTATATGTTCATTCTTTCTAATTCATTCATTCATTTCTTTCTAAAAACCCAATTACGAGCGAAAAATTATTGTCACTAGTGGGATTCGAGCCCACACCTATTGGAAATCCATTCTAATTATACTGCCACGTACACCACCCTGAACTACAGACTTAATACTCAAACTTTGCATTTAAAATTTTTTTTTTTTTAAACGATGACACAACGCTGTTATTCAAATTATTGAAATTTAGCATTTAATATGTTTTTCTGAGTCTGGGTGTAATATGTTTGCGTTAATTACATGTATGTAAAATATGTGATATTTTTTTAAAAGGTATTTTTGGTATCTTTGGTATTCTTTAAAAGAAATGAAAAAAAAAAAAAAAAAAAAAAAAAAAAATCTTCAATATCTGAGTGTAATTTCTATGTGGTAGTGCTATGTGGTAGCGGCTACGAATACTACCAACCCTTACTTTGCTCGCGGATGTCGTAAAAGACGACTAAGAGCTCTAAATCGACCTAGGCCAATTCCATCTGGTGCCGTCTGGCCAACGATGGCATTCCCAAGGAGGGTTGACGTCAGGCAGGCGGCCGGTCATAAAACCATAGCCAAAACTATTTTCAATGTGTCTGGGAATACATTAGATGACGCTAGAGCTAGGGCGTACCCTGCAAGCGACGCGCAGGGTACAGCACTCGGTTTCTGCGAAAAATGAACAAGGGTTGTTGCACCCATCCGTGGTGCAACAACGAAGCCAGCTCTTGGTATGAAAAGGATAATAATGAGGTATGTAAGTTGGAATGTTGGAACAAGGACTGGAAGAGGAAGGGAATTGGCAGATTTCTAAAAAGGAAAGGAGTAAATATTGCATGTCTGCAAGAAACGAAATAGAAGGGAACGAGAGCTCGAGAAATTGGTGAAGGTAACAAGTTTTATTTTAGTAGTAGTGATGGAAAAAGGAATGGTGTAGGAATAGTGTTAGATAAGAATTTGAAAAAAATGTGTGACGAATGTAATAAGAATGAGTGATAGATTAATAGTTGTGAAAATAGTGTAGGAGATGACGCTCTCCTCCTGAATCCTGAATGTCATTAGCGCGTATGCACCCAATCCGAATGTAAGCATGAAGTGAAAGAAAAGTTTTGGCAGGATTTTGATGAAGTTATGATATGTATACCAGAAAGTGAAAAGATATGTATAGGAAGTGACTTTAATGGACACGTAGGAGCGAGAAATGAAAGTTATGAAAGAGTGTATGGAGGATGGGGGTACGGCATGCGAAACGCTGGTGGGGAGACGCTACTTCAAACGGCTTCGTCGTCGGTAATACGTGGTTCCAAAAAAGCGATGAGCACCTTATTACCTATAAAAGTAGCAACCACTGTACGCAGATCGACTACTTTCTTATTAAGAGAAGTAAGTTGGTCTGCGTGAAGGATTGTAAAGTGCTACCAGTTGAAGCACTACTACCCCAGCACCGTCAGTTAATACTAGTAATGCAGCAAAGAACACCCTCCATTAAGACCAGAAACCGACCTCCTCCTAAGGTAAAACGGAGTATGCTTGAAAGGAAAGAGTATGCATGTAGGTTTAAACAAAATGTGATAGATAAAATGATTCAAATATATGATATGAAAGATAAAACTGTGAATGAATGTTGGAATGAAATAGCTAGTTGTATTAGAAATACAGCTAAAGGAATACTTGAAGAAACGAAAGTATGGTAAATGGTATAGGGTTTTGTTACGAGTTTGCCTTCTCTTGCATAGATGTTATATTCGTTTTATATCCGTTGTATAATATAAAGGGGATGGTGAATTGTATTCTAACTCCGTCACTACGTAGAATGAATAATAAATGATGAATGAGAAATTAGTCTTAAGTAATGCATAGTCATGAATTGAAAATACTATATACCACTCTGACCTTATTTGTATCGTAAGAAGTTGTATAAACACGGAACACACCCTGTAGCAAACTAAATTTGTTAGAATAGTTTAGTTAAGTGGGGATTTCCTTTAATACTGCTTTTAGTTAACTAACATGCAAATTTGCATCACTCTCGTAAGTTGATGCACTCTAAATAAATGATTACGTTACGTACGTAATGATATTGGGAGCTGTTTACTGCTTTTAACATTTTGTGACTTTTTAAAGTGAAATTTTTGTTGAAAAACTGACCGTAAATTCGCTAGAAAAAGAGTTTAAGCGAACTATGTTGTGTATTTAAGCGTGTTCGTGCCACGCTCTTTTTCTATATTTATTAATTATTCACTATAAGTAAATCAAACGAGCAAGCAGCAAACGTAATGGCAAGTGTTATTGTTGCTCTAGGACATACAACGACAACCCATTTAGAAATTTGGGCTGCTCACTCTCTTGCTTACCAAATTAAGCGTAATAGCTCATTGCTAAATAATAGCTCATCAACTCTTAGCTGACCCGGGAGTAAAAGAAAAACATTAAAGCTGGTCAGCAGCAAACTTGTACGCTTTGCGTTCAAGTTTCTTAAGCGGTTACCTCCCGCGTAACAAATAAAGTCTGGCTCGGCGAAGAAGGCAGTTTACGCTGATAAGCATCAGATCCTGGTAGATTCGGCGAGTTAGCAAAGCAATGTGGATGGCTTAGAGCGGCAGTTGAGGTCAAAAGTGACTGCCGGTCAGATACTGCATCTATACCCTCCGCCAGTTGTAGCTACTTTCGTTCCATTGGATCACGGAGGGCTAAGACGAGAGAGGGCATCTGCGGTTGTGCGCCCGCTTATGCACTAAAAATACTCCTGCACTGATGACTGCTTCCGAAAATAGGACTCCGATTGACGAAAAGCCCCATGGCGATGGGCCAAAGTAGAGAGATTCGGTTCGATGCAAACCGGATTTTGTCTGAAGCTTGCACATGGGCGACTCTAGGGGTGTTCTTGGAACATCGTGGTCGCTTCCACTTTGAATCGGGGTGACAGAGAGGATTCGGCAGCACCTAGAGTGACAGAGCAGCCCTATTTAGGGAAGGCACTGCTCTCCATGCTCAGCCTTGGAGGGGGCTAGAAAAGGTGCCCCAAAAAAATGCTCACCCCAATCTATAAGGATGGTAGTAACCACGGCTGCCATTGCATCTTTCATTTCGCGGTCGACGCTTCAAAAATAATATAATAAAGACACCTGAAATGACTTTTGGCGCGTGGAACGTGAGGATGCTCCTTGACCGTGACGATAACACTTGTCCTGAGCGAAAGATAGCTATTATAGCTCGGGAACTTTCACGCTACAATGTAGATATAGCTGTTCTTAGCGAAACACATCTTGCCGATGAAGGGGAACGAGTAGAACAAGGCGGTGGCTATTCCTTCTTTTGGAAAGGACTTTCTGCTTCTGAACCGCGACGATCAGGCGTAGGATTCGCGATCAAGAATAAGCTTGTAAAGCAACTACAAGAGTACCCAGTGCATATCTCAGACCGCGTTACCACTTTGCGTCTTCACCTAGATAATGACAACTATCTGAATATCATCAGTGTTTACGCTCCCACGTTGGACAAATCTGAGGATATTAAAGAACAATTTTACGAGGAACTGATCGGTTACATAGAAGGCGTTCCTCCCAGAGAACAGATTCTTCTGCTGGGTGACTTTAATGCCAGAGTGGGACAGGACTTCCTCACTTGGCCTAAAGTTTTGGGCAGACATGGAATTGGTAGCATGAATGATAATGGACAACTATTGCTAAGTTTTTGTGCACAACTGGATCTCGCGATTACAAACACCATGTTTAGACTACCCGCAAAGCACAAAAACACATGGATGCACCCAAGGTCCAAACACTGGCATTTGATAGACTACGCTATTGTGAGACAAAGAGACATCGCTCAAGTACAGATCACCCGAGTTATGCGTGGTGCCAATTGCTGGACTGATCACAGACTCGTAGTTACTAAGTTACGTCTACGGCTTCGTAAACCTTGTAGATCCGGCAGGACTAAACGGATAAAAGATCGGGTACCGGTGGCCCGCTCATACGGCGAAGAAGAGGTGCTTGCAGGGTGGGTCAATGGGGTTGCGCGCCGCCTCTTCCGTCACCCCGGACCGATTTGGCGGGGTGCGACGTCCATAGCCCACCGCAAAAAAAAAAAAAAAAAAAAAAAAAGGACTAAACGGATAAGCTTAAACGTAGACATGCTTAAAGATAAAGAGACATGTGAGAAGTATTCGGATGCCTTGGTTACGGCACTTACATCTTGTTGCAAGGAGACTGGTGACATTGCAAACGATTGGAAGACTCTATCAACATACATTTTAGATATTGCCACGGATATACTAGGTCCAAAGACTCGTAAACATGAGGATTGGTTTGATGATAACGATAGAGTTCTTAAAGAGGCCATTGATAAACATCGACATCTCCTTCGACAAGATAAAGGAACAAACTTGCGAAAACTAGCGATAATCAAACAAAGTGACATTGTTCTCCGAAAACTAACCCGGGCGACTAAAGATAAGTGGTGGCAGGATAAGGCTCGTCACATACAATGGCTTTCAGATACAAACCAATCGGGCGAATTTTACAGTGAGATTCGCAAATTGATGGGCACTAGCTCTCTCCCAAAAGTACCCCTTAAGCCAGCATTCGGCGATGGTGTTCTTAAAAGTAAGGATGAAGTGGTGAAACGTTGGGCAGAACACTTTAGCAATATACTGAATGTAGATCGCGTGGTTGATCTGGAACACGTCGATCAAATACCTCAACTTCCCATTGACAACAGGTTGGATGAACCACTGTCGTGTGACGAGGTTATTCTCGCCATTAAGCAACAACAAGACAGGCGAGCAGTGGGTATCGATTTAATACCAGGTGAGTTGCTTAAATGCGGCGGTCATGAGTTGCATGTGGCTATATGGCAAATCTTCACTCATATGTGGACAAAAGAAACTGTTCCATGTACCTTCAAAAAATCAGTCATGAAGGCCCTATATAAGAACAAAGGTGATCGCTCGGATTGCGACTCCTATCGTGGCATTTCATTGCTGTCGGTCCCGGGAAAGGTCTTTGCCAGAGTATTGTTAAACCGCCTCACGAAATTATCAGAAAACCTATTACCGGAGTCCCAGTTTGGCTTTCGACCTAATAGAGGTACTTGTGAGGCCATATTTTCGATTAGGCAACTGCAAGAAAAAAGCAGAGAACAGGATCGACCTATGTATCTTAGTTTTGTTGATCTCGAAAAAGCATTTGACAGTGTGCCTAGAGAAGCTTTGTGGATGATACTCGGGAAGATTGGATGCACCCCTAAGTTTGTTAGACTTCTGAGACTTCTACATGATGACATGGAGTGTTGCATCGCGGGCAATGATAAACAATCTGAATTTTTCCCCGTTACTTGTGGGGTGAAGCAAGGATGCGTTCTAGCACCTACATTGTTCGCGTTATACTTTACTGTCGTAGTTCGTGAAGTCTTACAGGCTACTCCAGAAGGCGTTCGCATTCGTTTCCGTACCGATGGTAATCTTTTTAATTTAGTAAGGTTTAAAGCCCGCACGAAAGTTTCCTACGCGGTGGTT
Organism: Lymantria monacha; assembly: GCA_905163515.2. Classification (NCBI taxonomy): domain Eukaryota; kingdom Metazoa; phylum Arthropoda; class Insecta; order Lepidoptera; family Erebidae; genus Lymantria; species Lymantria monacha. The sequence goes on along the minus strand of LR991084.1, from coordinate 36,964,947 downwards.
ACTGAGATTTTGTATGCGGATGATTTGTGTTTTGTGTCAGAATCACCAGAAGGTCTGCAACAGATAATGTCCGCTTTTCATACATCTTGTGGTAAGTTCGGCCTAAAGATAAATATCAAAAAGACAGAAGTAATGTCATTAGATGTGAATAGTCACGAGATACTAACCACTAAACTAGGCGAGGACGAATTGAAACAGATCGATAAGTTTCGGTATTTGGGGAGCATGTTATCATCTAAAAGTGACCTTGATGCCGAAATCATCAGCAGAATTGGCGCTGCGGCTGCGGCATTCGGTAAGCTTAGCAGCAAAGTCTTCGTTTCTCATGACTTAAATCTTGCCACCAAGGTCTCGGTTTACACGGCTGTTGTGCTACCGACATTGTTGTATTCCGCCGAAACTTGGACTGTATATCGGCGTCATATCCGCATGCTGGATCGATTCCACCTCAGATGTCTGAGGAAGATACTAAGGATCCGATGGTCAGACCGCGTGAGAAATACTGATGTGCTTCGAAAGGCAAACGTGGACGGCATTGAATCCTACCTCATGCAGCGACAACTTCGATGGAGCGGACACTTGCTGCGGATGACAGATCAACGTATGACGAAGCGCATCTTCTATTCTGAACTTGAGGAGGGCAAGCGTAAACAGGGTGGACAACTCCTCAGGTTCAAAGATGTTTTAAAACGTCACTTAAAAACGTGTGATATTCAACCATCTCAATGGGAACAGCAAGCCGCTAACCGACAGGAATGGAGAGCTTTAGTGAAAACTAAAGTCCATAATTTTGAATTAAAGCGACGCTTTGATCTAGATACCAAGCGAGATGAATTGCAAGCCCGACCACCTGCGGCAATTAGCTATAATTATGTCAATAATGTACTTACATGCCCGCAATGTGCGAGGACCTTCTGTAATAAGATTGGTGGCATTGGTGGTAAGTTTTTATCCCAATTAGTCCGTCACCCACCGAAAGACCGACCGCGTGAGGAAAGACCGACATCCTACCCGAGGGGGGGACGTCGGTCGAGGAGAGTGTACTCCTCAGGGGTATTCCGTCGGGCCGACCACTGACGTCAAGTCCCTCTGCTCCGATGGTCGGTCCAACGACGAAGGCGATGTCACGGTGTAACATAAAAAATATTATGTTATCCTTATATTATAAAAATATGTATGTTCTGAATAATATTAAAAAAATAGTAAAAAAATAATTATGTTTCAACATACACGCAAACATTTTTAATTTATTTATATATGGAATTCCTTCGGTCTCCGCGCTCGCTAAACCGGTTATCGCCAGATATCGGTAGCTCGGGTCGCTGCGGCATTCGATCGTGGCTCACGGAGAAGCCGGCCGTTCTTCTCAATATACAGCCGTTATTCGTTTTTTTTTAATTAATATAAGCGGCAGTAGATATAGATTACTAAACTGATTAATATAGTATTGTTATAAAGTATTGTTTTCTATCACTGTGCTATTATATTTTAATAGTGTTGAATTCCCGTACTGGGTAAGTTGTGTATAATCTATTTTTGTAGATTATTATGATTTAATGTAACGTAGCTATTTAGAGCCTATCAGTCTATTTAAACACTTTAGTAGATATTGTTTTCATTTAGATGCTTACGCTATTCATCCATGTACCTACAGCTAAAAACCGTTACTGAATGTTTTTTTAACTGCCACTTCCACCCAGCTGTAATATTTAAATAACTCTATCCTCTGCTCCTCGTGCTTATTAGTAACTTCATCCGGCTTCGCTCGCTACTCATCATGTCGAAGATCATCCGCTTGGGATAGTGGCAGTACATGATTTTACCCACTTAATGCTAAAATAAGTTTAATATCGTCTACGCAGGAACTCCCCGTGGACTGGACGCTGGCGTCTCAGCCCTGATCTGGTGCCCACTTCAGGCCGGGGTATATCAACGAAGAATAAAGCACAGGAGAGTGGGTTATATTGATGCTGTTGTAGAACGCCGAACCTACCCGCGACTGAGACCTTGATTTTGTTAAAACTTATTAAACTTTATTTCATAAAATAATATTGTTCATTAAAGTCCTGCTTATTATTTGTGAGTAGTATTATTTTATTTTCTTTTGGCAAAGTAAAGACGTGACAACGGATGGGTTACGGTATGCGTGCTTACGCCCCTCTGTCACCCCGTACGGAGTGGTGCAAGGGGTGCACCCACCGTAGCCCACCACAAAAAAAAAGACGTCGGTTTTCTGCAAGAGTCTGGTACTTCGGATGCGTCGGCCCACGATTGTAAACAGAAATCTGTCGACATTGTGAACTTCGGGTAACGGAGAAGGGTGAGACATACGCTGTTCTCGTTCCCTGAATTTTATATAAAGTAAATAAACCATAATAATATGAATAAATGATAAATCCAATCTTTCCCATATGACGAGTAAGAACACAATTCGGAGATATTACGGAGTAAGAACACAATTCACAAATCCCTATCTCGCTCGTAGATGTCGTATATGACTACGTCAGGGATAGTAGATATTGACGGAGGCAGCGTGCCTGTTGGCCGGGACTCCCCCGTGGGACCTGGAGGCGGAAATGCTCGCCGATTTGTATCGGCGGGTGTCGGGGGTGCGAGCGGAGTGCGGTGTGGTCTCACTGAAGGAGCTCACCGTCTGGCGCGTCGACGCCCGCCGAGACCCGGGAGAGGCCTCGGTTCGGTGTGCGGACCGTGGAGGCCTTCCGGCCGGTGCCGATGCAGTGGTTGGAACGGCGGCACGGGATGCTCTCCTTCCGACTGGTGCAGGTTTTGACGGGGCATGGATGCTTCGCCAAATACCTGTACACGGTCGTCAGGAGGGAGAGTACACCGTCCTGCCACCACTGCGATTGCGACGAGGATACGGTGCAGCATACGCTCGAGGCTTGTGCCGCTTGTGCAGAGAAGCGCCGTGAACTCGTCGCAATCATCGGTGCCGACCTGACGCTGTCGCAGCCTTCTGCGAGGCAGTAGTCTTGCGGAAGAAGGCGGCGGAGCGCGTGCGCGAGGCGCGTCTCCTCGGCGACGCAAATCGTCGCCGGCGACTGGGGCGGCGTAGGCGCGATTACCTGCGCCTGATGCCGCCCTAGCCGAGGCCGCGGGTGACTGGACCGGGGAATTAGTCCGTCACCCGCCGAGAGGCTGACCGCGCGAGGAGGGACCGACGTCCGCCCCGGGGGGAGGGGGGATTTCGCTCAAGGAGAGGGTACTCCTCAGAGGGTATTCCGTCGGACTGGCCACTGACGACAAGTTCACGCTGCTCCAATGGCCGATCCAACGACGTAGGCGAGGTTCATGGGTGGGTTGCGTTTATGCGTGCGTACGCCCCTCTGTCGCCCCGGACGGAGTGGTGCGAGAAGAGCGCCGACCATAACCCACCCGTAAAAAAAAACAAAAAAAGGGATAGTAGATATTTGGAGCAGTATTCAGGAGCTTTAACCTATCAACATTAAAATGCAAATGCGTCAAATGACCGTATGTTTAAGAGATATGAAATAAATATTATGCAACAACATCGAAACGCTGTAATTGCAATCAAATTGTATTTCATTGCTGTTGAAGTTTTAAAAACTAGACAACGTGTGTTGTAAAGGCATACGATAGAAATGAAACATTAGTATCACAATGAAACATTATGAATTATTACATCAATCACTTTTGTATAATATAGCTTGTGCTGTATGGTAGCGGTTACGAATACTACCAACTCTTACTTTGCATGTGAATGTCGTAAAAGACAAATAAGGGTTTTATATCAACCTGGACCAACTCCACCTGTTGCCGTCTGGTCAATAATGACATTCCCAGAGTTAGTTGACGTCAAGCAGGCGGCCAGTCATAAAACTACTGCCAATAACTTTTGCATTATGTACGAATACATAATGTATCGACCACAAATAATTGGGATAAGAGCAGAAGTATGATGATGATGATAAGATTGTGTTTCATTAACGCCATCATAATCATATTAGCTCATAATATCATATACTTTAAAGCGAAAAGTATGTGTCGAATACGCGTAAGTAGGTACGTAGTACAACAGCTTCTTAAACTCTTTATCTGGCATAATTAAAAAGAATGAGACATACGTTCTGCTCGCTTCATAATTATGTGCCAGTATATGAATGATAAAATCAATCTATACTACGCTCAAAAGTGATAAATGAATAATTAAAACATTGCCCTGTAATATAAACATTTCATTTCAGCACACACAAATTCTGACACAGATTTTCTTGAAGAGTAAGAATATATTTTACTATTTCTTTAGCCCGGCTAAAGAATAGCTAAGGAATATATACAAATGATATCACTCAAAAAATCAAAACTCAAAACAGAAATTAGTAACAGTAATTAGAAATTTATTGGTCAGATGATGATATTTGTGATAAACTTCTAAAGAGTTATTTCAACTTATGTATGTCCCAGTGCTGGTCTACTCAAGTAGTAACTAGTGAATTAGTCTAGTCATTGGTGAACTAGTCACTAGTAGTTACCAGTACTATACCACTCTGATCAAACGGGTGAGCATTAAACATTATATTTCAAGCTTTCCTTGTTTTATATACGCATATTTTATCCCTTAATCGTCTATTATGATACCTATGGGTATACCCATAGTGAATTGTAATCTTGTTCCGTTGCTAAACGGAATTTTAAAAAGTAAACAAATATAAAAACGCAATCTTTTAAGTCACATTTATGGATCAAATAAAATATCTCCCGATAAAACTGTAAGAAGTTTACTTAACAAGGTAAATTTTACAATAAACAAGAAGCACGTTTGTGGACGAAACGTCCCCATTTTCATGATTGATATTCGATAACGTTAATACGATTACGAATTTGGGGCGGTTTTGTTATCGTATTGTGTTTTTGATTCAACATACATTTATATGTATATACCTAGATATCGGGAGTGATTTTAAAATAAAAAATAGTTTTATACGAAATTAGAATTTGAAATGTTTATAAAAAGTTATTTGCAAACGAAATATGAATACCAAGTAAATGAAAGTTGAACCCACATCTATTAGAAATCCGCTCCAACTATCAAAGATTTACTAATTAAACTAGTGTGGGTGATATTTGTTTGCATGTATTTTGTGAAATGTCTACCGCAGACTACCGAGTCTATGAGCAAAGACTTCGTGTCTGCGGTTAAAGATTTCTTTTGGTAGAATAATCTGATAGTAATTTTAAGTTGTGAGTACTCAGGATTCAAACCGTGCTCCCGCCGCTAGCAGGCGCCTGTATACGGCCTCGTATTACCAGGTTATTGTTTATTAAACAAACTATTTTTAATATTGAACCAAAGTCGCTATTTATGGTGCTATATATTTGAATGTCGGTATAATTTAGCCATAAGCTTTGAGGAGCCCCTATATTGTAGCATTTACATAAATAGGTCGTAGCGCTTGGTGTTAGACCTTCACGACTTCCAGTCCCTTTGTTATACTTTTTACCGCGTATTTATTACTTCTGATATTTCTACCATCGCTTCTGAAGTATTTAGTTAACGAAAAACATGGAAGTAAAACTTTAAGTTCGACAGTTTACTTTATTATGAGGCATTTTTTTTTTAATGAAAGAAGTTTCTGCTCGTATCGGAGTCTTGGATTTTTTAAATATTGAGATAAATTTGTGTATCACAAATTACTTCACTAATATGCGATTAACGAACACAGATATAATCTATGTTCAGACAAAGAACCTCAGAAATCATAACACTGTTATCAAGAATAAAAATATCTCTTGAGAAATCGAGCAATCCGTCAATCCAAACGGCCCCAGTTTGACCTTTGGTTTTCCCTTTTGAAGTTATGGGCGCGTTATGAAATAATTATGAGACTGAAATTTTGTGATGTGCGCGAATCACTGTAACACAAAAGTAACAGGTCGAAGTTGGCCGCCAATAAGATGCGTGTCCCAGAAACTGCTCATTAAGTCTAGAATAAAAGCTACCAACAAAATAGATATAAAACCTCTTTCTAGTTTCTACATTCACAACAGATATTTAGTTTCATACAAGTGCGAATTTTAAATATATGTGCTAATAAATTATATTCAGTAGTGATTTAAATTGAAAATTTTGATTATTAATCAAAATTTATTTAGCAAATATTTGTGAAAAAAATTATCATATCCTTTTCCAGTTCTTTTATTATTTTAATGTAATTAATTATTTGCATGCAAATAAAAACTATTTTTAATGATGGCAAAGAAGTGTAACTTCTCACGCGCGTACATACGGTACACGCACCTAGTTTTATTTTTGTCTTCATTTCGTCAATTCTTTTATATTTGTTTTTTTATTCAAATAACCAGTTCAAATTCTTATCATGACGATAGAATATAAAAATATTCATATTGTCATCAGTAATTTCTATCTAAATATATCCAAAACCTGTAACAATCCTTCAATATCTACATATATTGGTATACGTACATATATATATATATTTCCCAACTAAAGATAATTTACCAATGTTTACGCGAGTATTACAAATTTGAAATAAAACTACTTTTACGGATTCTATCGCGTTTGTATTTGATTTTTGGAGTTTATTGGAGTTTACTCCTTAAGAATCGATTTTCATATAAGGCGCCCGGTATGAGAAAAATTTGAGGAGTAAAATCTAGTGATCGAATGACCTCGTTACGTTTTGTGCGCAACCTATTCTGCGCACCTTTCACTTTATGACGTGAGATTATACCTCACTGAACGGTTTTAATAAATGTTAATAAAAATATATATATTGTTTTTAGTCAAATGAGTTTTTTTTGCGCCTGTTTTGATAATCGTACTTAAGGAGTAAACTCCAGTCGTGCGTCGGAGCTGACACATACACTTTTTAATTTCCCGACGTTTGGAACAAAAAAACACAGTGAAAAAAAATTTACAAGTGATCATGGTCACGGGAGGACTGAGGTGTCTTACGTCCAATATGTCATTGTTATTACAGAAATTTATTTATATACCATATAAGATATAAAATTGTGACCCACATTTTTAATATAATTAATTTGTATCGTCAACGTCATTTAAAACGTCGGGAAATTAAAAATCAAATACAAACGCGATAGAATCAGTAAAAGTAGTTTTATTTGAAACATAATTTACCGAAAAAAAACATGATAAGTTTGGTCATCCAGATATTATATTAAATTTAAGTGAAAAAAAAAAACGAAAATATTCAATATCGTCATGAGATATATTTAAGCAAACACACATCTACTAAATACCACCATACATTGTGATTCACAAATTACATTCTGATGACGGCCGGCGGCCGTTAAAAATACTAAGTAACAACATATCACAACATATATGTGAAAACATTATTCATTTTCATAACTCTTCAGACGCATCAATCATTTTCATCATCATTCGATGCAATATTTACACGTAGATATTGCAAAAGTTATCGGCAATATTTATATAACCGGCTCTCAGTCTGACGTCAATCCTCCTTGAATATTAAATTGTTGATCAAACGGCATAAAATGGGAGTTTACCCAGGTCGATATAAAGCTCTTTGTTTTCTTTTACGATATCCACGAACAAAGTAAGGGTTGGTAGTATTCGTAGCCGCTGCTACATAGCATAAAGGGATCAATCAGATGTGCCTAAATTTTACTAATACCGCTGTACCTAAATGATATTAAATATTTAATTTATGAACCAAATTACGAATAGTTTTCTACCTGTAACTAATACCTCTCTAACGATATTTCGGCTGACCTCCAGTATCAAGTCGTTCCCTTCAGTGGTACTTAGTGAGTGACACTTTCATTTACAATTTCCATCAGCACCCAGGCCACAAACAGTAATGCTAGGGCGGCTTCGTGTAGTTTTCTGCTTACAACTACTAATAGAATAATTCGCCCGGAGTCTTACCACACTTTTAGAGAGTTAATAATTAAATAAAATAAATTTGACAGCTCTGCGTTTAATTCGGTGATCGAGAGAATCGGAGGTACAAACCCCAACTTTATGGTAGCCAGCGATTTGTCTGTTCCCCTGGTATTGCAGAGGTCTATAAGCGATAATTGCTACTTACCAACATGTGGGTTCATCTACCATCAAAGAGAATAAGAAAAAAACTAAATGGCAAAAGCTGTATTCGTGTGATTGATGTATATAAGGAATATAAGATGTCACCATAGAAGGTAGGGTGTGACTTTTTTATGCGTATTATAAGAACTAACAAAACTAATAAATAAGTAAGTAAACTATCTTAAAGACTGTATACGTCCTATTGGGGACAAGCTTTAATGAATATACAATCATCCTCATTGCAATATGTACTCTTCTTACATCGTACATATTGTAAATAGTTTTGTCAATGGTTTTATGACCGGCCCCCATTTTTTTTTCAAGGTGGACCATGGATGTGGTCGCGCCCCCACAAATCGGTCCGGGGCGACAGAAGAGGCAGCGCGCAACCCCATGGACCCACCCTGCAACACTTCTCTTCGCCATGCGAGCGGGCCACCGGTACCCGATCTTTGTCTTCGGTGGCCCGCCATGACCGGCCCCCTGCCTGATATCAAGCCTCCTTGGGAAACCTAATTGTTGACCAGCATCGGATGTAGATTGCGGATCTGTCTTAGGTTAAGCTTTAATGAATACAATACATATAAATTTGATATTTTCGCCATGTATTAATAAGTTTAGAACAAAATATTTCACTACCCTTACCCATTTCATGGGAGTCGAAATATCGACTTTGAAATCATGAAGAGTCAAAGACACTTTAGTAAACCACTAATAACACCAAAACCAATCGCCATACCGCTTGTCAATAGCTGTGATTATAGTTCTACGACCAATCGTGGATGAAAAAGAAATGCATTACAAAATGAAGTAAAGTATAAAAGCCTTACTAATTATGTATTTTTAATTGTCGTTTAATGTAAACACTGTGACAAATGGCAGACAACACGCGAGAACAATATCACTTATTCACAGTGCACTAGAACAAAGACGAACTACGAGATACAGAGAATGTATACTCAGTAGCCATCATTAAAGTGTCTCAGTTTGTCAAAGTGATCATCGCATATTATACTATACTTATAGAAGGTATACTTATCTTTCCGTGTGGTGACCGAGTAAGAATATAATTCACCACCCCCTATCTTACCCGTGGATGATCGTAAGAGACGACTAAGGAATATAAAACGCATTAGTATCTGTGTGAGAGAAGAAAAACTCGAAACAAAACTATATACCAACATGTCTGACTAGCGTATAGTAGCTCAATTTCTCTCCCATTATGGATGAGGCTGGAGCCCAACAGTGGAACATATATGAGCTGAGATGATGATGATGGAAGATATCAAACTCCTTTATACGTTTTTCTATGTATCACTATTGGGCGTGGCCCTTCTAAACAATGTCTTATTATACCATGCTGGTCTGGCGGTTTGAAGTATGTATTACTTATTTTTAACCATAAGAGTAAATCGGATGAACAAAAATCTCTACATAAAACATCATAGACAATATTATTTCTCTTTATATACAGTATAGTTCATACTTTAATATACTTTAAATAATAAACTAAACCAACTCTGTGTAGTTATGTTGCATTCAGAGTAATTCGTTCCTTTCATCTGCCTCTCACGTTTCCACAACACAATAGGGAGCCCAGTAGCCGAGCAGAAATTAAATATACCGGCATTTTAACTCTTCCGATTGCGACCTACGTTTATTTGCATTTTGCTGTGAATTCGGTTTCAATTCCATTAGGGCTACCAATTCTATAAGCATTGTTTTAACTTTTCTTACTTACAATGGTAGGCCAACGAAACGCAATGATCAATTAATAATTAATTATACCTCACAGTCTAATTAATTTAAAAAAATCTGGTCTGTTCAGGTATAAGGAATATTTCAGGAATATGTTATATGAAAGGTATAATTTCTTTTTTAACCGAATCCATTTTTTTAGCCTGTCATTACAAGTAGGACTAGTAAGGTCACCTGTCTTTGTTTTCGGGAGCGGTCCACTTCCACCCTATATATATATATATATATATATATATATATATATATATATATATATATATATATATATATAATCTAATTGGCTGTTTTCCCGAAACGTATATACTCAGTTAATGATATAGAACCATAATATAGCATTTATTCAATAAAATAAAAACATAAATTCTAGTCATTTGCAATCCCGGACGTTTCCTTAAAATATCATTTTTGCATAACTAATAATCAACCTACGGTCAATGCTCTTACCTTGGTTACCTACTTTCTTTAATTACTTTAAAACCATGCCTCCATTTTCTCAAGAATATCTTCTTCTAATCGAGCAGAATGTCGGCGACACCTACCTCTAGCCTGAGCACGTTTAAGCACTCAAAAACTGCCTGTGGGTTAGTAGGCGTTGTGGCTGATAAAATTATCGCTGTTATAGGCACAGGCGGATTTATAATGCCACATCTACGTAACGAATCCAGGTGTTCTGGCTGAGCGTACAGGCATCTAGCCTTCGCCAAGTTGTCTCCAGCAATCGCATAAAAACGAACCATGTCTAACCACTCTACGTCAGAGTACTGGTAATGACTTGTCATTTTTTCGCACTTACTAGCACTCGCGTTCGGGATTTGTTATAAACATATGATATACGTCTAAGCAGTTTGGCAAAACATTGCAAACTGACCTATTAAAACATAGACCAAGGTCGCGCGGCTCGGGCGCATCAAAAGCAAGGGGTGCGTGCGGGACGCGGGCAGGCTACGAGCTACAATGCCTAAATATTTTTTTTACCTATTATTGCGATTTAATTCGAATTCGTTGGGAATAATACCGTTGCATATCAGACAAACTTAAGCACGTCTAATTCCCAGACTTTTTTTTTCAATGTATTATGTTTTAAGTTATGTGACCGATCTGGTCTAGGTAGGTTAGTCTCGGTCTCCCCCGGTACCTACATCCTTCCACTTTCGCATTGTATATCTTCTTAACCAGACGTTCGTTCGGCATTCTTTCCACATGTCCGAACCATCCGAGCATTCCCTTTCGCATCTTTACACCAATACTCTCTTTCATACCTACTCGCTCTCTTACGTCGTCGTTACAAATGCGGTCGGTCAGCCTTACTCCATAGATTTTCCGCAGAGATAGCATTTCAAACGTATTAATTTTACTTTCATACTCTTTTCTGCATACCCAACTCTCGCTTCCATACAGTAATGTTGGGACAAGCACTGCGTTATGTATTGCTACACGTGCCTTCTGGCTGAGGTAGTGGCTACCAAGAAGTTGCCCCAACGCTCCGTTCATTCTATTTCCCGCATTCACTCTTCGCTCTATATCAGTGGTGTGCCTTCCATCTCGGCTAAATCTACATCCAAGAGATACAAATTCATCCATTTGCTCCAGTACATAATGATGATAAGTAATGACCTATTGTTACTCTTACATCTGTTCTGGCTTCATCTCTTTCAAAGACCATTATTTTGGTTTTGCTCACATTCCCATGTAGACCCCTTTTCTTACAACCTTATGTCATATTGTCCGACTAGGGTCTGCAGGTCAGTCGCTGACTGTGCCAGCAGGACTGCATCATCTGCATAAAGCAGAGCAGTGACCACTGAGTCGCCCATCTGGACTCCCACATTCATATCTTTCAACCTTTGGAGACATTTATCCAGATATATGATAAGCAGCCTGGCTGACAGAACGCACCCCTACTTAACGCCGATATTGACGTCAAACCAAGGCGACATTCCATCATCCAGCCGCACACAGGCTCTACAGCCCATGTAACTGCACTGCACAGCCTGCAGCAGTTTACCGTTAATACCATACTCCGGTAAAATGTCCCAAAGTTCCTTTCGTACAACCGTGTCAAATGCTCTCTCCAGATCCACAAAACTGCAGAAAACCCTGTAACCTAGAGCCAGATGCTTTTCCACAATGTTGCGCAGAGAGAACACTTGATCCATGCATCCCCTTCCACTCCTGAAACCTCCTTGTGTCTCACACAGTAAACCATCGGACACCATCCTCATTCTCCTGTCAATAATTTTACCATACACTTTTGCAGCCAAACTGGTCAAGCTTATGGCTCTGTAATTTGTGCAGTCATAACGGGAACCCTTGTTTTTAAACAAAGGTACGATGACTGCGCTATGCCAGTCCCCGGGAACCATTCCCGCATAGCTCCAACATAAATTGAGGAGCAACAGGAACGCCTCCCAGACACAGGTGCCACCAAGCTTGATCATCTCATATATATATATATATATATATATATATATATATCCTTTATACGAACGAATCACTTGCGGTGTGGTTACACCCCGCTAGTCCGTCCAGGGCGACGAAGAAACGGCGCGCGACCCCGTAGATCCCCCAACAAGCGGGCCACCGGTTTTTGTCGTCAGTACGAGCGAATCACTGGTCTCAAAACACGAGATCTTTTAACTTAAAACCTCGTATTGAAAGATATATAGTTTCACATTCGTACTAATATGTAGTTGGTTCCATGCTATAGATATTTTTCTAGATTGTTTTCATTGCTTTGCCTTTTATAGAAAACAAAGTAATTTTTAGTAGATACTGGCAAATTATTACATTCAAATAAGTTATATATTTTGCAATAAAAAGAGCTATAAAAGTATCACCTGAACTTTCCAACTTCGAGTGTTACATTTTATAAATATTTTATGGCACATTGTTTTTATATTAAGTCAAATATAATTAAGTAACAATGAAATGTTTGTAATTCAAACACGTGTTGTTAATGTAACCCTCTTCAATAGAGAGAGGGAACCCTTTAATAAGTAACCGTTACAAATTGGGTGCACAGATTTTAAAATAATATGGACAATTAAAATATAAGATTTAAATCATCGCATGTTTTGTTATTTTATTTTAACTGATACTTCCTATGGCAGAACTTTGAAATTCTGTATCCCAACCTTTTTTTGCGACGCAAAAATTAGCGGGCGAAAGAGCCTAAGCGCTTATATAGCATATGCGTCACATACTTTAAAGTCAGAACTATGTGACAAATATGCGTAAGTATGCGATATATCAGCCCTTAAGCTCTTTATCTCGCGTAATTAAGAATAATGAGATATACGTTCTTCTAGCTTTTATAATTTTATGCAAATAAATGTATGATAAACACAGTCTATGCTTATATAATAATTTCTGATGTTTCGCAAGTATTACATATTTGAAATAAAACTACTTTCACGGATTCTATCGCGTTTGTATTTGATTTACAATTTCCCGACGTTTCGAATACTTCACAGTGATGTGAAGTAGTGTATGTATGTATAGTAGTGGGAGGACTAAGCTGTCTTACATCCAAAAGTCATAGCAATCATAATTTTTGTAATAACGTACAATAAATGTACAAAAACGCTTGAAGTATTACTTTTATCGTCTCGTTACAATACATTATCTAGTTTTAATAAAAGTCATACGCTTAGAATAAGGACAGAGTAAAAATCGATTCGTCAATTTACTTTTCCTTTCGTTCCAAAACATACCATAAATATTAATATACCGTTGATACCTATAACTAAACTAACATTTTGTCTTCATTTTACGATTCTTCAAAATATAACTCAACAATTCACGAGTCAACCTTGTCTAGCTTTCATTAAAACTTTTATTTTATCGCTATAATATCTATAAGTGAACTCGTCCAATCCAATGGTTTTGTTATCTGTATACAATATTCTGATACATTGTTCATGGTGTTGATTTTATATATATATGGTAAGCCACAGCTATTTGCGTTACACATAGTCAACATTTAAATTTCTGTGGTGTCGCTTTGTATTATATAGTATTGAAGTGACGTCACAGCCCCACTGAGCACAGCCTCCAGCTGCCGTCTGACGGCGCGCGGCGTTTCGTTACGTGATCTCATTAAGATGGCTCGCGGTGAGCTCAACGAACATCCACTGTAAAAGGGTCACGGTTATACACTGTATATTTCAAATGGATAATGTTAGTTCTTTGTAATAAAATTGTACTCAATTAGTACTAAGTACGTTACGGATGTGGGTTCTTGTGTTCATAATTAGTATTCTCTCTCTCTATCCTATCTCGGTTCGCTTCGTCATCATATTAATGATACCTATACGTTTTAGACCTTAGTTATAACGTTTTTGTTGTCCGTCTTTTATGATAGCTCTCGTCTTACGTCTAAATATTACATCCACTTGTTTGTGATATTTTGTAATCATTAATTCATGTCACATAAGTCTCGCTGCTAGATTTAAGACTGTAATACAGTAAGTAGCAAAATGACCAAATATGACACGATTTTATTTGGAGTTTTCCTTCCCTTGCATATAACATCTATATGTTATATCCTTTACTCCTCTTTCACGAAATACACGAGTAATATAAGTGAATTATATCCTTTCTTATAATTACTTAATTATTTTTTTGTTTATTTTCAGTCACTGATTATATGATTTCTAATGTTAGTTTTTTTTTTACTAAACTATGTTCAGTGTGCATCCCGTTTGGCTATTGAGTGTGACGGGAAGGTATTTAGATACCTACACTTTGAGGGACGTCCTAATACACTTAAGACGTTGGATCTATCCGGTAAGCGCAGTTCAGTTGCACAGATGGTGTATTATTGACCAATGCCGAGTGAATTAAATTCGATTACTACACAGGACAGGTAACTTGTTCCCACACTGGGTGTAAGTTATGTTCGTTAATTTTTTTATTTGTGAAATCTTCACAATACAAGGATTTTTTTCTTAGTGTCTTTAAAAAAACGAGTAAATAATGCTACAGTTTTACCGTAAAAGTTAAAATATATAGCTTTAGTACGTATAGCAGTTAAAATTTCACGGCGTACAGTTATTGTTGAACTGGAATTAGAAACTGTTGGAAGTTGTATTGTGGTTATTTCGTGTTGTGGTTTAGTTTTGGCCGATTGTTATTTCAGCAGTTTGTTTGTTAGACTTAATGTATGTACACTGTGACCGCTTAGGGGATGCGTTTGACACTAAGTATTAACGTTAATACTAGGTAAATGAAAACCGTCAATATTAATAGAAATTGGTATATGTGTTGTACTAGATATTTGTAGTTAGTTTTGTATAAGTGGTTTTATACGAAAATATACTATTATGCAGAGGTCATAAGTTTCTTTTCTTTTTGTTTAAATACTACGGTTTGCAAACCCTCGTATTGTGAGGAACTTACAATCTTTTTTTAGTGGTAGGACCACGCCGTTGACAGTTTTCTGTCTACAGCCGCGGACAGATTGAGCAGAAGATCGACGTCTAAGTAATGGCAATGTGCTATTGCACTTTGTTTGGTGAGCAAAAGAGCCGGAAGTCCAACTGGGAGGGTTTGTATTGATAGGCAGCGCGGTCTAGCTATATCTACCCTTGATATTGCAAAGGTCTATGGGCGGCACAAGTTACACTGAGGTGTGCTGCCTGCAAATTATAAGTAATATATACAAATTGAAATAAATTACACCCAGACTTAGAACAATAAATTATAGATCGCACATAGAATTTTTTTCCATAGGAATCGAAACTGCGGCACTTGGAACGGTAGGTCGGTATATCAACATGATCTAGTTTAATTATATTAGTGTTAAATTCTTATATTTCGTCTGATAAAGGAAAACACCGTCGAATTTGCATGATATCCTACAGAATATAAGCAAATATGGTAACTACATGTAAAGTAAATCCTAAAATAACAAATCTATCTCGTTAGAATAGTTTTTATTTATTTTGTTTATTGTGTCAAATGAGCAAGTAGCACACATGATGGTAATTGTTGCTATCGCCCATAGATCTCTGCAATACTAATGGTACAGTAAAGCCGCTGCCTACCGAACCCATCCAAACAAAACCCAACCAAATTAAACGGCCAGCTCTCTTGCTCACTGCACGAAACGCAATATCACGGTGTAACTGCTCAGACATTGATTTTCTGCGAGAGTGTGGTACTAACCTGAATGGACCAGGCTGCGGCTGTAAACAAGAAAATGATAACGTTATGGCTCTGCCACGGCTAAGGCTCTAACTACTGGTGTAGTATACTAATTACCTAATATTATGGAGAAGATTTACAGCCAACAATAGAAAGGATCGTTTTAAAAGGAACCACTTTAATTGTTAATCAAAAAAATATTAAAGGTTCATTGTATCCAAGACAGAATATATGAAATGTATTGACCCGCCCACTGACAAGGCAAATACATTTTGTGGGTCGCACAAAATAATGTCCTGCGTGGGATTCGAACTCATCGCCGTCAGAGTAAGTCGGTATCTTAAACATCTATTCAGTCGTTTTAATATATTGCCCAAAAATAAGATTTGTAACCTAATGTCATCTCTATAGGATAAGCATAATATAAATCCAATTTTTTTTTTATACCTAGAAACTCGAGACTGGTGAGTGCACCAGCGATGTAGTCAAAAGTATAAGAATTTAAAAGAAATTAATAAATATAGTGTGACAACCCTACGTAGGTCTGAATATTACGTGAGTGGCCGAGGTTCGAGCACAAACCTTCGCCTTAATCATAACAAAATTTCATTGGGACGCAAGAAGGATTTATTAAAAGTTTTAATGATGTTATTTTTCCTCAAAAAAAAAACTCCCCGATGGAAGCAAATAAAGGATAAATTATGTAATGACCCATAAATTATTTTCGTTAATAATGGTGTAAGTTCAGCGTTCTCTCGACATTTTTTATAATACAAACTTTCTTTTGCGTTGAAAGTAACTTTTACTTCGATAGGATAAGAAAAGTTATCAACTAGAGTTTCATACAGATTGCCAATCTGCCTTCATTGGTCTTCATATAAAAAGATTATCTTTTAACAATCAAACCTTTACTTTGATGTGTACATAAAAGATCGACAAAATATACTAAAATTGATATTATTTTAAAAATTAAAAGCAGGTCACTGATGCACGATACCACGCTGGTCAGACGGCTTGATATAAGACTTTTTGTAAGTTTCGTTCTGTAGGATAAATGTAATACGTATGTCATTATCCCTAGTCGTCTTTTAAGATACCCATGTATACTAAAAGAACTAGCTGTGTGGCAGCGGATACGTATACTACCAACCCTTACTCTGCTCGTGGATGTCGTATAAGACGACTAAGAGCCTTATAACGACCTGGTCCAACACCATCTGATGCCGTTTCGTCAACAATTACATTCCCAAGGAGGGTTGATGTCTGGCAGCCGGCCGGTCATGAAACTATTACCAATAACTTCTACAATATGTACTACGAAAGAAGAGTACACATTCGATCCCAAGTAATTGGGATAAGAGAGAGGAGAATGATGGATAATAAAAGAAGTATTGACTTGTATTCTTACTATTAATTAAGAGATATAGAAGCAAAAAAATGCTACTATCCATACGTTAGATACAAAATTACCAATAACATATTATTTTATGAAATATTTTACTATCAAAAGGTTTTAGAGAATGGCATTTATAAAATAATAGCTTATGAAATAGGAATACTACTACTTTCTTTTAACCTGCTAACCAATTATTCTCTTATCAAATTTTCTTTATTTTGGTTTTAATTTGGTTTTTTTGTAGACAGTGGCTTTTCTGCCTATATAGTAGGTACTCAAATTTTCTACTATTAGAATCGGGCAATCATGTTCTGTTCTTTTATGATTCACGGCAATGAAACAATAGTAATAGCAGTAAATTATTATGTCGCGAAGGACTTTACAAACATGAAATTAACGAATTTAATTGTGATGAGAACACACATTAACTATGCAGTTATAAAATTACATTCCTAATATCACTTGTAATATATCAAGCTATTGCAACTAATTAATTTGTAATAGTTCCACACTGTTGGATGTATTCCAAATGCTGTTCAGATCATGACCGTCCCCGATATCGGCTATCTAATACAGCTTAACATGCATCCAAATGAGGCTTAGAATAATTAGATTTGAATACGAAACTATGATCATTTATCATTATTAAATCAAAATCAAATTACTGTTAATATTTTGGATGATTTTTACGACTTCCACCAGATAATAAGGGGTGATAATTGTATTTTTAAACTGTTATCACACTGGTGATTCGTGATCATCATGTAAGGAATTTCATGGTATTCAAAACGTTAATCGACACATAACAAAAACTAAACAGTGAAAGAAAAGTACATACATATATATCATCAAGCCATATCCCTTGCAGGGTAGGCAGAGAGAACAGAGCAAGCAAGAAAAGTCATTCCCGTATATCCCCGTGTTAGTTTAGCTAACGGGCTGATCACTATCATCTCAGCTCATAAGACCCGCTATTGGTCTGGAGCTGACTCCGTAATAAGAGGGCAATTGACTTACTACACTAAGCTGGTTAGACGGATTAGAGAGTTTTATTTCGAGTTTCTCTTAATTAGACTGATATATTCGCTGTGTGGTAGCGGGTACGAATACCACCAACCCTTACTTTGCTCGTGGATGTCGTAAAAGATGACTAAGAGCCTTATAACGACCTGTACCAACTCCATCTGACCCCGTTTGGTCAATTATTTTATTCCCAAGGAGGGTTGACATCTGGCAGGCGGCTTGTCAAAAAACTATTGCCAATAACTTTTACAATATGTACTATGAAAGAAGAGTACATATTGTATCGACCCCAAGTAATAGAGTAGGAGAATGATGATGATGAAATAGACTGATATAGAATTCAATTATTCCTTCGCTTTGCTTTTTATTTTCAAGATTACCTTACTTATATCAAGCAATTTCTATGCGCAACTTTAATATTAATACTTATTAATCTAATCATGTAAATATACTACGTGATAGGACTAATAACTGCTTCGTAATTCTCTCTCTCTATTAATGCACTCCCACCCCTTATTCAGCTTTTAGTATTAATATAATCATTCAATATATACCTAATTTATTTATAAACAAATCTATGAATAATATTGACTATTTTATATAAATTATGCCTATATAATCAATTGAAAGCCTCCGCTAGGTAATATTATATTACCTATACAATATCAATTATAAAAACGGTCACGTGGCCGGCCATGGCCTCATAACGTGACGACAGCTGACACTCAATACAAGTTATGTTTAAATTTATTTTCTTATTAATAAACAAGAAAGGAAAAAGAGATTTATTTAATAATTGTATATATTATGGTAGTTCTTATATTATAACAATTTATTAATTTATTTTCGTTCGCAGTTAATATATTTTCCCTTGTGTGGTCCCTATCTTACCCATAGATGATCGTAAAGACGAGTAAGGGATAAAATATGCATATAACATCTATGCCATAGAAAGAAAACTCAAATAAAACCATCCACTAACCAGTCTGACCAACGTGGTGTAGGAGGTCAATTTCCTTGCTATTGTGGAGAAGGCTCGAGCCTAGCAGCGGGACATATGTGACCTAAGATGATGATGATGATTCATTTAAAGCTTAAAAAGTCTAGTAAGTTATCACCGTATCAAAATGCGACGACAGTGAAAGAAGAGTACTAAAGAAAGCGTAATATTATAAAAACTAATGGAACACAGTGAGTGAGAGACAACTAAAGGAACTTATTCCTTTGTTATAGACAAATTTTAACACTAAGGGAATCATCCTTGTGGGGACATTTTACAAACTGACTCTAGGTCCAAGCCGACAATTTGTGAAAACCCTGAAAACCCTGGCGACATACGATCCAATACAATTGGATACCAGATTTTTATTATCTTGGCTTATTTGCATGAATAATTTATTAAATAATATTATTCCTTACTTTCCCATAGCAGTAGTAAAAGTCAGTTAAATGGTCGACGGGAGAAAAGGTAATTTATAATACTAAATTCTATACACCTGTTATAGGTTATAATTATGGTACGATTTTGCTCAATAAAGGAAATAGAAGCTTCACGACCAATAAAGGCATTTGTTTACTACAATGCAATGTTCAGGTCTTAGTTATTGGAAAACTTTGGATATACTCTTATTATTACGAAGAAGATCATTTTAATTCAAACTTTACGCTCATAATAAATAAACAACGCCACTAAGATTCCTGTGTAGTAACTGAAACAAAATATCACATATATCTCTCTCTTATGGAAAAAGAGAGAGACACACACAGTAGTCTTTTTGTATTGTTTGTATTTACAAACAATACAAAAAGACTACTAAGCGTGTAGATCAGATAACTTTATTAAAACCCATGAAATGCTCGAAATCAAGGACTATGTCAAACCATTGGGCTCAGGTAATATAGCAGCGCTATTATCCCGTCCTGGTTGTGGTTTATATTGATACGTATGTGTGCTAACGAAGAATCGTATAATATATACCTGCTAATATATCCCTACTAATATGAATGTAAATTTGTTTGTTACACTTGCACGCCAAAACTACTTAATCGATTATCATGAAACTTTGTAAACATAGTCTTCTTGGAAAGGACATAGGACATTATTTTTATTTTATGGCAGGTAAAAAAATTTTTGGCAGACATGACAGCTATCATCTTTTATATTTAAGATCTTCAACGTGTCAATGCGAGCAAAGCCGCGAATAAACGAAACTACTGAAACTAGAGACATGAGTGTTCGATATTAGTTTCTTTTTACGATACAAAGACTTACTAAGGAAGGATATTACACAATTCAACGGAATGAAACATAATGGCAAAATTTTTACGAGAAGAAGAAACAGTTTTGTCCATGGCTTTTAAATGAAATACAAATAATTTTCAGTAAAATGAAAATGAAAATAAAATATACGTGTTTTAGTATTTATCATTACACTCTCCGTGTGGTGACGGAGTAAGAATACTATTCACCACCCCATATCTTACCCGTTGGTGATCGTACGAGACGACTAAGCGATATAAAACGCATATAACATCTATGCGAGAGAAGGAAAACTCGAAACAAAACCCTATACCAACACGTCCGACCATCGCGGTATAGTAGGTTAATTTCCTTCTCATTACGGAGGATGCCCGAGCCCAACAGTGGGTCATTTATGGGCTGTGATGATGATGATGATGATGAGTATTTATCTGTTTTCATCCTTTAAGGGATTAATTAAAATACTTTAACTTAAGTTTTGAAAGAATTAAAAATAAGCACTAGGCAGCACCTTTCTTTTGTGATATAGAGATTTAATAAAAATCGAGTGAAGTCGTCGAAGTTTTATTGTGGTAGGACCACGCTGTGGACAGTTCTCTGTCTACAGCCGCGGGCCGGTCCGTCCGGGGTAGTACCACACTCTCGCAGAAGATCGACGTCTGAGTAATAGCAATGTGCTATTGCGCTTCGTTCGGTGAGCGAGAGAGCCGGAAGCCTAACTGGGGTGGGTTCAGGGTTGTATTGGTAGGCAGCGGCCTAGCTATACCATTGGCAAAGGTCCATGGGCGGCAGTGACACTTACCATCAGGTGTGCTGTCTGCTCGTTTGCCGCCATAAGCAATAAAAAAAAAAAAAAAAAAAAAAAAGTCGCAGGCAAATATTAATACTTAAGCCTTAATTCAGCTTATCGATTTTAGTCGCATAATCCAAGTTCATGCATATCAATGTCGCCCCATAACGGGCTTAAAGGATTATAAGTTCAAAAGTACGATATTCCATACATAGACGTTACGGCCCATTCGAGCGGCACTCGGGGCACTTAAAACCGCCAAAATTAAAATGTTAATGTCTTAAACGACCGTCGGCATATTAAAGAGATACCGAGCAAAACCATTTAGAAGGAATTTGCATACATTTTGTCGAAATGAAACTTTGACAAGAGATTGCAGTTCAAGTTGTGTTTGAAGCGAGATGTCTAACATGGCGGCATGCTCTTTCTATCTATGACTGTAATATGCTCGTGTGTGCGTTTTGTTTAAAAAAGAATATGTAATTTTATCGATAATTTTTTTTTCGTATATTAATTATACGAAAAAAGTAATACATATGAAATAAAACTGTATTTGACAGATTTTATGTTTATTGAAATAACTGGTTAATGAATTACCAGGTGTATTCTTCTGAAAAACTCATAACTCACTTTCATAGTCAACTGGACTTTCATATGTGCTGACTATGACTTTCCTCTTTTTTGGAGGTTTTAGCCCAACGACCTTTGACAGTGGACAAACTTTCCTAGGAAACTGGGAACATTGACAGCAAACCAAATCTGATAAGCATGTTCTCATTTTTAATTTTGTCTGCCTCACCAAAAAGTACGAGGACGTCGTTCTCACACTTTAGCTTTAGTATATTTGGGGGACCAAAAGCTGACTGGAAACCTGTCAAAGCTACAAGGGATGGATGAATGCGTATAATGCTATAACTATTAAGTTTCTTTGAAGGCGATCAATATCCAAGAGTAAACGTAAATTCATTGTTTAATGAAAAAAAAATGGACATTCTTGCGTATCTCTTCTTGAATAAAAGAATGAGACTATAAATAAAAACGATATTATAGTACTTGCACAGGTTGTAGAAAATGTGTCTCAATTTTAAAAGAACAACATGCTTCAATACATTTCTGTCGCAATGACCTTTCACAGACTAACATTTGGTGTGTTATCGTTCGCCCACAGCTAACTACAGTATTACATACAAAGGTATAAGCTATCCTTCAGATTCCAGAACACGTAACTATTATTATGTAATCATTATAAATATAATTCCATCTGGTGATTATTTAAGAATATATTGTTCACTATATATATTGTTCCACACCTTTACAGTGAGAAAAAATAGCTTTTAATTCGTAAAATTGCTTAAGTATTTTAATCAAATAACCTCTCTATAAAGGAGGGTGAACTTGAAATCAAACCCTAAATCGGAATACCAATGAATCCTTCGTCAGTGAAATCAATTCCAATTGATATACAATTATTTAGTTTATTCTTTCTTTCTAATAATTACATTTTGAATTGAAATTTGATTAGATACTAAAAATAGGTAGGCAATTAAACCTCATCATCTGCTCTTATTCCAATTACTTGTCATAGATGCAATATGTACTCCTCTGCCATCGTATATATTGCAAAGCTATTGACAAAAGTTTTATGACCAGCCGCCTGCCACACGTCAACCCTCCTTGGGAATGTAATTGTTAACCAAACGGCATCAGGTGGAATTCGCCCAGATCGATATAAATCTTTTAGTTGTCTTTTACGACATCCACGAGCAAAGTAAGCGTTGGTAGTATTCGTAGACGTACAAAGAGTAGAATAATTTTTATACCAAAGTAATATACCTTCATTAGTTACAATTGATTAAACAATCTGGACAAAAAGGTCAGAATTTTGTGAGCAGTCATTACAATCGTAAACTACACAACCTAACCTTAACCTTGGACAAACGATTACACTACAATCTACTTTTTATAAAACTATATTTCTCAAGTGTTGCACATGGGTTTCCTCAGAGGGGGTTCACACTATAATTATCAGGCTTAGTACAAGGATAGATCACTCTAATCGGTGTTATAAATTTTACAGAAGAAATCTAACTCTCATTCTCCTGGTAATTCATCTGTGTTTAAACAGTTTTCGTGGAGATAAAGAGTGGTTACACATTGTATTCTTACAATATAAATCTGCACAATCGCGACCTTTTAACTACAAATGTTAGTAGAACTCACCGAGAGCCAACCGAATGAGTTGATTTTGGATTTGAATAGAATCTGTGTTCTCAAAAAAAGCTGTCTGCTTAATTTATAATCTAGTCTAACGAATTTTGTCTGTAGTTAGCGTTTGTAGCACATGGTGTTGGTCATGCTCCCGGAAAGGTCTGCTTGTGGTCACTGTGTGGTGCAGGTCTCACAGGGGAGTGATGACTGCTCTAGTAGTCAACTCGTGATTGCGTGCCACTTGTGGAATCTGATCCATCTATAATCTTATTGCATTATGCTTCAATGTTATATTATGTCATATTGGAGCTAATTCTTACTAAACATAGTCTTAACAATTTTCTGTCTAAAAAAAAAATTGAAAATTCGCTCAGTTCCTTTCGGAATCTTTTCAGTAGGGATTATGTTTTTTTATTGCTTTTGGTGGCAAACGTGCAAGCAGCGCACCAGTTAGTTAAGTGTTACTGCTGCCTATGGGCCTAACATCAGGGGTACAGCTAGGCCGCTGTCTACCAATAATCCCACCCAGGAAAATGGGTTTCCGGCTCACTCGCTCATCGAACGAAGCATAGCAGCACATTGCCATTACTCAGACGTCCGTTTTCTGCTCAGTGTGGTACTACCCCGGACGGACCGGCCCGCGGCTGTAGACAGAGAACTGTCCAGTGTGGTCCTACCACTATTTTTACTATACGTTTTGATCAGGTAGTAGTTTATTGAATTAATTTAAAATATTGAAATTGACAATGAGTGCTCTGCCGGCGCTTGTAGATAATATTTTTTTTTATTTATTATAGGCTTTGTCGCTGAGCGACGATATCGCCTATAGATAATAATAGCGTATGAAACAAACCTTTAAATTTTTGCTATGTATGTATAACGCAAACAATCGTGGCTTACCATAAATATATATATAAAATCAACACCATGAACAATGTATCAGAATATTGTATACAGATAACAAAACCATTGGATTGGACGAGTTCACTTCTACAATAAACTTATATTTATTCGTTTATCCAAACGGTTATGAATTAATCTGTAGCGAGTGAAAGTATTATAACAATAGAGTTAGCAGAATTTTTATGCATGTTTTATAATATTTTACATAAAATATTTAATAAGTTTCTTTATTAATTTGAATTTGAGCCGCACATTGAATGTCGACAGCTTACACTTCTCTAAGTGAATAGGACGATAGAAACCGATTTCTAATAGGTGTGGGTTCGAGTTCCACGTGTATGATTCATTTTTTACTCTTAAACAAGTTTTTATAAATAAATTTCAGTAATTGAACGAATGAACATGTTTTTAAAGAATGCGAAATAATTGTAAATAGTAGATCAAATTATTGTGGCTATGAATACTATTAACCCTTACATTGATTGATGTTCCCTTACTTCACTCTTACATGGGTGTCATAAAAGACGACTAAGAGCCTATAACGACCTGGGTGAACTCTATCTGATGCCGTTTGGTCAACAATTACATTCCCAATGAGGGTTGACGTCTGGCAGGCGGCTGATTATAAAACTATTGCAAAGTAAGGTTTGGTAGTATTCGTAGCCGCAACCGCGCAGCTGTACATTGTTAAATGATGATGATGAGAAAATAAAATGTGATAATGATGAAATTAAGCGTTTAACAAAAAGTAATAATTTAATAACTGAGATTTAGCATTTGACGTACTGGGCTATTTATAAAAATAATATATGCAAGCAAAAAATAATAACAATATGTTCAACTTTAATTAAAAATTCTTTCCAATAAATATTTATTACCCATGTGAGTTCAAGAACTCTGTATACCATTTTTAGTTCGTGAATAAGTTCTGTAAGAGTTAGATACTATAGTTCTTATCATGATTTTCTGATTTTGATATAATATAAAAAACCAGTAGGCTTAAAACAGTTGTCTAGCGAACTTATGTACAGATGGAGTTTTAGAATTTACGTGAAGTTAAGTAATTATTTTGTAAGCTTTAAAGCATCTGGAAAGCTACACGGCCAATGGAAAGTGTCTGAGAGTATCGACAACTTATTTTTAACGATATTATCTAAAATATACATAAAATTATAGTGGTAGGACCACGCTGTCGACAGTTCTCTGTCAGCTGCCGTGGGCTGGTCCGTCCGGGGTAGTACCACACTCTCGCAGAAGATCGACGTCTGAGTAATGACAACGTGCTATTGCGCTTCGTTCGGTGAGCGAGAGAGCCGGAAGCCGAATAGGGTGGGTTTGGGGTTTATATTGGTAGGCAGCGGCTTAGTTATACCCTTGGTATTGCAAAGTTCCATGGGCGGCAGTGACACTTATCATCAGGTGTGCTGGTTGCTCGTTTGCCACCATTAGCAATAAAAAAAAATCATCTTGGAGAATTCACGTGAGGTAATGTTTTCACGTACCTTGGTTAGCTGATAAATGAAAACGACCAAGCTAGCAGGCAGGCATGCAATCGTAGTACATACTAACACTACTCAATCGTACACATTTCGTTCATCAGAAAATACGTGACGTCTGGTTACCATGAGATCATGATTTATATACATATTTACAATATGGGTTAGCAGTTCCGAAATAAAGCGCTTAGGAGTAAATAAAATTATTTTTTTATTTATAAAACAGGAAAAGAACTCTAGATTTTTAGTTCTCTTTGTAAATTATCATACATAAAATATAGTATTAGATCTTAAAACTATGACAAAACGTTTTCAATATACCCACAAATAATAGTAATAAGAAGGATGATAATGACTTTCCCGAAGTTTCAAACACTTTCAGCGTTCATTGTCACGGCAAGACTAAGATGTTTCATTCTAAGATTTTTATACTCTCGCTACACTATTAGTTACAAAATTTTGAACCACATTTTTAATATAAATTCATAGCCAGTTTGTTACAAATTCAGTACCAGTTTAATACAAATTAAATGCCAGTTTGATACAAACTCAGTGTCGGTTTGATACAAATTCAGTACCACTTTGATACAAATTCACTGCCAGATAATGTAAATAAATCCTTTTAAAGGCAAATGTATATTTTTTTTTAGTCAATTACTCTTAAATATGAAATTTGTAGTAATTATTATATTATTTATTAATTTAAGAATGATAAATCTCTAATATGCTCCCACCATGTATAGTATACCGTAGAATTTGTTGGTGACACATTCTGAACAGTATATGCCATTTGTTAAGAGCACGCCTGCATTTTACGAGACTTGAGGAGATTTTAATTTGATTTTGTTATTCTGGCCTTACCCATCTCATTTGATGCCTAGCGAAGGAAATAATATATTTTTAGAGTAATTTAAACCTTAACGTTAAAGAAACAAAGAACTCATAGATATAAAGCACAAGTTTGCATGTAACGCGCGATGATTGCGCTTTTAAATGAAAACCGTCTATATTATTTTTAAAACTGCGAGTTTAATTTGAAAATTTTACTTGGAAAAGGGTTCATTCTCTTGAAGAGGGTTAATCGGTACATTCAGGCACACTTGTTTACATTGAAATTATTTTATGTATCCTAAATTGTATTTACACGTTATGACAAAGTTAATCTCGACATAGGGGTTATAAATACCTACGAAAACTTAAGATAAGTATTTATATAATACTAGATTATTGGATACAATATCAGCATGTTTAACTTTACTGTGGGAATCGTAATAATGGCTAGAGGTCACCAGGCTTTCTTTTTCACTGTGCACTTTAGGGACATGCTCGGAGTCCCCCGATCTATAGCGGCTTCCTAATCAATGCTGGATCACCAAATAATACCCGATATTTATCACATATAGTCACAGGGTCTTTATTATCCTAATCAGCTAAGGAGCTCCAATAAGTCAAAACACCTTGGGGACTACCAGGACCGTAAACACCAAAACTATATATAATCAAAATTCCATAATAAACTATGTATATTGAATCCAAAACAGTATTTTTTTGCGAGTATGCCAATTCCCCGGTACAATTTATCAAAGAAAATAATTTACGAATCATAATTATATTTTTTAATTTCCCTCATAATTATAATAATTTATTTCCTTTATTGAGGAAAAATATCATAATTTAAAATATTTTGTCGTGGTCTAATATAATTTCATTCATCTATCAAGACGGGAGATTCTATTCGAGTCTCGGTTACTCACGTTTCATATTATTCCGCTGGGATTGCCGAAATGAAAAATGTTTCCTGCAGTATTTAATTTGAGTTATAAATTAAAAAAAGCTATAAAGTTAGTACCTATGTATTTTACTTGCATTGCTTGCATTTTGTATTTTGTTATGTTATACCGTTTGTCTGTATACGGCAAAGGTTTTTGTTTACAACTGTGTGATCGAACGGCTTGACCAATTTAAAATATCAGATTCCAATCAGTTCAGATGTCGTTTTTAAACACTTCCGGTGAAAAAAATGTGCGAAATATCGAGGAAATGACTAACCAGTACATATTTAAAATGCATAATACAATTCACAATGTTCTTCATTAAAAAAATATAATAATCTAAATTGCAATTCCTATATAGCAAATGTGTGCCAGACAAATAAAAATAGTGTAATCGTTAAGGCAAGTCCAGGAGTGTGAATGGCTGAAAGCTGATTTTCAACTCGAAATTATTTTAATTGACTGACTGTTAAATGACTGCACTGATAGCGCAGTGGTTAAGATACCGACCTATAAGTGTCATAAATTCGATTTCCACGCAGGATAATACTTTGTGCGATCTACAAACGATTGCTCTGTGTTTAGTTGTAATTTTTGATCCATAATATATATATATATATATATATATGTATATATATATATATATATATATATATATATATATATATATATATATATATATATATATATATATTATTATTATTATATATTATTAATTCTTATATATATTTTAGAGATATATATATATATATATCTCTAAATTATATATAAGAATTATTTCATTAGTGAAGAATGTTATTCTTCAATCATACGAATAAATACAACACTATATAAAAGTAATTAAAATCTGTTAACACAAATAAAATACATTTTAAATCGCATTTACTGGTAAATGAAAATAAATTCACGTCACAATCGGACGCGTTAAATGTGGAGTATTTTTAGTTTCCGCCGGAGTGCTGGAGCTGCTTTTGTATTGCAGACAAATGAGTGAGAGATGAACGATATAAATAATACAGAATAACGTGAATGCGAGTATTATTTTACAATACAATTTAAATTTTTCATAAATTATGAAACTTAAACTCTCCATCTAAATTAAATTGTGTAATATTATTGTTTAGTATTTTATATGGTGACGTAATAAGAATACAATTCACCTGTCATACCGTGGGTGTCGTAGAAGACGGCTAGGGGATATACAGATAACTTCGATGTAAGTAAAATTTGACTTAAACTATATGTCAACACGTCCTGATCTGCGTAGTACAGTAGATCAACGTCTCTACCACTATGAAAGAAACCCGAACGCAGCAGTTTCGACCTATATGGACTGAGGAGACAAGGTGTCAAGATACCTTGTCTCCTTGTATTTGTTTAATGACTGTGGACGAAGAGTGCAGAATTTAATTTTATACAAATGTATAGAATGACCAAATGGCAATCATGGACATAAGATACTGAATGCTTTTTCTCGTTGATATATGTTAATTATGTCGTTTAGGCTAGCGTTGGTAAGATTTTGATAACCAAATTGAAGTTTCTTTAAATAGCCTAACATATTAAGTTATTATTTAAATATAAATTATTGAGAAGTATTCGTCTCAGTAATTTATATAATAGTGTCAACACTTAACCTTCCTCGGTTCTTTAAATACTATGTACACTTCAGGCCTTCGGGTCATGTTGACCCGATTTCATAAATATGAAGTAATTGTTTTAAATGAAATACAAAATCTAATTATTTCTAAGACACATTTATTAAATAAAAATAAGGAAACATTATACGACTATATACAGGGTGGAAGTGGACCGCTCCCGAAAACAAAGACAGGTGACCCTACTAGTCCTACTAATAGTAATGATAGGCTAAAAAATAACCAATCAGGATGAATTTTTTTTTTTTCCACAAATATTTTGAAGTTTTTTTCACATTCCATCGTATTAGGACAGTGCCATGTAACGATAACTCGATAAAAAATACGTAACTATACTCAGATGAGAAAAGACGCAATCTATTCAAAACTCACGATCATATGTTCAAAAGTTCAAAGACCTCGCGTGGTGAAAAAAAATTTTTTTTTTCATCCGAATCAATTTTTTTCTAGCCTATCATTGCAAGTAGGACTAGTAGGGCTACCTGTCTTTGTTTTCGAGATATATATATATATATATATATATATATATATATATATATATATATATATATATATATATATATATATACATATATATATATATATATATATATATATATATATATATATATATATATATATATATATATATATATATATATTACTCATTTTCTTGGCAACACGAAAGGCACATCATTTCAGAATGTTTCAGACATACTCGTATATGTTTCTTACATATTTCTACAGATTTTTGAAGTTTGTACATCTTTTGAGGATGGACATACACTCCACCTTTTTCTTTTATTAAAACTCTAAGTAGTGGAAGTATTTGTTGTCTCAGTAACACCTGACTGCACTCGTACTAATTCCCGTGAAGCATTTGTCCGAGGAAGAGTTTGCCTACGCTCGATGTGATCGTTTACCAATTCTATGCCTAATTTCTCTAGAAACAACCGTCTTTGTACTATTTTCTTTTGTGTCCAGTCTGGGTGGGTGTCACATACGTATACTACATACGTAAATGGTAATGCCCGGTGTAAGTTTTATTAGGATTGCACTACTCAAACGACCTCTGACTTCTAATGGGGTTCTTGACCACACAAATTCACCATTTTTGATAGCATTTGGTTTTCATTAGCACTGGTATTGGTAATATATCTTGAAAGAGGCTCTTCATCGTTATTTGTTTCATCACTACTGCTTTCATTATCTAAACTGGGTTGAATATTGTCGGTAGGATTTTCATCCAAACATATTATTCGTTTCACTAATTATTTCATCTTCGGAATTTATATCGTAGTTTAGCATTTGCGAAATCGAAGCTTCAGACAAATTGTAAGCCATTTCAAAAACCAGCGGAACACGTCAAGTTCAAACAACAAATGAATCAAATAAAAGTAACCGTCTCATGTAAGTAATGTAATCTAACCGCAAACTAGATGTAAATAAACAAATTTTCACAAACTACCTTCAACAACAATACGCTGAGTGATTGAGATATGGCATTTATAAATTGTAAGTATATTCTTAGAATGCAATGAAACATTATTGTTTGTAGAATACGGGCTTTTCTGACCCGAGGAACCTAAGAAGGAAAAAACGTAATTTTCTTATGATAAACTTCCGAGACTTCACCATAATTTTACAATACTAATATATAGAGAATACATAATTAATAATTGTCATGAGGTCGTAATAAATTACATTAATAATTACCACTTTTATTGCCAGTTAATTTTCAGTTTCGAAGAACCGAGGAAGGTTAATACATGTCTAGCTGAAATATTAAAGCTTTAATTCGGAATATTGTGTCAATTTAAAAGATTGCGAACAAAACGTGTCCCTTAAAGACAAATTTAAGATAAAGCCACGATTTGGTTATAACACTTACCCACACTGACCTAATTGGTAAGGCGTTTGGAATGAATTTCCAATAGATATAGGTTCATATTCTACGTCTGAATAATCATTTGTCATTCGAAAATAAATATTTACATATATTTTATTAATTTTTTCAGATTTAAAATAAAACCATTTGCATTATTTCTATTGCTTTTGTATTTAATTTTAAATTGTCCGACGTTTTGA
Organism: Lymantria monacha; assembly: GCA_905163515.2. Lineage (NCBI taxonomy): Eukaryota > Metazoa > Arthropoda > Insecta > Lepidoptera > Erebidae > Lymantria > Lymantria monacha. The sequence continues at coordinate 36,933,392 of LR991084.1, read as the reverse complement.
ACACTTTACAGTATTCATGGTCATAGGAGAACTAAAGTGTCTTACGTCCAAGAAGTCATCGTTATTACAGAGATTTATATCTACCCGCTACAGTATTAGTTATTAAATTTTGATCCACATTTTTGATACAAATTTATTGGCAACGCAAAAAGAAAAAGATCCTATTTAATAAGTTTTCTAGATTTGTATTTTAATTACGAGTGTATACGGAGATTTGGTGATAGCGACTAGAATATAATATGACAAAGCACGTACAGCTACATAGTTGCCAACATAACATAAATAAAATGTGAGCTCGTAAGGTCAAATATCAGTACAACAGGCTATTTATGTAAATGCTACAATATGAGGGGTCCCTTCAAAGTTTATGTCTAAATTATACAGACACTCAGATATTATGTTGGAGCGAAAAGGACGCTTCATTTAAGTTTAAGGTCTAGCCAAAAATACTTGAAGCACGTTAGGAATGACACGGGTCATGGTATATAAAGCTTTGTGTTATGTTGAGGTTGTGTTGTGTATGAAATAGTGGTTACGCATGACTAAGTGGTGGTAAATTTTGTGCTAACACAGGATTTATACTATCTACAAAAGAGAAGATATCGGTATTGATTTTTTTAAGTACTTTTACGTTTTATTAATTCTGTTACGTCTGTTTGGTGAGTATTAAATAAAATTTGTCTCTTGTCCTTCCTTTCCTGCACATTTGGTGCGTGGTTGAGTCTCTGCTTTTTCTCTAAGATGGCTGAAGGCAGTGATGGCTGCTCTATTAGTTAACTTGATCAGGTGCTTCTTATTCGATCTGATTTAGCTATTGAATTATATTTGAGAATCACATTGGAGCTAATACCTTTGGAGCAGGGCAAGGTAAGTCAAGACAACATATTACCGAGATAAAAAAAATCCAAAAAGAGGGGCTACTTGTGTGGCAATTTTAATACAAATCTGTTCAAAATTTTATGCGTGATAGAGTAATAAACATCCAAACATCGTCACACACTTTCAAATTTATTAATATTAATTATAAATATTAATAGAATTAACAACTTTAATTTATAACACAATAAGAGAAGGAAATCTCAAAACAAAAACTTCTAACAACTCATCTGGCTAAAGTTGTAGATATGACAAATTGCCCTTTCATTGTGTAAAAGGCGCCAACTTATTGGTAGGCTGTGTAAGATGATAAGGAGAAGAAGAAATACTTGTAACAAAAATTCTGCGCTTATTAAAAGTTTTCCATTTATTTCATACTGGTGTTGCCAAATAAAAATTATCATCATTATCATCACGGCACATACGTTCAACTGCTACTCGAACCATCCTCCATAATAGAAGGGAAATGAATATACTCGTACTATACCACGCCATTTAAACGAATCAATTTAGGATTTTTATGGAGTTTTTCTTCTTAGATAATATTATATGCATATTTTATCCTGTAGTCGTCTTTTATTACGACAATATAAGGCGGTGGCGAGTTATATTTTTGTTCGATCACAGCAAAAAGAAAAAATGTATGCTTTTATTATTTTTCCTTCAATAGGCACCAATGTCACATCGGCAGCACACACACAGATCTGATGCTATGAGTGGAGACACAGTACGCACACGCCCACCCAGAGCCCATTACTCGTCGGGACACGACTGATAAGTTGTTATAGATAAGCTTCTCATATCACTGACATATATATCTATCATAGATTCTATATCTTGTTCTATTAAATCCGTTTTTAGACTAGAGTTTTAATTGAAATGTTTTTATGAACAAACAAATAACTAACATATTAATTAAAATCTGTTTTATAATTTTCTATGTGGTGTCGAAGTTAGAATTCATAACCCGCTATTTTGCTACTCATGGGTATTATAAAACACGACTAAGGGACATGTGTATGATACGGACGTCCCGCGCTCCCGCGATGGGCTGTGGGTCGTTTAGACCAGGACCTGCTGGCGGAGTCGGCCATCGTTCACTCGTGGCTGTCCTCTGCCCGCCAGTTGGACAGGGTAGACGCCGAGGCTGGCCGCATCCGCAATGCGTTGACGCAGATCTGCGATGCGGCTACGCCCCGTGTACGGTGTCTGGCCCCGAAGAGGGCTGTCCACTGTTGGTCCCAGGAACTGGCGGATCTTCGGGCCGCATGTATTTGCGCCCGGAGGGCCTACACCCGCAGCCGGCGCCACCATCGCGACGAGGAGCGGGAGGGCCGGCTTTATGAGGGCTACCGCAATGCCCGGTCGGCCTTCAGGCTGGCCGTCCGTACCGCCAAGGACGTCAGGCGGCAGTAGATGCTGAATGGCCTCGATCGTGGCCCCTGGGGTCGCCCCTATCGTGCGGCGCTAGGTAAGCTCTGCGCGCGCCCCTGGGTGAGGTCCCTGACCGTCCGACTCAGGGCTCTTCTGTGGCGACCACAGAGGGCCATAACGATCAGGGCCATACGCAGGTACCGCACGGTGGCGATGGAGGCAGCGTGCCTATTGGCCAGAACTCCCCCGTAGGACCTAGAGGCGGAAATGCTCGCCGATTTATATCGGCGGTTGTCGGGGGTGCGAGCGGAGGACGGTGTGGTCCCATTGAGGGAGCTCACCGCCTGGCACGTCGACGCCCACCGAGACGTCATTGCCCGTTGGGCAGTCCGGCTGGAGAGGCCTCGGTTCGGTGTGTGGACCGTGGAGGCCTTCCGGCCGGTGCTGATGCAGTGGTTGGAACGGCGGCACGGGGTGCTCTCCTTCCGACTGGTGCAGGTTTTGACGGAGCATGGATGCTTCGCCAAATACCTGCACACGGTCGTCAGGAGGGAGAGTACACCGTCCTGCCACCACTGCGATTCTGACGAGGATAGGGCGTAGCAAACGCTCGAGGCTTGTGCCGCTTGGGCAGAGCAGCGCCGTGAACTCGTCGCAATCATCGGTGCCGACCTGACGCTGCCAACCATCGCCAGGGCGATGCTCGACAGAGTAAGGAACTGGGACCCGGTCGCAGCCTTCTGCGAGGCAGTAGTCTCGCGGAAGGAGGCGGCGGAGCGCGTGCGCGAGGAGCGTCTCCTCGACGACGCGAGCCGCCGCCGGCAACTGGAGCAGCGTAGGCGCGATTACCTGCGCCTGATGCCGTCCTACCCGAGACCGTGGATGGCTGGATCGGGGAATTAGTCCGTCACTAATGAAACTATTTGAGGATGAACGAATAATATTTTTTTTTAATAAAGATCCCACATTAAACAAAACCTTGTATTGTGGGGAACGTTACGAACGGACGTTTGTGGGTGGCACAAAGTATTATCCCTTGCCATTGGTATTATAAAAAGCTATTAAGGAGTGTCATCAGCTCAGAAGAAACTTCGAAATAAAACCATAATCCAATCCATCTTACCAGCGTGATGTAGAAGCATATACGCAAATCTACCCTTCAAGAAAAAGGAATAGAAACCATGATTGACTCGCCTAGCTGCCCTAGTAGACAGAAATGTGGCGTAATATCTCTATAAGCCCTTGTCTATCCTCGCCCTTAGAGCGGACACGTAGTATGTTTACATCTTTAGTGCTCCATCGAATAGACCAGATTTTTACTGTAGCATATATGTAACGAGATCATTATATTTTGTCGAAACTGTTTTCAGCTAAATTTCAATTAGTGCGTGCCATATAATTCGATGTTAGGTCGTTATTAATTAAACTAAGTACAGAGTGAAAGAGTCATTAGCTTTACGTCGGATAGCTATGTACGTATACAAATAATTACATTACCTTCTCATTTATATATTCATGAAGTTTTAGCGGCAATATGATTTTTTTTTATTAGTTATTTTGGCAAATGAGCAAGCAGCTCACCTGTTGGTAATTGTTACTGCCGCCTATGAATTTTTGTAGCACTAGAAGTACAGTTAGACATATCAATGAAAACTAGCTCGAAATATGGACTGTCTGTCAACAGCGTGGCACAACAAAAGTGGCGATTATAGCAATATCCTCACTGTATGGGGATAATGTCACCACTGAGAAGATTGGCTAAAAACATCAGCAGGCTTTATCATCATTTCAGCCTATTTACATCCCACTTCTGGGTTCCACAGAAGGAGAGAAATTGGTCACTGGTCGGGCGAAATGGGTTCTATTTTAAAGTTTTATTGAATACATGTTGTATACGTTTTTTTTATATTTTAGTCACCTTTTACGATACCCACTGGCAAGATAGGGGTTGTAAATTTTATTCCTACTCCGTCCCCATATGGAACTCAGATAAAGTTTATGGCTAGTATAGATTGTTAGCGCCACCTACAGCTAATAGGGGAGGCGGGGACCCTGCTTACTAACAACTCACGTTCCATACAATATGCCATGCTATAAGCGGCTCTCGATCAAGAGTTGACTATAGCAGCCATCGCTATCCTCAATCATATTGGAAGGAGAAAGATCCGCTCCACGTAATTACCACAAGTAAAATCAAATGTTATACTAATATTCAAATGGAAAAATAGTACAAATGAAATGACTTCTAATAGATAGATAGATTTGACCCACAATAATAGTTAAATTTTAATTTAATTAATTTTAGTAAGATAAAGTAGGCCGCCACTCAAAAATTCAATAATAAAATTAGTATCATGCCTCCTGAGTTTTCTCGCCGGATCTTTCTCAGAGTGGCCGCGTTCCGATCCGGTAGTAGCTGAATAGTTTTTGTTAGTTTTGTAAAAATTGTAAAATTGCCACAATAATAATTATTATAAATTAAATACCTTAATAATAACAAATCATAAACAACATAAATTTTATATATAGAATCATTCTCTTTTTGTACTGGCAATGAATTGTATTAATTTTGTATAAAAATGTGGGTCAAAATTTAATATCTTATAGGGTAGATATAAATAAATTTCTGTAATAACAATGACATATTGGACGTAAGACACCTCAGTCCTCCCGTGACCATGATCACTGTAAAGTGTTCGAAACGTCGGGAAATTATAAATCAAATACAAACGCGATAGAATCCGTAAAAGTAGTTTTATTTCAAATAGTACAAATGAAGTTTCTATTATTCAATTACTGTGTGTAACTAAAATATGATTTCTTTGGTTATTTTCATATTCATCAAATTGATTTACTTAAGTTATTCACTTAAACGAGTCAATATACAATCTTTGTTATTTTAGTAGACCTTTTAAATGTGAAGCTTTGATGTTTGAAGAACATATTCAAGTGTTTGTTTAGGATTATGAATTGATAATTATGTTTTTAGGATTGAAAATTATACGCGAATCTCAGTTAATCAAAATTATTTAATTGATAAAGAGATTTCGTATTATGAGCCGTACCGTCTTTACTATAAGGACATATTTAGTTACTTTAAACCTATAATATTATTTCTATAAGTAAGTAAATATAAAGCATTAATTGTTACCAATTCAAAGCTATAAAGTAAATGTAATAAAGTACGTGAAATTACTTACTTTTTTACTCATTTAATTGTTTTTGCATTTGACTTTTTCAGATTTCATACGGAACGACTGTCAGTCCAGTTCTCGAAAAGTATTCGAAACGTGTTCATCTGAAAAGTGTACGTCCGTCGAAAATTATTCGAAACATATTCGTACTAAAAATGTACTTCCGTCTATAAGTAGGTATTACAAAAATCGGCAAAGTAAAAATTAAGTATGTAAAAAATCATAAAAAAATGTTTTATTTCAAATGTGTAATACGCGCGCATAAACATCAAATATTATTATATAATAGCATAGATTTATCACTTTTTGATGTGAAACATCTATAGGCGAGGGGTAAACTAATTGTTGGCGTAGCGCAAAAGGGCCTTGGCGAGCGACGCATCGACGCGCTATATGATACAATATATGTATGTACCTACTTTAGTTATATTTAGTAGTGTGTGAGACGTAGCGACGCGATGTCATGCGCAAGCCACTTTGCGCACTCGCCGCCCTGAGCTCGCGTAATAGTATAAATTAATTAATAATTAAAATATTTAATTTATAAAAGAAATTTTTGTTTTTTTTTTGTATATAAAGAGAATAAATTTTTATTAAATAAACTGTCATCGTTTTCTGGAGAAAATTCGTAATATTGTATTTTTCGTCATGCTATATTTAGTTCCTGTCATAGTCTGTACTGTACACCTATTACTTATACAAAATAATTTCGATATTTCACATCTGCCAGCAGTCACGTGACTGCTTTTTTTATATGTGCCTATTAATAAAAAAAATTTGAGCAAGATTTTTTAATATATTTTTTTGCCACCAAGGTTCAAACTCTCGTATGCCTAAGCGCCTTAGTATAATCCAAGACAACGTGACTATATCAGCTGTTATATTTTGGCAAATCGGTATAAACTATGTTGTATCTATTTATATCAATCACTTTAAGTCCGATTCTGTATAGATAACTGCATATTATTATATATACTATAAATGGCAGTGTGATCTGCGGTTGAAACGGTCTAACCAAGCTCTCGTACCAAGTGACATGTGATCCGAGTTTGGGTATCATTTCTATCCCTTAATTATATTTGTAAAGTCCAATGAGATACAATTTATTCCTTACTGCAAGATTATCTTTTTGCGTGCCTCCGCTCCTTATTATAATTAATTAAAAAACTTTTTGTTTGAATATCTAAAAAGACAAGATTTTAGAAGAGAGTATTGGTGTAAAGATGCGAAAGGGAATGCTCCGATGATTCGGACATGTGGAAAGAATGCCGAACGAACGCCTGGTTAAGAAGATATACAATGCGTAAGTGGAAGGATGTAGGTACCGGGGGAGACCGAGACTCACCTACCTAGACCAGATTGGTCACGTACTGAAGGAAGGTGGAGTCAAGAGTCTCCGAAACCGGCGAGCGTGTATGAAGAGAATTATGAATGTTGAGGAAGCGAGTGACGTATGCAAGGATAGAGTTCTCTGGCACTCTGTTCTCTCTGCCTACCCTGCAAGGTATATGGCGTGATAATATGTATGTATGTATGTACAAGATTTTAGATTTTTTAGTATTTTTTTTTACGTGTATTAATAAGTTCTAGTTCCAGATACACTAAGAGTCACTATATATTATAATTCTCATTATATCGCAATATATTATAGTTATACCAGATCCCAAAAGTGGCACCCGATCACTAGTTACCTACTAGAGCAGCCATCACTACAATAGATTATCGTATGCATATATGACGGTAGGTCGCCGTCAAACGAATTATATCTTCAAAAATAATATTATGATATCCATTTCACATGACGTAACCAAGATTATCTAATTTGCCGTCACTCGGCTGTGACTGTAATGTCGTTATCTGCCCCAAAGAGCACCCGGCCCACCCGGAGCAGTGACTCCCGGGACATTTGGGTCAACACCTCACAGACAACTACATAATAACATAATTGTATTCTTTAAGTGCACTTCATGCACTACACTTTGCTCACACGTTTAAATTTGATTATTATATTTATTATTAATTTATTACAAAAACATAGGTATAATATAATATATTCTTAAATAATATAATATATTGTTAAATAAATTTAAAACATATTCTTGTTTTGTTTTCTACCACAAAAATCTTAGCTATTTAACATGGATTTAAATTCCAATAATCGAATTATTTACACAAAGCAATTGCTTTTCTCACACAGCATTTTCTCTTACACATTGGCACTTTCTCTGCGTTATATTAACAAAATGCCAATCAAATTCAAATCAAATTTAATATCTACTAGTTCTTCTCGCGACTTCGCTCGCCTTAATATAGATGTTGTCAATCAATTAATCGGCACCTTAGGATTTATTTCTTAATTAAAAGTACCCTATGCTTTCTGTATCCCTGACAACGTTTTTCAAAATTTCTAAACCATAAGTTAAGTAAATTACTAAAATTTAGCATTTAATATGCTATATATTATCACATATGGGATTCGAACCCACGCCGTTCCTCACACCGATTCAAACACACATCCGTTCCAATCGTGCTACCACTTACACCAACGTGAACCGTTGTATGAAATTCAATTTTCGCATCGTATTATATTTTCGTCTTTAAGGAGGCGTGTGCCATCTACACGACATTGTTTACATATTGTACAGACTTAATACTCTAACTTTGCAGTTAGAATTGTATTCAGTCATTTTTATAAATAATCAAGCATATTAATTGCTAGATTTCAGTAATTTGAATAACAGGGTTGTGTCATCGTTTAGTACAATATTTTTTCACTCGTAATCAAGTTTTTATAAATCAACAATTAAGTAGTTAGCGTGTGAAGGTGCAACAATAAAACAAAACTCGCATTCATTTTTGTCATATTTACACATGATTACTCTACATTAGCTCTACATGACATTATCACGTATCCGCCAAAACACCCGAGCTAACAGTTAATACATTAGAACACGATATTATTGAAGTTAGCACGTGACCGATTAAGAAAGCATTTATTTATATACATTACGAGTAAATACCACACTTTAAACGCAGATTTAAAAAAGTAAGTGCTATTTATTTCGTAATAAATTGGCTATTCGTTGAAGCGTCCAAGTTTCGTTGAAGTTTATAGCCCATCAATGCCGGTGTTAACGTTTGAATTGATTTATTTATAAATTTGATCGAATCACGGCACTGTATGACAACGTTCTTTATTAATAAATGGCAATGTGGTTTTCTTTGACCGTGGATTTTGACAGGTCAATGATATAACGCGTTGGTAACCCGTTAAAAGATTGAGGGATATAGAAATGTGACTGGTAGTATTGTACACACATACATACACATACATATCATCACGCCATATCCCTTGCAGGGTAGGCAGAGAGAACAGAGTGCCAGGGAACTCTATCTCTGCATACTTCACTCGCTTCCTCAACATTCATAATTCTCTTCATACACGCTCGCCGGTTTCGGAGACTCTGACTCCACCTTCCTTCAGTACATGACCGATCTGGTCTAGGTAGGTTAGTCTCGGTCTCCCCCGGTACCTACATCCTTCCACTTTCGCATTGTATATCTTCTTAACCAGGCGTTCGTTCAGCATTCTTTCCACATGTCCGAACCATCGGAGCATTCCCTTTCGCATCTTTACACCAATACTCTCTTTCATACCTACTCGCTCTCTTACGTCGTCGTTACGAATGCGGTCGGTCAGCCTAACTCTACAGATTTTCCGCAGAGATCGCATTTCGACCGCATTAATTTTACTATCATACTCTTTTCTGCATACCCAACTCTCGCTTCCATACAGTAATGTTGGGACAAGCACTGCGTTATGTATTGCTACACGTGCCTTCTGGCTGAGGTTGTGGCTGCCGAGAAGTTGCCCCAACGCTCCGTTCACTCTATTTCCCGCATTCACTCTTCGCTCTATATCAGTGGTGTACCTTCCATCTCGGCTAAATCCACATCCAAGATATAAAAATTCATCCACTTGCTCTAGCACATCATTACCTATTATTACTCTTACATCTGTTCTGGTTTTATCTCTTTCAAAGACCATTATTTTGGTTTTGCTCACATTCACGCGTAGACCCCTTTTCTTACAATCTTCTGTCATTGTGTCGACTAGGGTCTGCAGGTCAGTCGCTGACTGTGCCAGCAGGACTGCATCATCTGCATAAAGCAGAGCAGTGACCACTGAGTCGCCCATCTGGACTCCCACATTCATATCGTTCAACCTTTGGAGACATTTATCCAGATATATGATAAACAGCCTGGCTGACAGAACGCACCCCTGCTTAACGCCGATATTGACGTCAAACCAAGGCGACATTCCATCATCCAGCCGCACACAGGCTCTACAGCCCATGTAACTGGACTGCACAGCCTGTAGCAGTTTACCGCTAATACCATACTCCGGTAAATGTCCCAAAGTTCTTTTCATACAACCGTGTCAAATGCTCTCTCCAGATCCACAAAACTGCAGAAAACCCTCTGACCTAGAGCCAGATGCTTCTCCACAATGTTGCGCAGAGAGAACACTTGATCCATGTATCCCCTTCCACTCCTGAAACCTCCTTGTGTCTCACACAGTAAACCATCGGACCAGTAGTATTGTATTGAGAATATAACACTATTTGCGTTTATCAGTCCGACTACCACGCGTGGTGATTATAGTATTATTCTCCAGATCCAGTACTGAATATTCAAAGATGATGATCAAATTGAATGTGTTTGTAGATAGTAAAACAAATAACTTGGATTGGCTTACTTTTTGTTGCTAATGGTGGTAAACGAGCAAGCAGCATACCGAACGGTATGTGTTGCTGCCACCCATGGATCTTTGCAATATCAAGAGAACAACTAGGCCACTACCTACTCACATAAATCCACCCAGAAAGTTGGGTTTCCGGCTCTCTCGATCACCGACCAAAACGTAAAATCACATTGCCATAGCTCAAATGTCGTTTTTCTGAAAAAGTTTGGTATTACTTTGAATGTCCTGGTCCGCGCCTATAGACAGAAAGCTGCTAAAAGTGTGCTCTGCTACGACTACTATATATAATTCTTCTGTACTTGAGTGACTGAATTCCTCCTAAATTCCATGTGGATCGATTTAAATGAAGTTTTTGTCTGTATTTAGGCCAAATCCATTTAGTTAAACAATTGGAACGCCAATTTGCAACAGAATAACATCTTAGATTAAAAAAAATATAGTTTAAAAAACGGCGTCAACAATATCTTAGGTGAATCCCACCTTATATAATCTGTGATTCTTACTTCAGAGATTCACATAATCAATAGTGACATGTATAATGAATGATACTCTATTACCTCTAATGATGATTAGGAAAACAAATGCTTAATGAATAGAATAATTGATGAGCTCACACACATTGTGACGTCATTGATATTGAAACCACTCGCGGCGGGCGGCGGCGGCCGGATGCGCGCGCCAATCAACAATTACAACACGATACATTGTTTGTGTAAGCAATCAGTGTCATTCGTGTGGCACACATACATAGATTATTTGACTGATCACTTGATGGCCGTGATATTGGAGAATTCAATTATATTATATATTATTTAACGGTTCTATTAATCGTTATTATATATATTTTCTTTACATAATTGAGTTTAATTCTAAACATTTTCTAATTCAAATAATAGATTTCTTTCGTTCCTAATTTCAGGTATTTTATCGAAATTTAGCTTTTTGTGAAAATTTCTACATAGAAATATACAAAAATTTACGCAATTTTAAATAAGAGAAGATGGTTTTAAATTTAGAAAAATGAACAGGTTATGGTGAATTAAATAAATATTACTAATATAATTGCTCTATTTGCTGAGTGTGTAAGTGATAATAACGAAGTGTTCGAATCCAGAATCGGAAAAAATAATAAAAGGGCAAGTACTTGGAATGGAATCTAGAATAGTAGACATTCATTCTTATATAAAATTTTAATATTAATTAATAATGGGATAATTTAATCTTTTAAAATAGAAGTGTGTCAAATGTAAGCAGGTTTCTTTTATTATTTAAAGCACGAGCGTTATCGGTCGCAATAAAGGTTTATTTTAATGACAATAAAGTTCGATGCTATTGAATTATCACGCAAAAGATTCAATATTGTATATTTCATTTTTATATCATTAATCTAAATTTATATGCCAGTGCGTACTGCCGCATCGTAGCTTATAGGTAATTCTAATTTAAGAGCTTTGGAATTTTCTGTCACGAAAGTTTCAATAGCAAGTCTGGAGTGCTTCAAAAAATATATAAGTCCACTCAAACCTATAGAGAATAAATGCACGACTCTAAAAGCATATAAATATAAAATTTTATACGACAATCTAAAAGTTTGACTTGAACATAATCTAAAGCTCGAGAATCACAGAGCAAAGCCGACTGTACAGAAGTAGTATTGCATATTTACGACTTAGGGGTAACGGCTAAGTGCTGGAGAGAGGCCGAAGCCCCGAAGGCCGGCTGTTCGCCTGTCAAATACAGAGTACGAAATACATTATATTGAGAAATTCACGACATTAATGGATATTTATGACAACCGACTATTTATACCGTCTTATTGTTTACAAATATATTAAATAAATCTGATGATGATTTCATCATCTCAGCTCAATTTAAGTCCCACTATTGGGCTCGAGCCTCCTCCATAATAGAAGGGAAATTGGCCTACTATACCACGCTGGTCAGACTTGCTGGTATAGGGTATTGTTTCGAGATTTCCTTCTCTTATTAATTAAATAAATACAAATTACCTAAATAAATAAATACAATAAATACAAATAACCGGCGAGCGTGTATGAAGAGAATTATGAATGTTGAGGAAGCGAGTGAAGTATGCAAGGATAGAGTTCTCTGGCACTCTGTTCTCTCTGCCTACCCTGCAAGGGATATGGCGTGATGATATGTATGTATGTATGTAAATACAAATTAGTCATTGTATTGTCATATTTCTTCAACTCTTTAAATACTAAAATCCCTGTGTCGATGATTAAAAATAATATATATTATCATTGATTGATTGACATCAACTGCACAAGTAGCTTAATGATTAAGATACTGACATACCATACCAAATCTCACGGGATTGATTCCTATGTAGGACAATGCTTCGTGCAATTTACAAACTGTCATTCTAAGTCTGATTTGTATGTTTGTGAAGTCCCCGTAATAAAATGTTTATTACCTGAGTACAAGGTGTAATCTTATAAAAAAAATACGTTACTATATTGTGAAATTGGCTGAAGGGCAGCAGCTCTTTGCGTACTTAGTGATACAGTAAACCATACCCCACTCTTGCCCATGGGAGTTTTAAATGATGACCACGAGATATGATATACGGATAATATCTATGTATGTGAGGGCAATCTCGACATAGAACTGTGACGTAACAACCCTGACGTCCTGGCCCTAACGTCGCTACGTATGACGAACGTAGTATTGTAGTCAACTACCCTCACATTTACCCAATAAAGGAACGGGCTGAGACGATGATGATGATGGTTAAAACACCAAGTTTAGATACTTGACAGTTTACCTTTTTAAAAGTTGTTAAGAACATAATAGCAGTTTAACTATATTTGAATGTTGTTAAAAAATAAAATTACAGTTTAACTCGAAAATATCTTTGTTTAAATGTTGTTAAAAATAAAATAATACAGTTTAATCCGAAAGTTTTTTTTTTTAAATATTATAAAATATAATAACAGTTAAACTTGAAAGTTTCTCGATTTAAAATAAAAATAAAATTATTACATTTTATAACAAAACGGCTTGTACAGTATTGCACATAAAATCTGTCACTAAGAGTAAATCCGAGTGACTTAAACTGAAAAGCTTCGAGTGATCACATCAAAGCCATGGTTTTAATATTCATGAGGGAGCGCGAGAGATGGCCATCCATTAGACGAGCTCGCTCCCTCCATTGCCATGATCAACCAAATATCATTATACCATAGCTCTCTTTTTAATACGCCTTTTGATTTTTATATGTGTAGTAATGGCATTTCTCTGTGATATATATTTTGGGGCATATAGTATATTATATGGTTTTTTTAAACTACATGCATGGTTCAGTAGTTTAAAGAGCCACCTCGCATTTCGTATCTAAATGTATTCGATGGAGACAATACTACAGAAGCACAGAGAGTGAACAACGTTTTTAGTGGTAAGACCACGCTGTTTGACAGTTCTCTATCTACAGCCGCGGGCCGGTCCGATCGGGGTAGTACCACACTCTCGCAGAAGATCGAAGTCTGAGTAATGGCAATGTGCTACTGCGCTTCGTTCGGTGCGCGAGAGAGCCGGCAGCCCAACTGCGTGGGTTTGAGGTTTGTATTGATAGACAGCCTAGCTATAAATTTGGTATTGCAAAGATCCATGGGCGGCAATAACACTTACCATCAGATGTGTTGCTTGCTCGTTTCCCACCCTAAGCAATAACAAAGATAGTACATAAAAAGAGGCACTCTAGGTCATTCTAGTAGTAAGTTAAAATCGCGGTATTTATTTAAAAACATCATACGTAAATTTTATTTTAAATTCCATACTCCAATAGTGGAATAAATTCTTTTTTTCTTCGTTTAGATATGATCTTGTAGAAATTATTATTAGAAATTATTTTATTAGTAACTAATTATATATTCACACACGTAATATTCATAATTCATAAGTGCACTACGTCGTAACGACGACGTAAGAGAGCGAGTAGGTATGAAAGAGAGTATTGGTGTAAAGATGCGAAAGGGAATGCTCCGATGGTTCGGACATGTGGAAAGAATGCCGAACGAACGCCTGGTTAAGAAGATATACAATGCGAAAGTGGAAGGATGTAGGTACCGAGGGAGACCGAGACTAACCTACCTAGACCAGATCGGTCATGTACTGAAGGAAGGTGGAGTCAAGAGTCTCCGAAACCGGCGAGCGTGTATGAAGAGAATTATGAATGTTGAGGAAGCGAGTGAAGTATGCAGAGATAGAGTTCTCTGGCACTCTGTTCTCTCTGCCTACCCTGCAAGGGATATGGCGTGATGATATGTATGTATGTATGTATGCATAAGTGCACTAATGGTGTAGGGGTTAAATACTGACATACCGTATCAAATATCACGGATTCAATACACGCACAGGATAAACAAATTGTTGGCCACTGAAGAAAAGGACCGCGTTCCGGTGATCCATCCGCACGGTGTCGAGAGGTACTTTGTAGAGCGGGTCTATGGGGTTGCCCGCCGCTTCTTCCGTCGCCCCGACGGGTTAGCGGGGTGTAACCACACCATAGCCTGCCTTGTGTATTAACTGTCCATTAATTATATTATGTTTGCAAGGTCTCCTGCAATACAAAAATCAGTTCATTAAGTCTATAATTAAGAAAAATAATGGTATTATTTAATCTTAACAAATCACTGTTGTGAAATCTTTAATTATTGAATAGATCCTCTCGATGGTTGGTAATCAAAGATGTGTGTTTAGTATTCCCGAAGGCACAATACTCGTAGTAGTGTTACGCGCAACGGTTGAGCCGGAAATCTCACACTAATGTGTTAATAACGATTAAACTAAATGAGCAGTTGAGCTGGTAAATGATACGCCAGTATAAACGGGCAATTCACTACTGAACTGAGTTTTCTTCGAGGGCTAATGACCTAATTTACCACGTTGGTTTATTCTTCTGCTCTAATGTCATCCTGTCTCTTGGTCTTCTTTTTACGATCTCCAACGGGAATAGAATATATGGTGATTATTATATTCCTAGGTCATCATCACACAGAAATAACTTATTATTAAATATTGCTTGCAGAAGTTGAAAATCTCAGTGTTGAACTATGACGTAAAAATTGGCTTCGGCATCAAACGGACGGATAGAAACATTCCCAAATATTATAACACGCTTGGTATGCAAGCGTGGCAATCGTGATATTATTGCATCTTATAGAGGCTTATGTCCAGTAGAAAACGTTGATAACTTGACGGATGTATGGATATAGTCGTTCATCATTTCATCATTCTCCTACTCTTATCCCAATTACTTGGGGTCGATACAATATGTACTCTTCTTTCATAGTACATATTGTAAAACTTATTGGCACCAGTTTTATGACCGGCCCCCGCCAAACGTCAACCCTCCTTAGGAATGTAATTGTTGATCAAACTGCATCAGATGGAGTTGGCCTAGGTCATTATAAGGCTCTTAGTCGTCTTTTACGACATCCACGAGCAAAGCAAGGGTTGGTAGTATTCATAGCCGTTACCACACAGCTAAATCGTTATGTTATTATTTTTAACGCCTTCTGGTGGCAGGTGAACAATCATTCTTCCTGATGATGAATAAGAACCGCTCCTCATTGACCTCAACAATATCGAGGGCACAGTTAAATCGCTGCCTATGGTGAAAATAAAATCGCCCTAAGATATCAGTACTCTACGTCTGAACGAATTTCTGCTTTATACAAGTCGTTTTCTCTGACTGAAACTACCACTTAGCTCTATTCAATATGACCAGCGTTTTATTATGTCCATTTTTTATGGGATAATATGCAAAAATGTATTCTTACTAATGAAAAGATGACAAAGATGTAGCTAGTATTGCCAGCTGTTCTCCAAAAGACAGCTCACTCAAAAAACAAAAAGTTTATTCCCACGGCATACAAAGAGAAAGTTTCGGGATAACACCGGCACTTTTCTTGTCTGTACTTTCAGGACGCTTTTACAACAACCATCAGTAGGTTTTAGATTCAAAGTTGCCCGTGACTGCATGACAAAAAGACCAACGTTCAGACTAAGATGTTCTTGAAATTGTAGTATTTATAAAGTTTCCAATGATATAAAGCTTGAGTCCCTTATTGTGTAGAATTACTTTTATTTATCATCATTTACATTTTGACATTTTTTTTTTAATAAACTCAATATTTTGAACACGGGTAATAAGCACTTCGTATAGTGAAGATTATAATGTGTAAAAATAGTTTAAGGACAGCTCTGAGTTGATACGACGATTGGAACGAATTTCCAATAAATTTCAAATCAAATCTTACGTGTGACAATCACTATTCGCTTGTAAAATAAGTTATTATAGTTAACTTAGCATAATAAATCTTAAATAACAGTAGCTTGAGTAAAATGAGAGATTTTATCGCTTGCAATTATGATTTCTGATATTTACACAAAAACTACTTTTACAGATTTTATAACATTTCCCGACTATCAAACACTTAATACAGCATGCATGGGTAAACAAGAGTCCTAGTGCATCTTCAAATAATGTTCTTCGTTTATCAAGCGGTAATAGTTTTTTTTTTTTAAACAACTTCTTGCACCACGGAAATAAATAAAATCGCATAGAATCTACCTAAATAGTATCATCGCATAGAACTTTTCAATTAACGATCGCATGCAAAATGGTTTTGATTTTTTGTAAATTAATACTTATTCTTATCTTATCTTTCAATTTGAAATTGTCGTGTAGGTGACACACACACATAGATCTAATGCTATGTGTAGAGACACAGTACGCACACGCCCACCCAGAGCCCATTACTCGCCGGGACACGACTGATAAATTGTTATAGATAAGCTTCTCATATCACTGACATATATATCTATCATATTTATAAATCCATTTGATACCTCCAAAACCGAGCTTCAGCGTAAGCTTTTGATTGAACATAAACATTAATGTTTTTATTACGACCGCTTTGAATAACTCGATATGAAAATTTAAAATATACGAATATATATATTGGTTCAATTATATCAATGGCAGATATTTGGGCAATTTTTTTATATAGCTTTATTAAATAGTAAATAGTTATTATTCATGTGCGTAGTTACGAGTTAAAAATACATTGTCTCAATAATCGTTACTGTCTTCTCATAATCGAAGAAGTCGGCTAAAAATCACCAAGAGCATAGACAAAATAATTTGTTAAGAAACTTATGTAATAAGTGATCATCGTCTCGCGTGCCCAACGTGATTGTAGTAATACTAATATTTGACACTTGAGAAGGCCTATGTCCAAAACTCGACGTAGATGGAATTAATAAGTAAAGGTCTAAAGTTGATGATTGAATGATTTTGCTAGTCATCATCATTCTCCTGCTCCATCCTGCTCCTCCTGCATCCCAATTACTTGTAGTCGACGCAATATGTAGAGTACATCTTCTTACATATTGCAAAAGTTATTGGCAATAATTTTATGACCAGCCACCTGCCTGATATCGACCCTTTTTGAGAATGTAATTGTTGACTAAACGACATCTCGTGGTGTTCGCCCAGGTCGAAATAAGGCTCTTAACCGTATTTTATGACATCCACGAGCAAAGTAGGGGTTGGTAGTATTCGTAGCCGCTTCCATACAGATTTTGCTAGCATTTTATGCATTGTAAAGTTCTGAAGGGTAGTGAATATGAAATAATAGCGGTTTACATGTATTTTCCTGTTTTATTAAAATTTCCAGACAAATTATTAATTTTATTTTAAGCGCTCAATTAAAGTATGAAACCACTAACAAAAGTAAGAAGATAGAATTATTCCCATAGAAGAAACATTCAAAATGAAACTAACTCCAAAGTGGTGTAAGAGGCAAACTTATCCTACATTTAAAAAAAAAACTCTAAACTAAAACTATAAACGTGTCAAATTTTGTTCATTCTGAAGAAATCTACCTGTATCCATAATGATTTCTAATGTTTACGTGAGTTTTAAACATTTGAAATAAAACTATTTTTACGTATTGTATCACGTTTGTATTTGATTTTCTATTCAAATCTATATCCAGCATTAGACATCGATATGCTAAGGGTATAGGTTACTTAATAAACATTGTAGCTCGTAATAAATTGTAAAAGTATGCCTTACTTTTACAATTTTCGTATTACATACATAATTAAATATATTATTTAAGTTCTTACATTTATAATAGACGCAGCTATTGTATGATTTTCAGTTGAACAAGTTAACCACAAAGCCGACAAACAATACCAAGTTTACAAGCCGCGGCCAGTTCCGAGCACTCGAGCCCACTAACTTGTTCCAATTAATTGTGAATAGTCTTTGTTCGTACGACATCTGCCTTTTGTCTAACAACTCTTTGCTCTACCACATTGCTGCATAGGAGGCGGTGTCATCTAACCATTGATCTACTGGGCCAAGTGGTGTGGGTTGGATTTTGAATTAGAACTATTTTTATTCGATTCATAAATAAATCAAAACCGTTGGGTGCAGGCGGCACAAAACCATTTTGAATGGCATTCTCGTGGGGAGACTTATATCCAACAGTGGACGTTTACGGGCTGATGTATGGATGGATAGAAATAACTGAAATACGAAAATGGAAAATAAGTCTTGTATAGGAATCGAATCTGTGACACATAGTAGGTTGAAATATTAACCACTACACCATTTATACAGTCATTATGAATATTAAAAAGATTATAGTACTAACCCTTCATCCGGCTTAGTTTAGCCCTTTCGGCGATCTATATGTTATTTTCTTTTATTAATTATGGCGGCAAACGAGCAAGCAACACATCTGATGGTAACTGTTACTGCCATTCATAGACCTTTAGAATACTAATAATATAGCTAGGCTGTTGCCTATTAACACAAACCCACACATAAAATTGAGGAGCCGGCTCTCTCGGTCTGTAGATGAAGCGCAACAGTACATTGTTAGTACTCCGACGTCGATTTACTTCGAGAGTGTGGTATAAACCCAGACGGACAGCACCGCGGCTGTAGATAGACAACTATCAACAGTGTGACCCTACGTAGCACTACTTTTACAAGATAAAAAGAGTTCTATGTAATCAATAAGATAAATTTCTTCAAATAGTTCATAATGCCATAACTGACACGCTTAGTACACAAATTGGCGATCACATTTGGTGTTCACCTTCATCGAATTCTTACGCCATCTACCAGAAAGCATGTTAAATAATATTCCGAGAAAAATTTAATGTTACTAGATGCGTTAAATTAAATGTTAGTAAATAAATTTCACGGCGATTGTAATAGAAATGCTATGGACCTTTGTAGCTGTAACTGAAACAATCGGATATCTGAAATGAAAATATATATGAAATCGTAAACGAAATCTATTTAGTTTTGAATAATTTCGGACAAGGTCTGTGTCTCTATGATACAGGTTATAACAGATTTTTTTCAATTACCCTGACTTGACAGATTAAAAATCTCTCTAAAGGGGTATAATAATATTACACTTATCATTTCCATTTTACAATTCCTTAAAAATCTTATATCCGTAACTGAAACTATTTAAAACTGCGGGATAATGTGAAATACTTTTACATCCGTAATCGCAACCGGTATAATATATATTCTAACATCCGTATTTGTATCTAGATCCTAATTTTCATATCCGTAACATCCTTAGAGTATATGTAGATACTTATTTTCGTCACATTGATTCGTCATTATGTTCTTAAGCGAATAAGAAAGAAAGGGCTTATGACATTTATATTTTAAAACCCATCCTTTATATGTATTATATTAAATATAAAACTGTTAATTTGTGTATATAATAGATATTATATACATAGAATAAAAGTTATATAGAATACATACACATATTACACATAGATATAATCTATGTACTCTATGTATATGTTACATAGATTATATAGATATATATGTACAGAAATAAATGAAATAAATAAAGTAGCATGTTGATTGAGTCATCAACACCGAACCGAAGCTAATGAATTAGCCATTGTCTTCCAATTAAAGAACTAGCTTCAGCTTCGTCCACGTAAAGAGTAACTTTCTTGAAATTGAACTGTTATCCGAAAGTAATCACATTACCAGGATAAAAAATGTCTTATGTGCCAATCCAGGAATTAGTCTATCCAGTGCCAATTTTCATCAAATTATGTTCAATAGTTTACGCGTGATTGAGTAACAAACATCGAAACATCTTCGGAAAATTTCAAATTTATAATATTATTTCCTTCTAATATTATATAGTCAGTCTCTCAGATGATAAAGTCTCAGGGTATAAAATAGGGGGTAAAGTTTGCTTTAAAATATTTAATCCTGAAACGAAATAATAAAAATAATATTAAATGAGGACGTCACACATGAATACGAAGTCTACGCGAACAAAGTCACAGGTAAAAGCTAGTATATATATATATGATCTACACATATTGCGGTACTCGAGGGACCGGATAATATTTAGACCGGTAATACGCGGTCGGAGTTCCTCGTGTGCAGGATATGAGCGGGTACGCTTCACTGTACACTGAGATGAAGTGGCCTCATACAAACCACATTTCCGGTGGTCAACTGAACGACTCAATAGAAAGAAGTGACGTGGATATAATATATAGATAACAGCAACCTATTATAGAAAGCACATTCGTAAATACTTTTGAAATTTTAGGTAATATCTTAGACAATTATCAGTATCACATATTGAATGACGAGATTCAAAATCAATTAATCATTCATATTATGTGTTATATGATCTATATAGGTCTTAGCTGTTTCTAAAAGTGAGGTGTCTGTCAAACAGGCTTAGTACCGGAAAAGGGACAATTAACTTTTTAGTAGTAGGACTACGCTGTTGACAGTTTTCTTTTTACAGCCACAGGCCGGACCATCAGGGGTAGCACCACCCTCTCGCAGAAGATCGACGTCTGAACAATGATAATGTGCATGCGCTTCGTTCGGTAAGCGAGAGAGCCGGAAGCCCAACTGGGTGGGTAAGTGGTTTGTATTGATAGACAGCGATCTAGTCATACCCTAGGTATTGCAAAGGTATATGGGTGGCAGTAACACTTACCATCAGGTGAGCTGCTTACTCGTTTGCCACCATAAGCAAAGAAAAAAATAAAATATAAACTAGACAAATTAGCTGCGATGGCAAAAAAATTGAATGATGATGACATTTTCTATATCATTGTTATTTTTCTTTGCAATAAATAATTTTTTTTTTTTTTGGTAACGGAGTAAGAATATAATTTAGACGCCCTTCCCCTCTATATTTCCCTTGGATGTCGTAAAAGACGACTAAGGAATATAACATGTAGATAACATACATGTAAGCAAAAGAAACTCGAAATAAAACCCTATGCCAATCCGACTGCCCAGTGTACTATAGTGGGTCAATTTCCCTCCTATTTTATAAGAAACTGAAACCCAGTAATAGGACTTTATGAGCTGAGATGATGATCAATTATATTTATTTGTTTTGTATTATTATTCTTGAATAGTCGTCTACTACATAATGAAAAGAAGTATTCACGTCACAAAACAAAATAATACGAGTAGAGAATGTGTCTGTGATATAATTTACTGGCAGCCGGTTACAAAGAAAGACAATTTACTAAACTGATAGCTAAACATATTATCTGTAGAATAAATTGTATAAAAGTAACACGCAAGCTTGTACTGAATCCCCCGGACGCAAGTTCATAAGTTTTATAAGCCAAAGTGCGGCTGAACGGGCCGCCGCCGTCGTCGCCGCCGCGCCGCGGACGTGATCCGATTGCTTACTTCGATGTGAGACAACTTTCGGATTTTATTATTGTGACACATTTTGTTTTGCTCTCTCACTTTTTGTATAAGTTTGAAGGGCAATATTTGCACACGATTTTTTGGTATCTAGGGACGAAGTAAGAATACTAAATGTCTATTTGCCGTTTATTTCAAACTTATTAAAGCGTGATAGGTCAAATCGGTCCGTATACGACGTTATATCCTAAGTCCAATACGTACCGTGTCCAGACAGTAGGTATATTTTGAAATAAAAATTTTTCACATGGCTTTGAAATTCTGATTCGCAACCATTTTGGGAACGACGTGACGATAAGTTCTCGAGAAAGAGTTATACCGGCTGTTACATTACGTAGGTATTGGTCACACATTTTCAAGCGAATAATGTGTTACGAAAACGAGTGAGTACTCGAAAGAGTAGTCGCTTAAGTTCTTTCCTCACGAACTTGAGAAGTGAGACGTTCTCTAAGAAGAGTTACACATTGTGTTCCTGGAATTTTATATAAATAAATGAATTATAAATACAATCTACGGTATACAAAAGTGATTGATATAGAACTAAAATGTTTCCCTGTTACACAATTAATATTTATGCATTATAATTTAAAAAATATGATACCTACTTATAAAACAATTTTATTTTACAATGCCAATATAAAAAATAAACAAGTTTAGTTTATAAATATTATCTACTGCAATAGTAAAATATAAACACTTAATTGTAAAATAAAATAAGAACTATATGTACGATAAACTTAGAATTTAGTTTTTAATAAAATATACATATATATGAAATAAAATATTCCGATGAATTTATTCCAAGTATACCCTCCTTTGTTTTTAAATCGCTTGAAACCTTTTAGAATTAAGTTTCTTCAATCATCAACAGATATCAGAATTAGTTAACTATATCATCTCACCGAATAAAAATACAATTTTATCTGAATTATATATCTGTTCAATTAAATATAATGTGTAACCATTCAAGTAATTCCAATTATCGTAAACCGTTTCATCTCCTCTCGTATATATGGTGACTGAAGGAAACAGTATTTAATTAAAATAACATAGGTCTAGTGTTTTTGTGTAGGAGTGACTGATATATGGGCAATGTTTGTATTTGCTACACCCGGAACAAACACAATCCTAGCTGATATTGTTTTAGGATGTGCGGAGAGGGCGACACGCGGTGGGCGGAGGGGTGCGAGCACCAAACTTGATACGGTATTATTGACAATATTCATTTCGTCGGCATTAAGTTATTTGAAGAAATGGAGAAGAACAAGATATAGTTTGTTACAACAAATAACATATATGATGATAATTTTATTGATCGCAAATTAATCTGTGTTGTATTGTTACTATCACGTGGTAATTTTGCTGAGGAATCTTCAAGAAAATAGGCAGAAATAGAAGTAAAACAACAGCCACATTCATTCATCTTGTCGTGGGTGGATTATGATTATGATTCCACCTGTGTAACAGATTTTGGTCACATCATACTTCGCCAGAATCGTCCGGGGCGAAAGAGAGGTAGTGAAGCCAGTCATATTGTACATCCCCGTCCTCATTTAGACTAACTGTCGAGGATCGCCTGACGGGCTACTCTTTCGAGTACCATTTGTCGTTGACGCCTCGTCTGTAATGTTATAGCACCTGGGGAAGGCTGTATGCAACAGCGGACGCTGATAAGCTGCTGGATAGATAAGTAATTCAGTGATACTAACCCACCGTGTTCTCTCCCCATCATCATTAGGCCCACCACTGTTACCGCTTCTTTGACATCCATGGACAGGACAACACCTGTAATGAATAACTAACATTTTTGAGGTGAAACTTCTAATGCGACTACAAACGACGACCAACAAGGTTGCGTTAAACGTTTAACGCTATGACACTCGAACGCATGCGTGTAGTGCCATGCCTGTTACAGGCCAGCGCGAGCGTTAACAACGAGAAGCATCCAATATTCTAACGCAAGAGAGAGAGAGAAAGAAAGATACACAAAGGTAGAAAGTAGGAGAGAGAAAGAGAGTGAGTCGGTAAATCCCAATCCTGCGAGGGCACATGCGCGTAGTATTCTTGCTATGCAGCGAAGTAAACAGTGTGAGCGTCGTGAAATTAGTTGAAATACTTACTTGTTGTTCTATTTTAATTCATAATATTCATTATTTTCATAAGAAAAGGGGTCTACGAGTGAATGTGAGCAAAACCAAAATAATGGTTTTTGAAAGAGATGAAGCCAGAACAGATGTAAGAGTAAAAATAGGTAATGATGTACTAGAGCAAGTGGATGAATTTGTATATCTTGGATGTGGTTTTAGCCGAGCTGGAAGGTACACCACTGATATAGAGCGAAGAGTGAATGCGGGAAATAGAGTGAACGGAGCCTTGGGACAACTTCTCGGTAGCCACCACCTCAGCCTTCTAGCTGGCATGTGTAGCAGTACATAACGCAGTGCTTGTCCCAACATTACTGTATGGAAGCGAGAGTTGTATATGCAGAAAAGAGTATGAAAATAAAATGAATGCGGTCGAAATGCGATATCTACGGAAAATCTGTGGAGAAAGGCTGATCGATCGCATTCGTAATGACGACGTAAGAGAGCGAGTAGGTATGAAAGATAGTATTAGTGTAAAGATGCGAAAGGGAATGCTCCGATGGTTCAGACATGTGGAAAGAATGCCGAATGAACGTCTGGTTAAGAAGATATACAATGCGAAAGTGAAAGGATGTAGGTACCGGGGGAGACTGAGACTAACCTACCTAGACCAGATTGATCATGTACTGAAGGAAGGTGGAGTCAAGAGTCTCCGAAACCGGCGAGCGTGTATGAAGAGAATTATGAATGTTGAGGAAGCGAGTGAAGTATGCAAGGATAGAGGTCTCTGGCACTCTGTTCTCTCTGCCTACACTGCAAGGGACATGGCGCGATGGTATGTATGTATGTATTATTTTCATAGGTTTAAGTTTTCACTTCTGTCGGCAGTCCTCGTGACTGCTTTGTGTTTTCTATTGCTATGGACTTTACAAACACAATTACCGAACACAAATTACAACCAGAATCAAAACAATAATTTATGAATCGTACAAAATATTGTACTGGGTTCGAATCAAACATTTGGCACGGTACATATCTTAACCACAAAAATCTCTACAATCGATTAATTAAAATTATTATAATTTAATAGTAAACTATAAAAAAATCTTGACGTTATACAAAATACTTTTCAAGTCCCTCCGATACAAGTGGTACTGTCTACAACAAATATTAGATTATTTATAATTGAATTCCGCGGGGGCGTTGGTCCGTGTTTGTTTCTGACTCAACTTACTTATTGGATTATATTTCGTGAGAAATTTGTTCATTTTTTTCTTCTACTGTACTAACAATGGAAAAATGAATTTCTGCCTTCGTTTCTATTTAATATTAAAACCAATGTTAAAAATATCCGTCTATGAAGAAATCACGCTTTAGAAAATATCAAACGAGAAAAAATCAGCAATATGGGTGTTTCAGTGTATAACATATTATCCTCCTTTTAGGTACGTCGTAATCGGGTAAGAAAGTTTACCTAAACCGAGAAATTTCCGTGTGGTAAGTGAGAATATAATTTTACTACACAGATGGCATAGTGGTCGAAGTAAAAACCTCACATTTTACATGAGTAACCTGGATTATATCCCACCCCTGATTATATCCCACCTGGATTATACACAGGATAGCTCTTCGTGCTATCCGTAAATTATTGTTATTAGTCTGGGTATAATTTTTATTCGTTAATTACATGTTTGTAAAATCTCCCTAGGGAGGTGTTACTGGTGATGATACCTGTAAGTGTAACTCGCCACGAATGTCAAGGAATAGGTCCTAATAGTGAACGCCTAATAGTGATGAGAAGGGAACACAGTGGGTTATGTGGCCGCACACCGCCCTTTCTACACCCCGGACGGAATGGGCTAGGTAAGTCCAAAGCTGTCAAGCCTGCCAAGAAAGAGGTAGCAATTTAATTTTTTTTTTATAGTATTACCTATAGATATAAAATATATTCAAATTTCTTTATAATCTTATCTATGTAATATGTCACAATTACTAATAAACCTTTCAGATATAATAATAAACTTAATATTAAGGTAAACACAAAGTTAGCGAAAGGCCAGAAGCAATTCCGCCGGAACTAAATGAAAGTTTACGGCTCAATAACCAAAGACAATACCATTTAGTTGTGGTTCATAACCGACTATAAGAATATAACTACGTACGACCACTTTGGTAACTGCATTAGAACTAGTTGCTTGGTGGAAAAACTGCAATACTCGGTTAGTGAGGGGCAAACACTATTCGAATATCGAATATTTTAATGATTTTTGATGTTTACTCGAGTGTCACACATTTGAAATTAAACTATTT
Source organism: Lymantria monacha (assembly GCA_905163515.2). NCBI lineage: Eukaryota > Metazoa > Arthropoda > Insecta > Lepidoptera > Erebidae > Lymantria > Lymantria monacha. Next base: position 36,907,001 of record LR991084.1, on the reverse strand, counting down.
TTACGGATTTTATTACGTTTGTATTTGAGTTTTAAATACGCGACGTTTCGAACACTTTTCAACGTCAATGGTCACGGGAGTACTAAGCACTACTACTAAGTACTAATAGTCCAAGAGCCAGTAACAGATATGTATGACCAAGTTCCTCTCAAGTGATAATTAGTAAAATGCATCAGAAAATGGAACCATAAAGTCTCGTGAACGTCAGCTAAGGCTCGGTGGGGGGGATGAGCAGTAGAAAAAAAAAACATTCACTCATTTCCTCTCGGCTAAAAAATTCTCAAATTATAGCTAACCCAATATCTCAACAAAAAAAAAATCAGCTGGCTATAACATAGTGTATTGTACGTCAGCTGATGTCTCGATCATGGAAAAAAAATCTTCACTTTCAGTGATATCCTCTCAAATAAAAATTTACCTGATGATAGCTTATATGTAACTATTGATAAATATATACGTCAGCTGGCTGTATCTCGGTGGAAAAATCGTCAGCTGATAATTTGAAGGTCGTTACGTAGAAGTTAGCCAGAAGCATTTACTGACTGCTGCATTTACTGACTTCTTATTGTGATTTTTCGTAATTTTTTTATAATAAATATTTTTTATCAAGTAACTAGTTAATTTATACTAAGCAAATAGATTATTTAAATATTGGAATAGAACTAAAATTATTTGAATATACACGTATAAGTTTAAAAAATATTGATACGGAATATTTGTTTCACCTCAACACTCATATTGGAGTGCTATGTCGAATAATTAAAGAGATGTCATTTCCTCCCACATGAAAATTTGTGAGCTGATTTTAAATATGTTTCTGTGATAAATAAAAAAAAATCAGCTAGCAGTAAGTCGAGGAAAACTTAGTCAGCTGATGCATTTAAATAGTCAGTAAATGCTTCTGGCTAACTTCTACGTTACCTTCAAATTATCAGCTAACGATTTTTCCACCGAGATACAGCCAGCTGACGTATATATTTATCAATAGTTACATATAAGCTATCATCAGGTAAATTTTTATTTGAGAGGATATCACTGAAAGTGAAGATTTTTTTTTCATGATCGAGACATCAGCTGACGTACAATACACTATGTTATAGCCAGCTGATTTTTTTTTTTGTTGAGATATTGGGTTAGCTATAATTTGATAAATTTTTAGCCGAGAGGAAATGAGTGAATGTATTTTTTTTTCTTCAAGCGTGGGAGGTTACAACTGCTCAACCCCGCCACCGTGCTGCAGCTGACGGTCATAAGGCTTCATGATACTAATGTCTGATGCGTATCACCAATTATCTCTCGAGAAGAAATAATTAACCAAATTTTCACCTGGCTCTCGGACCATAAGTACTAGCACTATTTTATAAAATGAAATAGCCAAAGCTGAACCAATAGTCTTTTTTGTTTCTCGCTAAAGTTATTTTATACCAGAGGTATCAGAGATTCTTTAGTTATGTTTGTTTTCATTAGTTTTTAACCATAGAAAAATAAATGTTTTTCTTTCATTCTTTCTTTCATCATTATTACAGTTATTTTAATAACTCGCTCATCATCATCTTGCTCTTATTCCAATCACTTGGGGTGGACGCAATATGTCATCTTCTTCCATACAGTCCTATCAGACGTCATCTCTGCAGTCACTCCCTGTCTATCCAAGTCATGCCTCACGCAGTCCATCCATCGTTTCTTCAGTCTGCCCTTACCCCTAAAGCCTTCAACATTCATACTTAAAACTTTCCTCACAACATTACTTTTATCTCGTCTCATCCCATGTCCATACCATGTCAACTTTTCACTCCTTAACATTTTCGTTTGAATTTTTATTAACCCGCTAAAGTATCAGTATGTATCTCCATTCTTATTTCATTTGCTTGATACTGGTCTACCATGCTCATGGGTTTGATTCCTACCTAAGACAGACTTTTACGAACCCCTAATTGTTGTTCTAATTCTGTTTAATATTATAATTTTATGTTTATAAAGTCCCCCAAAATACAAGGATTATTTCTACAGTATTGGGTTTTGTCTTTAAAAAAATTGTTTTTTTTTTACAAACTAAACTTTTTTTGACACAACTTGTACAAAAATAAAATGGTTCTATAGAAAAAAATATTTTGATTTTGATCAATTATTATTCATCTCAGTTCATATATCTCGGGCTCGAGCCCGACAGTGGGACACTGTTGGGCTCGAGCCTCTTCCGTAACGGGAAGGAAATTGACCTACTATACCACGCTGGTCAGACGTAGAGTTTTGTTACGAGTTTTCCTTCTCTTACATAGGTTATATGCGCTTTACATCCCTCAGGCGTCTCTTATGATCACCCACGGGTAAGATAGAGGTGGTGAATTGTATTCTTAATCCATCATCACACGGCTAATTATTATTAAACATTAAATATTTTAAGCTTGACAAATGTAATAATCTATCACCAGATCGGAATGCGGCCACTCTAAGAAAGATCCAACACGAAAACTTAGAGGACATAATACTATTTTTTTACTTTTAAGAGACGGCTTAATTACTTTTACTTAAATATTGAATATATATTCTATACAATAAGTAAGTTTACGTCTACCAGGAGACGGCAAAAGGCTGAATAATGATTCAAGTTTTCCTTCTTCTCAAATTATGTTATTTACTCTATCACAACAGTTGTGTCGTCATGATAAGGAAGATTCGATAAGTATTGTATTCTTAAATAGTTATATCCTGCAGTCTTGTGTTGATCTTCTAGATTTTATTATTAATTAGATTAATAACAATGGCGTCATGTCTTAACTATAGAATAGAATGTTTGTTAGACTGTTTGAGCAGTTTGAGTAATATACAGTCATAACGATTTTGGGTTGTATTTATTTCTATATTCCCTTAAATCCAACGCTATTTGTAACAGATCCCCGCAGTATTTTCTTCTTTCAGTGGTAAATAAGACTTCAAGTGCTAATGGTTTTCTAATGACCTAAAAGCCGAAAGTAAGTTTGTAAATAAAATATGTTTTCTAAATAAATTATAAATAAAATGTTTCACTGTGTTTTTTATAATTATATATAATAAAAATATTTTTATATAATTTTAATTAATTATAGCCTTGAAAATATTTTTTTCGGCAACCCTATTGTGATGTGTTCAGAGATGTGGTTTATTGGATAAAAAGGATGAGCAAGCAGTTTGGTGAAGGGTACTTACTTACTCGGGATTCTCTATTATAAATTGTATAATTAGAATATTGTAGGATGTAGGTACCGGGGGAGACCGAGACTAACCTACCTAGACCAGATTTGTCATATACTGAAGGAAGGTGGAGACAAGAGTCTCCGAAACCGGCGAGCGTGTATGAAGAGAATTATGAATGTAGAGGTCGCGAGTGAAGTATGCAAGGATAGAGTTCTCTGGCACTCTATTCTCTCTGCCTACCCTGCAAGGGATATAGCGTGATGGTATGTATGTATATATGCAGCTTCGTGTATTAACAGGTTAAGTAGAATAAATTCATTTATTATGTATAGACCCTGCGAGGGCACTTACATATTGTCAGCTTTAACATATTATCCAATAAACTACTACTGGATCGGAACGAGATCACTACTGACACATAGTGTTACCACTGTATGGGCGACGTAAAAACCATTTGCTTTTTAACCGACTTCAAAAAGGAGGAGGTTCTATGTTTCATTGTATGTATTTTTTTTATGTATGTTCAGCGATATTTCTGTCAATTGTGGGCCGATTTTCAAAATTCTTTTCTAATTCTTCCAAGTCATGATCTAATGATGGAAAGTCATGGAAATCGAGGGCAACTCGCAAATTTTATAGGCACATATTACGTGTCTCATATATTTTCAAAAACTCTACAAATATTTCTATCTGGCAGTGATAATCTCATTTAGATGAGCTGGTGATCGAAGGTACATCTCCTTAGCAGTTGGGAGTTGGAGGACAATTCTTTCAATATCATATACACGCATAGACCTTTAACTGTATTCTTTCAAGTTAATCACGTAAGCTGATAATGTAAGGTACTACTCCATAACGATTAGGAGTTAGGTAATTCTTTATGTTGCCGATATAGTCATCTTTGTTACGTAGGTAGAAAATAACATAACAAGCTGAAAGGGTGGACCTTTTTCAATACACCTTTCTCAAAGTCGAACTGTTGTAAATATGTATCATCAACTGAACTTAAGCTTCTCTCATATCGCCACAAAATGCCAAACTTTTATTCTCCAGCAATTATCGGTTCGTCGAGCGATGTGGCCTGCCCATTGCCTCTTAGTGTGCTAATTCTTCGTGATATGTCGATTACACCCGTTATTCTATGGATTAGCGTATTTCGAATCCTATCCTGCACAGAAACGTAGGAGCATGCCCCGTACGCTGAGCGACTTTGAGTTTTGTTACGAGACCCACATTTAGGAACCACATTTTTATTTATTATATCATAAATCATCACCATTATTTTTATATCATAAATCATCACTGTTCATAGACTTGTGCCTTCAGACACTGAGATATGTTGGGTGAGAAGATTTTCTTAAGTTTCCTAAACGCTATCCAGCCGTATTGGATAATTGTATCAAAATTTTCTAATTTAAATACGTACTTATTTAGAACCGTCTTATTCTTTGGCTTACGCTTTCTCCTGGTATAGTTTTTTGAGTAGTTTATCGACCCTAAGTCGCAAAAAGCTGTCCCCCTAGAGTCTTTACACAACTCAGTGCAATATAAAACTGATTATTGACAATTTTATTTTTGTCTAAATCAATGACAGCTTTGTTTAAAGCTTTGTAAAGTATCCTGGAGTTTATATACCGTAACCACCCAACTGAGGATTAGCGGAAGTATTTTTCGTTAATTATCCCGTAACCTTTCGTTGCATGATATATGGTTGACACAGGTGCTATGGCAACTAACCCATCACTGTCTTTCACTTTTGTGCCAATAGTGTCGTTATCAAATTTTATAAAAATCAAATCAGGTAACTAGCCTATTTTAATTTGGTTACAACGAAAGGGAAGCTCATAAGTTTGAACCGACTTCAAATCGTGTTAGTGGATTTCTAGCATACATTAAAATTATATTTTATAAAAATTAATACATTAATTAGTATTAGACAAGAATTAAATAGTTCATCTTATTTTTCGGTTTTTAGGGTTTTAAATAAGTATGGTTTTTGGCTGATCTTATTTTGAAGTTGGTTTACATTTTTTTTTTAAGTTTAATTAACTGTTTCTGGTGGCAAACGATCAACCAGCATATCTGTTAGTAAGCTTTACTGGCGCTCACAGCTCACACCTTTGCAATATCAATGGTACAGCCAGGCCGCTACCTACACATCCAAATCCACCTAGAAATTTATAATTTATATACCGTCTGGGGTTATCAGGTTTCATTTCGATTCGAATTTTCCTTCCCTTGCTTCGTTATTATACATCTCTTGTAGTCTTTTTTACGTAGGTGGGTAAGTATCTAATAAATTAATTACTCTCCGTTGTAGAGGAGACTCGAGCCCAGCAGTGGGACGTATATTGCCTGTAAAAAATAGTATTTTTTTTATTTTATCGATACGAAATAATATCGTTTCCATCTCTACAAGTCCGATACGACTTACTTCAAAACTTCACCACGGTCGAAGTAAGAAATCCCCAGTCCGTTTACAGATATAACAATTACTACACGATTAAACTTTAACAGAAATCTGAACATTTATTTTAAAACTCATTTTATGAAGTTGTGTCGTTACGGAAACTAGTTAAAAGAGTAAAATCATATCTTTATATATATAATTTTTCTGTTTTTTGAGGTTGTGTATCTGACTGAATCTGAATAACTAATCATTACACGGTCATTAAAACATCCTTTCATTATGTGTTGACTAGCTACTCTACAAAAGATGATAAGTGTACCTTGTATAGATGGTCTGTTAATCTACCTCCTGTACGTATTGTCTTGGTTACAATTCCTGTGTAGGACAATTTTATGCGGAAAATCTTAATGATAATTGTGTCTATTAATTTTATATATTCCCTAGAGGAAAAAAAAATCATTATGGGAATGATGTCTTTAAAAATAAATTTAGAGATAGCAAACTTTCTACATCAATGGATACCACAGTTATAGCGAAAATACAGACATTGCTAGTGAAACAACAGTGTGTTTATTTGCGGAAAAATACGCGCATCGCCTCGTTGGCTCCGAGCTCAAACCAAGCATTGTTTGTCGACAAAATGACTTGAATTATTGTGCTGGAGCGAACTAAGATATGTTGCTGGCTTTATTTAAGCATACGACTTTTGTTTTATTGTTGCACGATGTTGGTGATGTCATCACGATGAATCACTCTATGGGATTTTCTTAATGATTGAGTGCGATTGAGATTTTTATTTAAACTTTTCGTGTACCATCCACTAAAGGATATGTATGCAAGTAACATCGATACAAAAGAAAAAAGAAAACTGGATATAAAATTCTATAGTTCTTAAAATATAGCTTGATCTCTGTGACAGATAGCTACGAAACTGATGATGTAATTTTGAATACGCGTCATGTTTACAATTTTATTTTATATGGCCTATATTTTCATTCTTTACGTGCCAGTTATATCTCAACTGAAGAGCATTATATTATGAATATAAAAATATGAATATTTACACCAACGCTTGTAACTCATATGTTCTAAAATACTTAGTAATCATTTTATAAAAATATGACACTTACGCAAGTACAAGGTCATACTGAACTAAGAATAAGATAGAGATAGGACAATCGATAAACATAAATCGATAACATCTTTACTAATTATTTATAAAACAAGTAAAACCAATATATTACCTATATAAACCACATAGTTACTCTACAAAATAAATAAATTGTTTTAATTTAATATTCAGACGAAAGTTATAATATTACATATATACATATCATCACGCCATATCCCTTGCAGGGTAGGCAGAGAGAACAGAGTGCCAGAGAACTCTATCCTTGCATGCTTCACTCGCTTCCTCAACATTCATAATTCTCTTCATACAAGCTCGCCGGTTTCGGAGACTCTTGACTCCACCTTAGTTATAGTATTAATAAGACAATTTCTTTTATCAAATAATCATGATTGTTCATGAAATTATTTGTGACCAAGAACTCATCGTCAACCCACAGGAATACTCCAGCGATAATTATAATAGTGGCAATGAACTTTAATGTAATCCTTTAGAAGAGTGCTGCAAGAAGAGTGTGTAAGAGAAAAGTATGCAGAGGGTGTCCGAGAACGGCTGACGATGGCAAGCCAGCCGCAATCGGACATTGAAGAATGCTGGAGAGTATTGAAAGAGAGTATGGTAGATACAGCGAAAGAAGTATGTGGAAGTTCAAAGAAGCATAGAAAAACAAATGGTGATGCATGGTGGGATGCGGAAGTGGCAGCTTCCGTAGAGCAAAAGAAGAAAGCGTGGCTGGACTATGTCTCTTCTTTGAATCTGAATGACAGTATGACTGAACAGAAGAAAGAAATATATCGGCAATGTAAGAATGACACCAAGGCCTTAGTGAAAGAGAAACGTGATAGAGCAAGTATGAGTGCAGAAGATAGGCTGACTAAAAACTTCGAGGGTAACACCAAACTCTTTTGGAGGGAGGTGAAGAAGTCTCGGGGTGGTTGGTCAGCCTTCAGAATGAATAAAATAAGGTCTAAAGGTGGAGACATTCTTACACAAACACAAGACGTGTTAAGCCGATGGAGTGAATATTTTGGCGATATGTATGCGGATGCTACGGTTGGCGCCGGTGTTGGATGTGGTTTAGTAGATCAACATTCGACAACGGCGTCCTCCGATGGCATCAGTATGGATGAAGTTGAATGGGCGATAAGAAGTTTGAAAAATGGTAAGGCAGCGGGCATTGATATGGTGTCTGCCGAGATGATCAAGCTCGGTGGCTCTTGTGTCTGGGAGGCGTTCCTGTTGCTCCTCAATTTATGTTGGAGCTCGGGAATGGTTCCCAGGGACTGGAATAGCGCAGTCATCGTGCCTTTGTTTAAAAACAAGGGTTCACGTTATGACTGCGCAAATTACAGAGCCATAAGCTTGACCAGTTTGGCAGCAAAAGTGTATGGAAAAATTATTGAAAGGAGAATGAGGATGGTGTCCGATGGTTTACTGTGTGAGACACAAGGAGGTTTCAGGAGTGGAAGGGGATGCATGGATCAAGTGTTCTCTCTGCGCAACATTGTGGAGAAGCATCTGGCTCTAGGTCAGAGGGTTTTCTGCAGTTTTGTGGATCTGGAGAGAGCATTTGACACGGTTGTACGAAAGGAACTTTGGGACATTTTACCGGAGTATGGTATTAACGGTAAACTGCTACAGGCTGTGCAGTCCAGTTACATGGGCTGTAGAGCCTGTGTGCGGCTGGATGATGGAATGTCGCCTTGGTTTGACGTCAATATCGGCGTTAAGCAGGGGTGCGTTCTGTCAGCCAGGTTGTTTATCATATATCTGGATAAATGTCTCCAAAGGTTGAACGATATGAATGTGGGAGTCCAGATGGGCGACTCAGTGGTCACTGCTCTGCTTTATGCAGATGATGCAGTCCTGCTGGCACAGTCAGCGACTGACCTGCAGACCCTAGTCGACACAATGACAGAAGATTGTAAGAAAAGGGGTCTACGCGTGAATGTGAGCAAAACCAAAATAATGGTCTTTGAAAGAGATAAAACCAGAACAGATGTAAGAGTAACAATAGGTAATGATGTACTAGAGCAAGTGGATGAATTTGTATATCTTGGATGTGGATTTAGCCGAGATGGAAGGTACACCACTGATATAGAGCGAAGAGTGAATGCGGGAAATAGAGTGAACGGAGCGTTGGGGCAACTTTTCGGCAGCCACCACCTCAGCCAGAAGGCACGTGTAGCAATACATAACGCAGTGCTTGTCCCAACATTACTATATGGAAGCGAGAGTTGGGTATGCAGAAAAGAGTATGATAGTAAAATTAATGCGGTCGAAATGCGATCTCTGCGGAAAATCTGTGGAGTTAGGCTGACCGACCGCATTCGTAACGACGACGTAAGAGAGCGAGTAGGTATGAAAGAGGGTATTGGTGTAAAGATGCGAAAGGGAATGCTCCGATGGTTCGGACATGTGGAAAGAATGCCGAAAGAACGCCTGGTTAAGAAGATATACAATGCGAAAGTGGAAGGATGTAGGTACCGAGGGAGACCGAGACTAACCTACCTAGACCAGATCGGTCATGTACTGAAGGAAGGTGGAGTCAAGAGTCTCCGAAACCGGCGAGCGTGTATGAAGAGAATTATGAATGTTGAGGAAGCGAGTGAAGTATGCAGAGATAGAGTTCTCTGGCACTCTGTTCTCTCTGCCTACCCTGCAAGGGATATGGCGTGATGATATGTATGTGTATGTATGTATGTATGTAATCCTTTCGAATAATAAAAAGAATTAATTAACAGTTTTAGTTTAAATTAAATAAAATCTCTTGATCTAAATTTAATAAGATTTTCATAGATTGTTTACCCATTATAATCGATTTACCCAATCCATTTAATTGAAATTCAATAAGATTTTCAAATCAAATCATTTATTTTGCATAATCCCCATAGTGGCACTTACATATTGTCAATTTTACATTGTTTTTAAATTAAATTTAATTAATCTAACACCGGATCGGAAAGCAGCCACATACTGAGAAGATCCGGCAAGAAACTCAGTGGGCTCGTCATTTTTTTATTTTTATTTTATATTTTCACAAAAGAGTTTGGTTACATGTTTTATTTATGTTAGCTCCAGTGAAATGCCCTTCTAGTAAAAATTATTTTTTTTTTTAATTTTGTATATAATACAAAATTAAACTAAGAATATTTATAAAACAAAAAAGAAACAAAAATGGCTGGACCAGATCCCACAAGCGGCAACCGATCACAAGTTAACTATTAGAGCAGCTATCACGCCCCTCAACCACATTGGAGGGAAGGGAGAGACCCGCTCCACGTAGCTACCGCAAGCAGAGACCTTTTCAGTGAACATGACCACACCATAATCTATAAATTTGAAACAAATAGCTTGGATAAATAAATACATAACTCGTTAGGCAAAACACGCTACACTGTACAATTAAGACAATACAAATAATACAAGAGTATCAGACGACAGTGAGGATCAGCGTCAGAACGCTGTAAGAGATAAACATTAAACGGGTAATTGCTGAGAGAGGAGCTGCTCATAACCATTCCGTATTATCATTTAGATAATCCGAAATGCTGTAATATTCTTTTCTGCACAGTCTGTTTTTGATAGCCTTTTTGAACTTATTCATTGGCATATCTCGGATATCTTTAGGCAGTTTATTGTAAAAGCGTATACATTGTCCCATGAAAGACCTACTAATTTTTTGTAGGCGAGTATGATAGATAACTAGATTATCCTTATTCCTAGTGTTCACACGGTGAATATCACTATATTTATCAAATTCATTAATATTTTTTTTTACATATAATATGTTTTCGAATATGAATTGTGATACAACAGTTAGAATGTTTATTTCCCTAAATTTTTCTCTCAGTGAAGCTCTTGGCCCTAGATTATAAATCGCGCGGACAGCCCGTTTTTGAAGAACAAAGATGTTATTCAAATCTGCAGAGCTACCCCAAAGCAGTATGCCATAAGACATAAGACTATGGATGTAGGCGAAATAAACAATTCTAGCCGTTTCAATATCGGTTAACATTCGAATTTTTTTTACCGCATAAGCCGCTGAGCTTAGCCTACTTGATAATTTTTCAATCTGAGGACCCCAATGGAGTTTAGTATCGATGGTAATACCCAAAAATGCCGTGGACTCCACAAGCTCTAGGGTCACACCATTCATTTGAACATTGGTTTCCACTAGTTCATACATTGTTTTTCAATTACAATAGCAAATAACTTTAGTGAATAAGGAATTGCATCGACAAAAATATGGACTACTTTGTAAGCGTGTAGCACTAATGACAACTGTCACAGAGATCAAGCTATATTTTATGGACTATAGTATGTCTGACCAGCATGGAATAGCAGGGCAATTTCATTCCTATGTCGAAAAAGGGCCGACAGGGGACTTATATAGGGTGAGAATTGTTCAAATTTTATTTTATCGGCAACTTATAAAAGGCCTATAAAAATGTAACCATTATCTAATTGAAAAAAGTTTTATATAAAGTGATCAGCTAAAATGCTCCTGTCATCAAATACACGAGGCTCTACTGAGGCTAGTTGAACATAAACTTAATACAGAACATGTCCCGAACATAACTTGTGCAACTTGTGCACGAGGCTGATGGTGAGCACGCAATTTATGAAGTTAGTGGACTATGCACTAGTTAGCGCTATATAGAAAACATGTTAATTGAATTAGAGAAATAAATTAACCAATTACTAGGTAGGGTTTGAATGAAAACTTCTTTAAGTGCATGACAACTCATTATCACGGCAATGACGTTCAATAAAAAAAAAATAACCAGCAGCCGAGTGCATACTATCCTGAAAAGCTCATGCTAATATTTATATTTCGTTTTATCATTTTGACAAGATTTAACATTTATATTAAACACTACTTAATCACCCATTTTTCACTTTTCCGTGTGATGGAGTAAGAATACAATTCACCAACCCCTATCTTTCCCGTGGGTATCGTAAAAGACGATTAAGGTATATAATATGCATATGGCTTCTGTGCAAGAGAAGGTAAACTCGAAACAAAACCCTGCACCAACACGTCTGACAGCGCGGTATAGTAGGTCAATTTCCCTCTCATTACGGAGGAGGTCTGAGCCCGACGGTGGGACGTATGTGGGCCGAGATGAGATGAATCACTCATTTTTTAAAGCTCAAATTCGTTTACCCTTATTACTTATTAATTGTCACTATATAGATAAAACTTATTTTCTGCAACCGCACGAAGAATAATTTTTAAAACTAATTTAAACAAAACTGTTTTATCCGTGTAGAATACAAAAGGAGGAGAATACAGTTTACCACCTCCTATCTTAGCCGTGGGTGGCATAAAAGGCAACTAAGTCATATAATATACAGATATTATTTATGAACGAAAAGAAGAAACTCCATGCCAACTGTCTAACCAGCGTGATCATCATTCTCCTACTCTTATCCCAATTACTTGGGGTCGATACAATATGTACTCTTCTTTCATAGTACATATTGTAAAAATTATTGGCAATAGTTTTATGACCGGCCACCTGCCAGACGTCAACCCTCCTTGGGAATGTAATGGTTGACCAAACGGCATCAGATGAAATTAGTCCAGGTCATTATAAGGCTCTTAGTCATCTTTTACGACATCCACGAACAATGTAAGGTTAGGTAGTATTCGTAGCCGCTACCACTAACCAGCGTGATATACTATATCAATTAATTAATGATTAATTTGCCTCCCATTATACAGAAGGCTGGGCTCGCCCAGCAGTGGGACGTACCCCCACGTGGTGTTTGAATCTCCGATACTCAGTGTGAGAGGATGCTATTATGATCACTTCATCATTTATGCTATTGCCTCTATTTTAACATATATACGAAATCGTACCGAATGTACAAAGTCGTTTAACGGATTTGTCGGTCGAATTTATTGTGAGACAGTGCAGAGCGCCCAGGGGAGCTATTAGAACGAGTATCGACTAAGCAATTGAGGTATTTGATGCTCACCGCAACACTCCCGTCGAGTTTGGAACCCTCCTTAAGGACCGAGCGGCTGCGACGACAGCGCAACGCCGAGACAAATGTCCCCCGTACATGTGCTACCCACATAGATTTGTAAGCAACGATTGAAGATTGATCTTTATAAATAGCCGCTTTCACATGTAAAATGAAGGTAACGATTTGAAAGAATTTGGGTCTGAAAAGGGCGGAAAAAGTTTAATGTCAAGAGAAAATGTAACAGTTGATAAAATCGGATATATTTTTTTACAGAATCTGTTTCTTTGGTGATATTGTGAGGCGTTCGTGAGGCCTTTGTGCGAAGGGTTGAAAAGTGTCACTTGCTACGGCCAAATGTTTGGTAGTCCGGTTTTATTGAGGTGTAAAGGTTGCGTAACTAAGTTTTGGACCTATTGTGACATTAAGGGTTTTTAGTATATACAAAATGAATGAACCGTGATAAATATATGTATGCTGTGATTGAATTTGTAACTCGAGTTAAGTAAAATGTTAAATAATCAAATTGTTCATCAGGACAAATATAATTTATATAACAGTATGATATCTCTTGATATGTTGTGTAGAAACTTGAGATTTAAATTCCACCACCACATAGTTGTCCAACAGTGGATATCATAAACCAAAGCCTTATCTGGCGGCTTTTCATTTGCTATTACAACTTGCATGCTGCTAATTTTTCTGGTGATCCCTTAGTTGGTTTTTACGACACCTATTTCACAAATATAACGTATTTAAAATATGGATGGATCAGGTTTCTTATATATCATTATAGAGCACAGCACTCCACAAAGGCAGTGAAAGCTATCTAATGTAACTGCCCAACGGGGTGGGTTTGGGGTTTGTATTGGTGGGCAGCGGCCTGACTGTGCCCTTGGTGTTGCAAGAGTCCATAGGCGGTAGTGACACTTACCATCAGGTGCCCTGCTTGCTCGTTTGCCACCATTAGCAATAGAAAAAAAAATATAACAAAATAGTGGCATAGTATAATCAATTAGCTTAAATTTCTTTTCAAATTCTTATTTCCCAATTATTTCATTATATTGTTTTTGCAGTGACACTTCTTTATCGATTCATGGGGGGAAAAAATTTTAACGTTTTTCTGTTACGCGCCATTTTTATTTCTAAGTCACATTTTTCCGTTATGCGCCATATTTGTTTTAAACTTCTTTGCGTGCATGAGGGTAACATTTTTACAGATGAAACGCGACGCGAGAGACGCCGCACGAGAGAGAGAAAGAGAATACACGCTGTTGCGGATGCTGGTATGCGTGGAGTGGTTGTGGGTTGAAAATGAGGCGACACTTTTTACTTTTGAAACACCTTTTTGCCCGTTAACTGACCGCGACGTGTGTTTGTGCGTATCGTATGAAGTGAAGTGAACAGCGCCATCTGCGCGTTAAACAAAATATTCGCACGTCGGTATGCGAGCAAAAGGCGGCGCATTTATTTAAAATACTACAGACATAGTTACATGTAAAATTACAAAAAAGAAGAATAAACATACATATTTTTATATTTCATGAGGTAAGTACAAACATATAATTTAGATATTTAAGTGTTATTGTTGCTGTATTTTATTTTATAATTTTAATCTATGTATTTAATAATTTTAATTTTATTTTCAGGTGACAATATTGCAACTCGTGATTACGTCGTTTACATTCTCCGCCCAGTGTCACTTGAGGGACACTAATCTGACGTCGGAATTAGTGCTAAGCGAGTTGCTGGTCTAATTAATAATCCAGTTTTTGTTTTTATTTGTGCAGTGCGTATTCGCCCATCTCTTCCTGGGTATACAGATTCGACTACGCCCTTTGGCCAGGTATTACGGGGCAGGTTAGGATCTATAATTATTACCACGTCTCCTGGCTTCAGATTTTTATTTTCTCGATACCATTTTTGTCGTGGTATCAGTGTTGGTAAGACTTCTTTTACCCACCGTTGCCAGAACATATCGGCAAGTCGTTGAGCGATTCTCCACATCTTTCTTACGTGTAAGTCTCCGTCATCAAATACTCCGGGTATGGGTAAGTTTGAGGTAGACCCGATCAAAAAATGATTAGGCGTCAACGCTTCCATGTCGCCAGGATTAACGGAAACGTGCGTTAATGGTCTACTGTTGACAATATTCTCAATCTCAGCTAGCAGTGTCGCCAAGGTTTCCTCCTTAGGAGCTCGCTCCTTTAACACTACTCTTAGTGCTGTCTTGACACTTCTGATCAGGCGCTCCCACGCTCCACCTTTATGTGGACTAATCGGAGAATTAAATGACCATGTTGCGCCACGATTCGACATTTCTTGTCGTATTTCTGGGTGATTCAAATCTTGGTATGATAGCTTCAACTCCTTTTCAGCACCTCGAAGGTTAGTGCCGTTATCTGAGTAGAGATGTTGCGGCCAACCTCGTCTGCATGCCATCCTTCTTAGTGCCATAATGAAGGAGTCTGTGGTGAGTGATGGCACCAACTCAATGTGTACTGCCCTTATTGTCATACAAGTGAATAATACACCATAACGTTTCTCTCTCCGGCGACCAACCGTAACCTCCATGGGGCCAAATAAGTCCACACCACAATGTGAAAATGGTCGCATGCTGTGTGCTAATCTAGCTTCTGGTAAATCCGCCATTCGGGGTGTAAACGGCTTAGCCCTTCTTATACGGCAATAATAACATTTAGCAGCGACAGAACGAACTGTGGGTCTAAGGTTAAGCAGCCAGTACTTCTGTCGAAGTTCATTTATAACCGTCTCATTGTTACCGTGGGCAAAGTTCTCATGATAAGTTTTAGTTAGAAGTCTTGCAATAAGGTGACGACCGTCTAGTATTATGGGCCTTTTCATGTCAATTGTTATGTTAGAAGCAGCTCCCACTCGACCGCCAGCCCGCAGAAGTCCTAACTCGTCAAGGTAAGGCGTGAGCGTTCGAAGTCTTCTATTAGGTTGAATATCTTTATTATTTCTTAATAAATGTATTTCTATGGCAAATGATTGCGCTTGAGAGTGAAGTAATAATAATGTTTCAGCCTTCTTCAACATCTGAGCATCTATCTCTTTCTTAAAATTCTTCTTACATTTTTCTATAAAAAGCAGTACGGTGGCAGTGCATCTTAATAACCGAAGCCACGAAGAAAACTTATTCGGTTCGGGTACAGGTAAGTCATTTTTTATTGTTTCATATACATGATTAATTATTTCTAAATTATCTTCACTTATTTCTTTATTTTCTTTTTCAGGAGTTGACATGAACCAGTCGTCTACATCGTCATAAAGAAATTTTGGTCCCTGG
This sequence comes from Lymantria monacha, assembly GCA_905163515.2. Classification (NCBI taxonomy): domain Eukaryota; kingdom Metazoa; phylum Arthropoda; class Insecta; order Lepidoptera; family Erebidae; genus Lymantria; species Lymantria monacha. The sequence goes on along the minus strand of LR991084.1, from coordinate 36,891,002 downwards.
AACCATTCGCAATCTCTTTCTAATTTATAGGCGTTATTTTTTGTAGCTACGTCCGCTATGTTTCTGTCCGTAGGCACATAGTTCCATTCATTTATATCCGATGACTCATCGATCTCACCGAGACGGTTTGCTACAAATATATTATAGGTTCGATTCTTGTTACGAATCCAATGAAGTACCGTTGTCGAATCGCACCAGAAATAACGTTTAATTGGTTTCAAAGTATGCTCTAACTGTATAGTAGTTGCAAGGCGGCACGCGAGTACGGCGGCCTGCAGTTCTAGTCTCGGTATAGTAACGGGCCGTATCGGTGCCACTCGGCTCTTGCAAGCGATGAATGATATACGTATATCGTCGTTAATGCGAGCGCGCCAGTATGCGACCGCTGCGTATGCGGCCGGTGAGGCATCGCAGAACACGTGCAGTTCTAGTGTCTCGCTCGCACGCGCCATCGTCCACGTGATGTTATTATGCGATCGAAAATACCATCTGGGTACTCTTACTTCTTTCATCTCTTTAAATTGTGATAACCAGTTACGGAATATATCAGATTCTGGTGGTTTTATTTCTTCGTCCCAATGTAAGCTTGATTTCCAGGTGTTTTGCATTATAATCTTGGCGTTTATAGTAAAAGGTGCTAATAATCCATACACATCAAATATTGACATTACTATTCGCAATAATTCTCGTTTTGTGGGGTTGGTCTCGCATGAGAGTAATTTAATCGGAACTTGAGGCATTGATAAATTAAATCCAAAGGTGTCGGCATTCGGATACCATAACAAACCCAGCGTACGTTCGCTTTTGTTGTCTTCTTCAACTTTAAACTGAACGGCTGAGGTACTTAGAGTTCCCTCCGGTATATTCTGACAGACATGCGGATCATTAGAAGTCCAATTTCGCATTTCAAAGCCTCCTTGCTGGTGAATATATGACACCTGTCTCATCAACGTTAACGCCTCTTCTGGGTTTTCAAAGCAGTCAATATAATCATCCATAAAATGACTCTTAATGATAGCATTCACGGCTACTGGCATTTGTTTTATAAAGCGGTGAGCATATATATTTTTAATATGCTGTGCAATAAAAGGCGAACAATTTGCACCAAATATTAACGAAGTCATCGCGTACTTTTGCATAGTCTCGTTAGAACTATCGCGCCATAAAAATCTTAGTGCATGTTGATCACTCACTCGTATTTTTATGCGAAGAAACATGTCCTTTATATCGCCAGTGAGCCCGATCGGCCGTTCTCGGAAACGGAACATAATGCCAAGTAGTGATTCCAACAAGTTGGGTCCCGGCAATAGGTAATCGTTAAGTGATTGTCCTGCAGAGCATGCAGCTGCATCGAATACCAGACGTAACTTGCCCTTATTAGGATTATCGACTCCAAAATGAGGTAAGTACCATAATCTATGAATTAACTCTTTCTCTTCTTTAGGTTCAATACGTCGAGCATAATTATTTGTAAATAAATGATTGACTCTTTCTTTATACCGTGTGGCATATCCCTCGTCCGACGTCATTTTTCTTTCTATTATTTTTAGTCGTCTATAAGCGTTGCTGTAGGAGTCGGACATAGTAGTATTTTCATCTCTCCATGGTAAGCCAACCTCCCATCTACCCGTTACTAATTTTGCAGTACTATTAACCATTTTAATTGCTCTCAATTCATTTTCATTCTCTCTCGGTTTATTATGAATACCAATGCTTTCAAACATAAAAGACTTGCGCACTAATTCATGAAGACGTTCGTCATTCTTGAGGTCCGTGTGTATCGTTTCGTCCGGACGACGACGTAAACAAATGCATTCCATTTGATTTGCGTTGTTGAGTGTGTGTTGTAATGAGTCGACGTTAGGTTCGCTGGCACTCGTGTGCGCGGCCGCCAGTGGTAGGGTGGTGGCAGCAGCGCCGATGCAAGTGTGACGATTCAAGGTGTCGACTGTTATCATAGCACACTCCGCTGACATTGGATGACGTCGTTCTGGACATACACCGTGTATACACCATCCTAAGGGTGTTAACGTAGCGCACGGTTCATTTTTATTGCTTATAATTGTCTTTATTGGTGCGATAAGGTGATAATTGTCTTGTCCGATCAATATCTCTGGTTTCACATCCCTATAATACGATAATGTGTCACAGAATTTAAATAAATATTCATAATTTTTAAGATTAATATTAGTTAATGTCTGTACGGGTAAATTCAACTCACTGATTATTTTAGCACTTAGTTCAAAAATTTTGTTATTTTTTACATTTGAAATTTTACAGTTTACACTTTGAGTTTCACACGTTAGTTTAGAGTTCCATGCATCACGTATACACATTGTTTGTTTATGTCCTTTAAGATTGACGCGGTCCGCGAGGCTAGCCGATATTAACGAGACTGTCGCGCCGTCGTCGAGCAGTGCATATGTACTGAATAGTCCCTGCGGGCTGTGAACGCGTATAGGCACTATTTTTAATAAAACACGACTTTTGTGATTATTGTACGTATGAGTCACAGTTTCACTATTTGCTAAGGAGTCACTAGGTATTATTGTACTGTCATTCACTGGCAAATCACTGTCACTTTCACGGGTTGTGTTTCTAGCACTGTTTGATTTTTGCTTCCAATGTAGGAGACGATGGTGTGGCAGGGGGCAGCCGTCGCTGCCGCAGGCGTCCGCTGCGCATGTGTCGCGGCTATGCGATGATAATAAACATTTGTGGCACAAATTATTACTCCGTACGAATCGCCACCGATCCTTTGTCATAGCGCGTTTAAACCGAGTGCATTCGGTTAGTTTATGTTTACTAACTCGGCAGAATTTACAATTTAATGACACATCTCCTTTCTCGCTCATGAGTATGGCGTGCTGTCTGCGGTCCTCGTGCCTTTTTTTACTTTCTCCATAACTATGTATACAGGATAATCCCGCGTTACTAATCTTGTAAGCCTCGTTATATAAAAATTCTGCGAGAACCTCTGCTTTAGCCATTTCTGTGTCACTATTCGTGCTGTAATAGTCAGCCCATTTAGTTATAAGACTTGCTGGCAGCTTCGTTAAAATGGTAGTAACTAATTCGGGACTTCGTAGATAATCTGTTTGCTTCACTGTTTGTACTGTTGCTACAAAATTCTTTATTTTAATGGAAAATGGCACAATTTCATGGTGGTAATTATGTGATAATGGTAACAGCCTTCTTAATTGTTGAATAATTTTATTTATAATTATCTCAGGCCGTCCGTAGCGTAGGGCCAATGCTTCAATGACGGTATTAGGAGAAGTATTTACGATGAGGAGTGCTGAAACCGTTTCTTTAGCTTCTCCACGAAGGGATTTACGTAATCTCCACATGTTTTCAGCTTCACTGTAGTTACAAAATTTTGTCGACTCATCGTAAGCCTGTTTGAATGCGAGCCACTCGAGAGGGTCACCATAGAATTGTGGTAGATCCTTAGATGTAGCTATTCGTGACATTAATTGAATATTTTGAGAATTTGCTTGATGGATTGCGCTAACTAATTGTTTTATATCACCATGGCCGTCAACCTTTTGTTGGGTACTGTAGTTGACTTCCGAGACGTGACTACGCTCAAGCCACTGTTGCACTTTTTCGGTTGAGTTCACTTCACTGTGTGGGCGGCTGAGGCTTCGATGAGTAGCGGACCGCACCTCAAGGGCGGCTATTTCGGCTGCTAACCTTTGTTCGATCAGCTTTTTCTTCGCTTCTGATTCTCTTCTTGCAATTTCGGCCTCAATCTCCGCCTTTGCCTTAGCAGCCTCGTACTCCAAAAGCTTTTTGCGTGCCTCAACAGAACTTGCCGATTTATAACTTTTTATGCTCACAGAATTCTCATGTACAATTTCCTTCATAACGCCACTGGCACCATCTGTTCCTGGACGTACTGGTAAGTTAATTTTTGCCATATTTTCGGTCTTCAATATATCAGATTGCACATCGCGGGTAGCGTTTTTTAATTGCAGGTCTCTTTTATGCGCGCGTCGTGTGCGAACCGTTGCTTCAACATGGCGGCTCGTGTGCGGCGGTGTATTAAACATTTCTTAACATTAGCAACTGTTCCACGTGAATATCCGGCCGAATGACCACTTGTTGCGGATGCTGGTATGCGTGGAGTGGTTGTGGGTTGGAAATGAGGCGACACTTTTTACTTTTGAAACACCTTTTTGCCCGTTAACTGACCGCGACGTGTGTTTGTGCGTATCGTATGAAGTGAAGTGAACAGCGCCATCTGCGCGTTAAACAAAATATTCGCACGTCGGTATGCGAGCAAAAGGCGGCGCATTTATTTAAAATACTACAGACATAGTTACATGTAAAATTACAAAAAAGAAGAATAAACATACATATTTTTATATTTCATGAGGTAAGTACAAACATATAATTTAGATATTTAAGTGTTATTGTTGCTGTATTTTATTTTATAATTTTAATCTATGTATTTAATAATTTTAATTTTATTTTCAGGTGACAATATTGCAACTCGTGATTACGTCGTTTATACACGCTATTGGTTGGTGTATGTAAATGAGGTTTAAAAATTAGTTTACCAAAATTTCACTTCTAATATGAGTTCTTTGTACGCACGCATAATTCTTGTTAGCTTAATAGTCTCCTTGCATATGAATGGGAAGAACGGAGATTTCATGTATACTTACTCCGCTACCACACAGATCTCAAAACGTGTTACAATTCAACTATATTAAATATAGAGGCACTATATGAGTGTTTTAGCGGGTATTGAAAAACTAGATATGGCGTTTTTGTAATATATTTATTTAATACTAGCGCTTTCGTCGAAAATGGTTCTAAGGATTTTTGATTATTTTTTTACGTTCTTAATTTTGTTATAACATATAAATATTTATGTTTAAATACTTATAAAATATAACGATCTATATAATAGTGTGGGGATTTAAAAGTTAAATAAACATGAAAATGAAATAAAATTTGGTTCTATTTTATAAACACGAAACTTTTTTGTAGCAGACTATGATTTGAACAAACCCCGCCTATTCCGACCGAGGCGATGGAAGGACAGTGTGCGGCCCCATAGCCCACCGTGGTCCCAATCGAGATAAGGCCCTCCACTAATATCGCTTCCTTGACATCCGTGGCCGGCCCAGCGGATTACCCTTTCGGGCATCATCACCATCGATGCCCCGGCAACAAACAGCAGAGATGCCGAGGCATTGCTATCACGAGGTTAACCTCTCTGCGGATCATCCACACCGGTCCATCTACCCGTAATACTACGCTAACTACACTATTTCTATGAAAACAATCTTTTGCTTTTCCTTCGTATGCTAGGATTATCAGACTACTCTGTGAGCTTATTCTGGCAATTTAAGAGTATTAGGAGAATCCTAAGAATAGATATAGACTCCACTCGAGAATAACCGGCTAGTATAGTTGCCCCGATTACTTTGCGATGTAATGTTTTCACTTGCAATCTGTCGGCATGTGTGGAAGGATGTAGGTACCGGGGGAGACCGAGACTGACCTACCTATACCAGATCGGTGAGGTATTGAAGGAGGGTGGAGTCAAGAGTCTCCGAAACCGGCGAGCATGTATGAAGAGAATTATGAATGTTCAGGAAGCGAATGAAGTATGCAAGGATAGAGTTCTCTGGCACTCTGTTCTCTCTGCCTACCCTGCAAGGGATATGGCGTGACGATATGTATTTATGTCTGTCGATATTGCATAATTTTGGCGGATTTACATTGCGATGTAACATAATTGACGTGTAAACTCTCAATTTTAATATGTGCGTTGGGAGACCGGGAGGCTTCAGTTTATTCAGGAACTTGTCCGGTTAACTTATGACACCATCGGTATTCATCACTTTCTCGAAGGATTTATATCAATATTTGACCCCTTCGAATGATCTCAAATATTTGCAAGTAGGTAAATGTGTTAAAGAGATCGGAACGACCGTAGCAGCGCACATACGTCATGACGTCTTGGGACCCAGCTGGTCAACATTAACGTCCTATCTTCCTATCGCGTCTTTCTGATTGTGCTTATTATAACTCAAATTTTGCGTCACGATTTTTACAAACATATTGATTAAAAATTGGCTAAAAAGTGAACGAAAATATAGCAGTTGACCATATGTTTTTTTTTCCTAATCATTATAGGATAAAATAAAAAATTGCAATAGATATAATTTTATTTAGCGATATTTGTGGTTTTAGGATCGCAATGGGTATATCCCAGTGCAATTCTAAAATCAAACAACGGCTGAAATGTAATATCCATCATCGCCGTAGCCAGATATAACGGGATATTGTAATGCAATGTGTGAACGATGGATTTCAGTTATTGATGCAAGGTGTTGTGCAGGTCCATGGCTCTCAATTACTATATTCTACTTAGAAAATTAATGTCCAACAATTTCAAATTTTAAACTCTACGTTCCTATGAGGCCGTGTCCTAAAAGTGCATGACCTCTCTAAAGCTTAGAAACCTACAAACACCGTACTAATATAGTACGGTGACTTTCGAAACATCCAATTTTAAAGAATATTTGCGTTGTACCAACCTTTTATGTGAGTTCAACCTTTTTAGAGGCCCGTACCCATAAGATAAAACGGGGCCTTATTACTAAGACTCTGCTGTCCGTCCGTTCGCCCGACTGTCTGTCACCAGGCTGCTCTCATGAACCATGATAGTTGGACAGTTGAAATTTTTACAGATGATGTATTTCTGTTGCCGCTACAATTACAAATACTAAAAAACAATAAAATAAATATGTAAGGGGCTCCCATACAACAAATGTGATTTTTAGCTCGTATTTGCTCGACATTAATAAACAATTGTTGTGATAGATGATTGATATATTCACAGAGTATTTAGTAATATATTAACTTTAGACATAAATAATTAAAATAAAACAAAACAAATATAAAAATATTTAAGAGGGACTCCCATACAACAGACATAAATATTTTGCCATTTATAGATAATGGTACGGAACCCTTTGTGGGTGACCCTGACTCGCACTTGGCCCGTTTTTTGAATAAAATAGAATTGAGTTTTCAAACATGTGTTAAAATAAAATGTTTTTTAAATCAAAATCACCATGGAGTATTGATATCAACTTTAACGCAAATCAACTCTCTACCCCTTTTCAACCCTGTTAGGAGATAAATCTCAATAAAATATGATCCCGTCTTTCATCAATTCTGTTAAAGAATGTTTATGCAAAATTTGAAATAGATTGGACCAAGGAATCACGTTGTCCCATACAAACTTTGCTCCACTTTTTCACACCCTTAAGGGTATAATTTCGAAAAATCCTTTCTTATCGGACGCCTACGTCCCAAAAAGAATACACCCTCGAAGTTTCAGGTCTCTACGATCAGTGGTTTAGGCTGTGCGTTGTTCCATCATTCAGGACAAAGCATTTTATATATATATATATATATATATATATATATATATATATGTATTATTTTAAAATATATATAATAGTATATGTATCTATGTAATTATCGTATTGTTACTTAATATTGCTGATATGTCGCCTTCAACATTATTATTTGTTAGGCAGGTAACCAAAATTTATTAATTTTCTATTCTCTTTCCAATGCTGCAGCAATCTTTTTATATCTTCATTTCTAATAAAGAAATAAGTGAATATGTTATTAGCATGTATGTGAATGTATGTGTATATGTATGTATGCATTATGTTTAAGTGTATGTGTGTGCGAACGTGTATGTGTATGTATATTGTATGTAAGTTACAAATGATTTTGGCACTGTGTTTAGATCTATATATTGCACCTGTATATATTTTTTAATGTTGTAAGAAAACATACTCTTACTCATTCTCTCAAAGGTTTTACCTGAAAATCAGAGCTGTATCACGTTTGTGATGCAGCTTATGCTGAGGTGAGACCTTTTTCGGTATCCTATGTACCTATTTGAATTTGTAATTATCAATTTGTATTATTTTGGAAGCCGAAATAAATGATTTTCTTTCTTTCTTTCTTTCTTTCTTATATATATATATATATATATATATATATATATATATATATATATATATATATATATATATATATATATATATATATATATATATATATAGATATTAATATTTTATGATGTTCACCCACACTACATTAGTCACACAAGTTGTTATAGGATTTTATTTAGAAATGAGTTATAGCTACGTTATCTGTTTGCGTCTCCTAGTAGATCATCTCACGAAAAATAAAATTATTTTATTTAATATAATGTGGAGAAAGTGATAAAATGAAGTAAAAATGACAGTGCTTAGCATATGTTTTTATATTGCGACTAAATTACGAGAAAACTTATAATTGGATAGCTAACTGTTAATTTTATCCATTAAATTGACTAACACACAAACAGTGACTTTAAATTAGATGCAAACGTGTGAAATGAGTTTATTTACACTGGCAATAATGAGCTTTTAGTAAGAAAAGCCAATTTCCAAAACTTAAAAAAAATAATTTAAAAAATCAAAAAGCCCAACTGCGGAAAAAGTGAACCAAATTACGTACGCAATAAAAAAAACTGAAAAGAATAAAACAAGCACTTAGATGTCCGGTGGTCTAGAATTCTATAATATATTATTGAATGAATACTATTGCAGAAAATTAAACTTTTTAAAAAAAAATATAAACCGACTTCAAAATAAGATCAGCCAAAAACCATACTTATTTAAAACACTAAAAACTGAAAAATAAGATGAACTATTTCATTCTTGTCTAATTCTAATTATGTATTAATTTTATAAAATATAATTACAATGTATGCTAGAAATCCACTAACACGATTTGAAGTCGGTGCCAAGCCAAATAGGTATACTATATCGCATTCAAACCACGCCACGCTTTGTGACTGAAGTGATCTGAACGCGCAAGCGGTTAAGCGATTTAATCCATACGGGTAGACGTCGTTCACGGTTGTATCAAATGGTATTAAATTTGTGGCGTTATAGTGTTCTGAATACATCTTTTAATTCTTATTTCCTTTAACAATTTGATTTTATTAATTTTTCATCCTGTGTGTATTATATTAAACTTATTGTTGTTATATTAAACTTATTGTTTTTTGTTAATTTAAGCTTGGCACCGACTTCAAATCGTGTTAGTAGATTTCTAGCATACATTGTAATTATATTTTATAAAAATTAATACGTAACTAGAATTAGACAAGAATGAAATAGTTCATCTTATTTTTCGGTTTTTAGTATTTTAAATAAGTATGGTTTTTGGCTGATCTTATTTTGAAGTCGGTTTACATTTTTTTTTTTTAAAGTTTAATTATTTTTTAATTTTTAGTGTAAATAATCGTAGTTAAGTAATAATTTTAACTAGTTCATATAAGTTAAATTATTTATTAAATATAGCACTATGAGTAGATAGACTAAAAATACACGTGTCACGAGGAAGAATAGAAGTAGGGAATCAAAATAAAAAAATAAAGAACGTATTTGGAAAAAATGGAAATGAAATGCTGTATCTCATTGCCAATGGTTTAAATTTCACTGTTTCAATCAATTCGCGTATACACCATATATGTGCTATTGATGCGTCACGTGAGGCAGCAACTTAGGTATGAGATACTACCAACATCCAAGTGATATAAATAATTGTGACGGTTTGATGCAATTGTTAAAACTAGACATAGGCTCCAGAGTCATGGTAAGATGCAATATCTTTATCATTAATGGCTTGGTAAGCGGGCAATGGGGATAATATCCAAACTTGTAGGCTTCCCTTTCGTTGTGACCAAATTGAAACAGGCTAGTTACCTGATTTAGTTTTTATAAAATTTAATGACGACACTATTGGCACAAAAGTGAAAGACAGTGACGGGTTAGTTGCCATAGTGCCTGTGTCAACAATATATCAGGCAACGAAAGGTGACGGGATAATGAACGGACAATGCTTGCGCTAATCTTCTGTTGGGCGGTTACGGTATATAAACTCCAGGGTACTTTACAAAGCCTTAAACAAAGCTGTCATTGATTTAGGCAAAAATAAATTGGCAATGATCAGTTTTATATTGCACTGAGTTGTGTAAAGACTCTAAGGGGCAGCTTTTTGCGACTTAAGGTCTAATAAACTACTCAAAAGACTATACCAGGAGAAAGCGTAAGCCAAAGAATAAGACGGTTCTAAATAGGTACGTATCTAAATTAAAAAATTTTGATACAATTATCCAATACGGCTGAACAGCGTTTAGGAAACTTAAGAGAATCTTCTCACCCAACATATCTCAGTATCTGAAGGCACAAGTCTATGACCAGTCATGGTTTATGACATGAAAATGTAGGCCCTATATATGGGTCTCGTAACAAAACTCAAAGCCGCTCAGCGTACTATGTAGCGGGGTATGCTCGCTCGTTTCTGTACGAGATAGGATTCGAAATATGCTAATCCATAGAATAACGGGTGTAATCCACATATCACGAAGAATTAGCACACTAAGCGGCAATGGGCAGGCCACATCGCTCAACGAACTGATAATTGCTGGCGAATAAAAGTTTGGCAATTTGTGGCGAAATATGAGAGAAGCTTAAGTTCAGATGATGATAAATATGTATATATATTTACAACAGTTCGACTTTGAGAAAGGCGAATTGAAAAAGGTTCATCTTTCCAGCTTGGTATGTTATTTTCTACCTACGTAACAAAGATCATATATCAGCAACATAAAGAATTACCTAACTCCTAATCGTTATGGAGTAGTACCTTCAATTATTAGCTTACGTGATTAACTTGAAAGAACACAGTTAAAGGTCTATGCGTGCATATGATATTGAAAGAATTGTCCTCCAACTCCTAACCCCTAAGGAGATGTATCTTCCATCACCAGCTCATCTAAATGAGATTATCACTGCCAGATGCAAATATTTGAATAGCTTTGGAAAATATATGAGATACATAAGATGTGCCTATAACATTTGAAGGTTGCCCTCGATTTCCATGAATTCCCATCATCAGATCATGATTTGGTGACAATGGGACCACCTCGGGAGTTAATTTGAAAGATAACAGTTAAAGGTCTACGCGTGCGTATGATATTAAAATAATTATCCTCCAACTCCTAACCGCTAAGGAGATGTACCTTCCATCACTAGCTCACCTAAATGAAATGTTCACTGCCAGATGTAAATATGTATTTGAATAGCTTTGAACAATACATGAGGCACATAATATGTGCCTATAAAATTTAAGGGTTGCCCTCGATTTCCAAGAATTCCCTTCATCAGATCATGATTTGGTGACAATGGGACCACCTCGGCGGTTAACTTGAAAGAATACAGCTAAAGGTCTATGCGTGCGTATGATATTAAAAGAATTATCCTCCAACTCCTAACCGTTCAGGAGATGTACCTTCCATCACTAGCTTACCTAAATAAAATGTTAACTGCCAGATGCAAATATTTGAATAGCTTTGAAAAATATATGAGGCACGTAATATGTGCATATAAAGTTTAAGGGTTGCCCTCGATTTCCAAGAATTCCCATCATCAGATCATGATTTGGTGACAATGGGACCATCTCGTAAGTTAACTTGAAAGAATACAGCTAAAAGTCTATGCAGATGTATGACATTGAAAGAATTATCCTCCAACTCCTAACTATTAAGAAGATGTACCTTCCATCATCAGCTCACCTAAACGAGTTTATCACTGCCAGATGCAGATATTTAAAGAGCTTATGAAAATATATGAAACACGTAATATGTGCCTATAAAATTTGAGGGTTGCCCTCGATTTCCATAACTTCCCATCATCAGATCATGACTTGGTGACAATGGGACCACCTCTGGAATATACCCTTTAAAAAGAAAAAAGAATTTTGAAAATCGGCCCACAATTGACAAAAATATCGCTGAACATACATAAAAAAAAAAAAATACATACAATGAAACATAGAACCTCTTCCTTTTTTGAAGTCGGTTAAAAATAATATATATTTTAAAAATAGAACACAACAACTGAACCGTCGGGATCCATTAAAAAATTATATTTGCTGTTGAATAATCGGACATCTAAGTGCTTGTTTTATTCTTTTCAGTTTTTTTTATTGCGTACGTAATTTGGTTCACTTTTTCCGCAGTTGGGTTTTTTGATTTTTTAATATTTTTTTTATTTCATAAGTTTTAGTTATGAATACCTAGTTGGCTATAGTTATTTTATTTATTAATAAGTAGGTATCTAACTATATACAGGTTTCGACTGAAGTTGAGTACTAAATCATTAGAAGTTGAAGATGGGCGACCGCGTCAGACATTAGATACTTTAGGTAGTCAAATATACCTACTAGATACTTTAGTATATGTTCATCCACATTCACACGCACAGTCATACGATTTTTTCCTCTTTTCATCGTAAATTTCTACTGTCTAAAAATCTGTATGTGAAAAATGTTGTTACGAAACTTTAAATCAATATAGATCCTAAACGGTCAGTCGAATCGAAAAATGTTAAGGGAAAACTAAAAATGATTTTTAAATACCTATTCAACGATACCCCACTTGACATAGTTTGTTGACTTTAATTTTTTTCATTTTCACAATATGGCGTTCAGTAGTCGCCATTTTGAATTTTCACTAATGTCATGTCTTTAGTAACACTCGCCGGACTAAGAGGAATGGATTGACGTGTAAATCATAAAAATCGGCCCAGCCGTTTGGTCTATATAGTGCTTCAAAGGAACATACAAACATACATACATAGACTGTTAAACACAATACCACTCCTTTGCGTTGCGTAGTCGGGTAAAAAGGTCATAAAATATGAAACTGTCAGTAAAAGATACATTAAGTTTATAAAATTTTGATAACTCCATGCGGACCACGCAACAGATAAGACGTGTGCACATTTTTTTCATAGTAAATTGGAACACTTCGTTGCATGTATAAACCGGTTTGCTACTTGTGTGAACAAAAGGCAAGTTCACACATATTCCTACTTACACTCAGTTCAATTGAGTATGGTCTCCGTAGATTTTCTGGTTGCTTATATTACAGGTAGTCTTATTACCTATCACAAGCATCAGTGATCCATAATCTTATTTGTAAATTTACGAGCATAAGTGTTATTATGTACTACCAAGTGTTACGGTTAGAATTTTTTTATTATTTTATTATTATTATTGTAAAACTTATTATTCTTATCTACGATATAATTAAGCATCGCATACGTAAATTTAAAATCCATAATAACTCAATACTTGAACAAATATTACCCAAATGGATTCTCATCGTTCGCTTTCAAGCCAGACGTTATTCGAGTTCGTAAATTCAATAATTTTGCATAAAGCGATGCATTCTCTCTATAGTGGGGTGAATGATTGAACGAAGGATGGAGTGAATGGATTCCATCGAGTATAGCAGTGAACGAGAGTGTACGTCAAAGTAAATAATATGATTCACACGAAACATCATATTTCTATATTTTATTTTTTATTTTTGAGTGAAACTTTTAATTTGGATTATAACGAAAACATTTTTTTTTGTAATATATAGTTAGCTCTGCATTGTCAGTAGATAATTTCCATTTCTTCTTGTCCTTCTTGCCTTAATGGCTATAGCATCTTCAATAAGCCACCATTCTGCCAGTGTTTGTTGGTTAGAGAATATGCGCAGTGCTTCAACAGGTGCAACTGTCTTGACTTGATTTCCTTGTATCAGGTGGTTTGTGCAGTTTCACTTGATACAATGCCACTAATGTCCGGTTCACATTAGTATCATAAACATGATGTGGAGAGTGCTTAATAATTTGATCAGTAATTTGGAAGAAACGTCAGCTGTGATGATTTGATTATTAATCTAAGGACAAAAATACACTATTCTAAATACTTTACTTAATGAAACTATTGAACAAAATAATATTAAGTTGAAATACTAGACTCAGTTCAAATATGAAAGATACATAATTACAGTTTAATATGGTTTCTATTTATAAATTTACATAGAATACGATTAATTACTGGTGAAAATACGAGGGATAAAAGTGATCTTAAGGAAGTTGGACGAGGGATTTTAGAAGGGAGAATATCATACAGTGAATATTGCAATTTTGGGCAACTGAAAAAAAAATGTGATCAACGGTTCCTTCATCTAGTCCACATTCACACATTGAATGATCCCTGATCCGAAGTTTGGCTAAATGTATTGAGGTACAAGTATGACCCAATCGTAATCGATAGATTGTGGAAGTTATGTCTTTACTGGCTTGACGCATCTTAAAGAACCATGGTTTGAGAGGAATATCTGATTGAATCTCCCCATAATAACTGCCTTTTAATTTTCTGGTGAACTCCCAATCCTTTGACCAAGAGTTATGAAGGTGTGCCATAGGGAGGAGACAAAGGTCACTACAGAATATCTTAAAATACTCAGAAGAACCAGTCTGTATGGCACATGAATCAGCGGTTTCGTTACCAGGTATATCAGAGTGTCCAAGTATCCAGGCAAGGATTATGTTGTTGCCTAGGTTGTGATAATTAAACGAGCTTTGTTTTATTTTGAGGATTATAGGAGATACAGAGTAGAAGGAGTTAGAAAGAATAGATTGGAGGCAGCTTTTTGAGTGTGAAAAGATTACAGTTTTGTCAAGATTGTGAGATTGGACAAAAAGTATTGCTTCTAACACATTACTCATTTAAAGCTCAGGCATATTTTAGTTGAAGGAATCCAAACCGCTGCTACAACTAAGCTATTTGGGGAAAGTTTGGATGCATCAGTGAAGATACAAGTCCAATTGAAAAATTTAGAGGGAAGCTGTTCATTAAAAAGTTTTTTCGGATACATAGAATCCCTAGTTACTCCAAAATTTAATAAAACCATGGGTTTTTTTTTTAAATTGACACTTCATAAAGTGTTGAATATAAAGGGTTTTTAGGAAATTGGAAAACAGGAACTTTTTTTTTTTTTTTTTTTTTTTTTTTTGGTGGACTATGGATTAGCCTCGCCCCGCCAAATCGGCCCGGGATGACGGAGAAGGCGGCGCGTGACCCCATAGACCCACCGTAAAACTCCTCTCTCTTCGCCGTGCGAGCGGGTCACCGGGACCCGATTTTTAACTTCGGTGGCCCGCCCGGCGGTTCACCCTCGCGGGTTCCTCTCGTCGACGCCCCGACAGATTTCGCCGTCGGGGCGTCGCCCTCACGCGGTGGCCTCACGTTGGGTGACCGGACAATTCCCCGGTCCGATCACCCGAAGCCTCGGTTAGGGCGGCATCAGGCGCAGATATTCGCGCCTGCGCCGCCCCGGCCGCTGGCGGCGGCCCGGGGCGCGGGAATCCTCCCTTGCCCGTTCCGCCGCTTCCTTCTGCGAGATGACAGCCTCGCAGAAGGCGGCGACCGCGTCCCAGTTCCTGATGCTGTCGACCATCGCCCTCGCGACGGCCGGCAGCGTCAGGTCGGCACCGATGACAGCGACGAGGTCACGGCGCTGCCGCTCCCATCCCGGACACAAAATTACAACCATCCACTTGTATCAAAATTAAAACACTTCTCAGATTTACATTCCTCACTGGATGTAGGCAATATTCCCTGCATTTTTTACAGCTTCATTAAATTTACTAAACTTGTACGACTGGGCGTTGAGAGGGAGTCTCCCCCCCGGGCTGAGCTTGGTGTGCTACGCTGACGACACGCTCGTCACAGCCCGGGGCAGGACACTCGAAGAGGCGGCGAGCCTGGCCACTCTCGGCACCGAGGAGATGGTCAGGCGGATCGAGGCGCTGGGGCTCAGGGTGGCCCTAAACAAGACGGAGGCCCTACTTTTCCATGGGCCCCGTGTGAGGCTACCCATCGGCGCCTCGATAGTGGTAAACTCCATCCACATCAGCATCCAGGCCCATATGAGGTACTTGGGTCTGGTGCTCGACGGGCGATGGTGGTTCCGGGAGCATTTCCGACAGATTGTTCCCCGGCTTGTCGGCGCGGCGTCCGCCCTTTCTCGACTCATGCCGAACGTGGGCGGACCCAGTTTCGAGGGCCGACGGCTGTATGCGGGGGTCATCCGTTCGATGGCCATGTACGGCGCACCCGTGTGGGCGAGGGCTCTGAATGCCCAGCTCAGGGCGGTTCTGTGGAGGCCACAGAGAGCCATGGCGGTCAGAGCCATTCGCGGGTACCGCACGGTGTCGACAGAGGCGGCGTGCCTGTTGGCCGGGACACCCCCGTGGGACCTAGAGGCGGAGATGCTCTCCGACCTCTACCGGCGGGTTATCACAGCGCGCGAGGAAGGTGGCTCCCCATCGTTGAGCGAGATAGCCACCTGGCGCGTGGATGCCCGCCGAGACGTCATCGCCCGTTGGGCTACGCGGCTGGAGAGGCCTAGGCACGGCGTGGAGACCGTTGAGGCCCTCCGGCCCGTATTGATAGAGTGGATGGAGCGGCGGCACGGAGTCCTCACCTTTCGGCTGGTGCAGGTATTGACGGGGCACGGGTGTTTCGGGTTGTACCTGCACAGGGTCGTGTATAGGGAGTGGACTCCGGCCTGCCACCACTGCAGGAGTGACGAGGACACGGCGCAACACACGCTGGAGGTGTGTCCGGGATGGGAGCGGCAGCGCCGTGACCTCGTCGCTGTCATCGGTGCCGACCTGACGCTGCCGGCCGTCGCGAGGGCGATGGTCGACAGCATCAGGAACTGGGACGCGGTCGCCGCCTTCTGCGAGGCTGTCATCTCGCAGAAGGAAGCGGCGGAACGGGCAAGGGAGGATTCCCGCGCCCCGGGCCGCCGCCAGCGGCCGGGGCGGCGCAGGCGCGAATATCTGCGTAGAGGTCGGAGAGCATCTCCGCCTCTAGGTCCCACGGGGGTGTCCCGGCCAACAGGCACGCCGCCTCTGTCGACACCGTGCGGTACCCGCGAATGGCTCTGACCGCCATGGCTCTCTGTGGCCTCCACAGAACCGCCCTGAGCTGGGCGTTCAGAGCCCTCGCCCACACGGGTGCGCCGTACATGGCCATCGAACGGATGACCCCCGCATACAGCCGTCGGCCCTCGAAACTGGGTCCGCCCACGTTCGGCATGAGTCGAGAAAGGGCGGACGCCGCGCCGACAAGCCGGGGAGCAATCTGTCGGAAATGCTCCCGGAACCACCATCGCCCGTCGAGCACCAGACCCAAGTACCTCATATGGGCCTGGATGCTGATGTGGATGGAGTTTACCACTATCGAGGCGCCGATGGGTAGCCTCACACGGGGCCCATGGAAAAGTAGGGCCTCCGTCTTGTTTAGGGCCACCCTGAGCCCCAGCGCCTCGATCCGCCTGACCATCTCCTCGGTGCCGAGAGTGGCCAGGCTCGCCGCCTCTTCGAGTGTCCTGCCCCGGGCTGTGACGAGCGTGTCGTCAGCGTAGCACACCAAGCTCAGCCCGGGGGGGAGACTCCCTCTCAACGCCCAGTCGTACAAGTTTAGTAAATTTAATGAAGCTGTAAAAAATGCAGGGAATATTGCCTACATCCAGTGAGGAATGTAAATCTGAGAAGTGTTTTAATTTTGATACAAGTGGATGGTTGTAATTTTGGATTAATTTGAAAAGGAATCTATCTGCTAAATATTGCCATCGTAGAATTATGGGCGGCTCGCCCCATTAGACCTACATGGCGTTTATGGGAGTTGACTTCATGGCACCAAGTATAATTCGAAGACACTTAGATTGAATTTTTGCTAGTTTATCACGCCCTGACTTGTTAGAAATATTTAATAAAAAAGAACCATAATCAAAGTGGCTACAAACTATTGCGTTGTATAGCAATTTTTGGGTATAGGGGTGAGAACCCCACCATACCCCTGACAAAGAACGAAGAATGTCTACATTTTTTTGACATTTTTGTACAATGTATTCAAAATGTTGGCAGCCTGTCATTCTTGAGTTAAGTTTGATACCTTAAAATTTTATATAGGATGTATTGGTTATTTATATTGGTTATTTGAGGAATAATAGCAACATGTAAATTTAAACTAATGGGAGGAAATAGTCTTTTTTTGGAGAAGACTATTCCTGCACTCTTAGAAGCTGACAGGGAGAGACCATGTTCTACTATCCATTCGCCAAGATACGATAAGGCTGAGTTTAATTTACCTGATGCTTCCTCTATAGATTTCACTTTCACATATAGAGCAAGATCATCAGCATATTTGAGGACTTCACAGAATGAATTTACAGATCTTTCCAGGTCATAAGTATACAAATTGTAGAGTAAAGGGCTCAAAACCGAGCCCTGTGGTAGACCTCTCCAGACAATTTTGGGTGGTAGTAAATTTTGATTGCATTTAACAATTATAGACCGTTCCATTAGCATGTTCATTATGTAACGAAGGAGCCTCTCAGGAATATTAAGCTGAAAGAGTTTCCTTCTTAGTACTGGAAGCAGCACACTATCATAAGCTGCTGCTACATCAAGAAAAACTCCCACCAATAAATGTTTAGTTTTAAGTGCAATTTGAATGTCTGTTATCAATAAACTTAAACTGTCAATCGTGCTTAAGCCTTTCCTAAAACCAAATTGGGATTCAGCTAATATGGAGCGATTTTCTACTAACCACTGCAGTATATTATCAGATGTTCCGTAATATTGGTTAATACCTATGACAGAGCTATGGGCCTTCGACTGGATGGATCAGAGGGATCCTTACCAGGCTTTAGAATGGGTATAATTATTTGAGTTTTCCATTGTTCAGGGACTGTGCCATGTATAAAGAAATGATTTAATAATTCTAAGTATGTTGGTTTAATTTTATTGGAGAAAATGATAACAAAAGAGTAATATATGCCGTCAAGACCAGGGGAGGAATCCCTAAGTCTATCAAGAACTAATGTTAATTCTGAAAAAGAAAATGGAGAGTCAAAATTGTTGAGCAATGGAAGGAAATATGGATGTGAAGGAATGGAATCTTGGGTAGGAATGAAAAGGGGAGCTAGTTTGTCCATAAAGCTCTCTAGCTAGGATGATGAGTCATTATGTGTAATATTATTTGTGTTATAATATCCTTTAAATCGTTTTATTTGATTCCATATTATGGTAGATGGAGTTTTTGGAGACAAGTTTTTGCAAAAGTCTAACCAAGCAACTTTTTTCTTTTTTCTAACCAATTCTTTCATTTTTGCTGCTGCTTGTTGGTAAATAAGAAGATTTCTTTCAGTCATGTAATAACAGTAGT
This sequence comes from Lymantria monacha, assembly GCA_905163515.2. Taxonomy (NCBI): domain Eukaryota; kingdom Metazoa; phylum Arthropoda; class Insecta; order Lepidoptera; family Erebidae; genus Lymantria; species Lymantria monacha. The sequence continues at coordinate 36,871,817 of LR991084.1, read as the reverse complement.
TACGTTCAGCTCGTTTAGTAACAGCTTCTGTGCACACCGAGTCCCACCAAGGTGGAGACACTATAAAATTTAATCATTTTTTTTTAAGTGGGATATGAACAGCCGCAGAAGAGACTATATTTTCAACAAAAATATTGTAAGATTTAATGGGATCAGTTTCTAAGGGCAACATAGAGGAAGAGTTCAGTTTTACATCGAGAAAAGAAGAGTAGGATTGCCAGTCTGCTGAAGACAGCTTATATTTTAAAGAAGGGCTTGCCCTTCTTTAATTCTTAGATTCTTTCAATCCTTGGATTGCGATAGGGTGAGACTTTATTAGGTATAGAAATAAGGATAGGAAAATGATCACTACCATATGTAGAAGGGAGTACTTTCCATGATAGAACAGAAGATAAGGATGGAGAGTATAAAGAAAGGTCGACAGCATTCCTCTGGTTTTGATGTGGAAGAACTCGGCGTGTAGGAGAGGCATCAATAATAACAAATAAGTTGCATTCATCAAAAATATCCAAGAGAGAGAGGCCAGACAAGTCATAGTGTCCTGAGCTCCATAGAGTATGGTGAGCATTAAAGTCTCCCATGACAACCATAGGGGATGGGATGGATGAAAGAAGAAGAAGAATATCAGCAATTAATGTTGAATTAGGATAAGGGATATATAACAAGAAACAAAAGATATATTTAAAGATCTGACACCAATAATATTAATGTCAGGTGAATGGTGGGGAAAGATAATTTGTGAAAAACTAAGAGAGTGTTTTATAAATAAAGCGCTAACTGCGTAGCCATCAGCTCTGTCATCCTGCAGACATGCATAACCAGGTACACGAAAACGTGTACCCGGTATCAACCATGTCTCAGATATGGCAATAACTGATGGATGAAATTTGGAAATCCAAAACAGTAATTCATATTTCTTAGGATGTATGCTTTGAATGTTCCATTGTATGACTGTTGCTGGGTCCATATTGACTACATAAAGAGACTAATTGTGTAATTTTAGAGGCTACGTTGTACGGTAAAGGATGAGGATTCATTAATGTCATATTTATAATTAAACTTACAAGAGATTCTAACATGTTTTCATTTTGTATGTCACCTGTTTAACTGTTGGTTAAAGCACAGCCATTTGGTAATGCTGATGGAGGGTCAAAAACAATTTTATTGTGTGCAACTTTATCAAATGATTGGTTTACTGGCTTTGAGTGAGAGAGTTTGCGGATACCTCTTGGGTGGGAACTTCTGGGGATGGAGTGAGATGATTGAGCTGGAGTGAAAGATTGTGAAGATGTTAGATAACTAGAAGAAAGATTATTGGGTACTGATACCTGAAGAATTTCTGAATACAGATGGGAAGCTTTGGGAAATTGCAAAGCAGCTTCCTCATAGGAAATACTATCCTGTGCCATTACAATTTTTATGGATTTTTGTCTCTCTTGTTCAGGGCAGCATTTGTTGATGGCAAAGTGCTTTCCTGAGCAATGCAAACATGTAGACTCTTTCTCTTCAATGTCACAACTATCTCCTAAATAATCTTAAGTACAACGGAAGCACCTAGGTTTAGATCTACACTGGGCTCTAGTGTGGCCAAATCTGGTACACGTATAGCATTGGATAGTTGGAAAGTGATAAATTTCTACAGGGAGAGATGTATAAAACAAAAATACTTTTGATGGTAATGTCTGTCCTTGGAATGTCACCACTACAGACTGAGTATGTATCCAGGTAGTATTGCCTTCACTGATTTTTTTTCTATTAAGACGTCTAGCTTTTAGGAATTTTCCACAGCCAGCAGGGAGTTCTAAAAATTCTACAAACTCAGACATAGGGATATCGGCAGGCACTTTACGGACAATCCCCACGCGGGTAATGTTATAAGTTGGGATCACTGCTGTATATGCGATGCTATAGATGCGTCTGTATAAACCGTGTCAATGGAAGCTGAAACCAACTCCGGTACCGTGATGGTTTTTTTGGCCGTTAATTGTTTGTCGGTAATTAGGCGGCGCTTAGTAGCTGTGGTAGATAAAACCTGATCTGGAGGATCAGGAGGTTTAGGATCGAGATCCATGGTCAAAAAATTTGTAGATTGGTTAGGTCCCTATTTATTTATAATGATATTAACTTACCTACATCAATTGAATTATCACAATCTGCAACTAAATGAACTAGTAACTAAGTTAAAATGTTTTTTTCTTGAAAAATAAAAAAAAATACTATCGGACCTGTCAAATTGCTCCAACACGTTTACTCGCTAACGTTTTCGAACGCAGAATCGATTTCCATTTCAACTCTTGACATAATCCATTGCATAATGTCCAATGATGTCGTCTCTTTTAGAATATTTTTTTTAGTTTCCACTATCTCAGTGTCTGTCAATTCATGAACAGAAAAATATTGATATGAAACCCTACATTAACCCGTCTCATCGATATGATATAATTAAGTCTATTGCTTTCCCATTGTGGCGGACACTCGAGCCCAGTAGTGGGATATATGAGCGGAAATGATGGTGTCGTGTATTAACGCGATGTAATCTATAAAAATACTTTTATATTTTATGTATAAGTCGCGTAATTAATAATTATAAAAAAAATGGCTGTGTACATGTGGATGTCGTAAAAGACGACTAAGAGCCTTATAACGACCTGGGCCAACTCCATCTGCTGCCGTTTGGTCAACAATTACATTCCCAAGGAGGGTTGACATCTGGCAGGCGGCCGGTCATAAAACTATTGCCAATAACATTTACTATATGTAGTATGAAAGAAGAGTACATATTGTATCGACCCCAAGTAATTGGGATAAAAGTAAAAGTCACGTAATTATTATTTATAATTATTATTAACTATTTATATTTACATGATTTCGTGATTGAATAAGTTAATTAATTAAGTAAACATGCGGTACTTAATATCTAATAAATACTAAGCTATCTCAATAAGTACTTCTAAGCCCTTCATCTTACCAAAATATTAAACATATTATAACTAAATCCCTCTTATTAAATAATATAGAAGTTAGTTAAGTGAAAATATTTCAAGTAGTTAATTATTTATATAAATTTCTTAGATCTGCAAATGAAGTTCTGTTTAATATTTTTTAAATCGCGGTTTCTAATTACAAGACACTGTTGAATATTAAAAAAATATACAAAATATATTTTATAAATTTAGAAGCTTTTTATTCAAGGTATACCCATATATTTTTAACAATAGCTATGTGCTATGAATACTACTACTGGGCTAACTCCATTTGGTGCCATCTAATTAACAATTCCATTGTTAGGAGTGTAATTTAGTAATGGTAGGACCACGCTGTTGACAGTTCTCTGTCGACAGCCGTGGGCCGGTCCGTCCGGGGTAGTACCATACTCTCGCAGAAGATCGACGTCTGAGTAATGGCAATGTGCTATTGCGCTACGTTCGTTGAGCAAGAGAGCCGGAAGACCAACTGGGTGGGTTTGGGGTTTGTATTCGTAAGTAGCGGCCTAGCTATGCCCTTAGTATTGCAAAGGTATATGGGCGGCAGTGACACTTACCATCAGCTGTGTGTTTTTGCTTGTTTGCCACCAAAAGCAATAAAAAAATAGGAGAGTTGATGTCAAGCAGGAGACCGGTCAGGTAACTATAGCTAAAACTTTTACAATATGTACGATGAATTAAAAGTACATATATTATATCGATTTTAAATAATTGTGATAAGAGCAAGATGATCATGATTGTGATAACGATATATTTTTTTTAAAACAACATTCTACTCTAAGAAAATAATCCTCTGTATTCTGTCGTTGTTCACAAATATACAATTAATGGATACAAATTACAACCAGACTGAGAATAAACATTTGTCGATCGCACAAATGATTATCTTGCGTGGGACTCGAACCCAACGACACTGGCAGAGTAGATTGCCATCTTAACTATTATGCCATCTGTAATAAATATTATGGCATATTATAGTGTAATATGTTTACACCTCATGTACTTTTTTATACCCCACTCCTGAGTACGAGCATCTTGGAATGAAAGAGAAATTAGTTTAATGTAGTAATTGGTTAGAGTAAGAAGAACTGAGAGCTGCTATTCCTTCCCGTTGAAAGCCTCAGTCGATGTTTAGGATGCCTAAGAAAGGAAATGAATTACGACAGTTCTATTCCTATTCCGTTGCCACTCTGGATTATTATTTCAAATATTTATTGTAATATTTTTAAATATTTTAATATTCATTATCGTATAATTTCATTTAGAGAAAAATTTGCTGTGTATAAATGTTCTCCCTATTGATGGTTCTCAAAAAATGATTTCAAGTAATGGAAAGGTATGCTTCGTCTATATTTTGAAGTGAAACTTCTAATGCGACTTTCAACAAGGTTGCGTTAAACGTTTAACGCTACCATGGAAGAGGTATGAAAGTACTGTTGCGTTAAATGCTCAATGCTTCTGGGGAAGGAGAATAGAAAGAGACAGAGTGAGAGAGAATGCGTGGCACTCGAACGCATGCGCGTAGTATACCTGTTACAGGCTCGGTTGATGTATGTAAACGAGATTTAAAAATTATTTTGCCAAAGTTTCACTTCTGACGTGTGTATTATTTTATTCCATATTATTAAACTAAAAGGATGAGAAATGCATATAATAGCGTAAGATTATTTTTATCTCATCTATATCTATACTAATATTATAAAGAGGTAAAGTTTGTGAGTTTGTGACGTTGTAGGTGGTAATCAACGAAATAGTCAACGGATTTTGATTTTTTTTCTACCAATAGCCACGTCATTTGTGAATGACGTAAACTATATATTTTATTAGAGAAACATACGGTTCCCTACTAAAACTTCAATAATGTAAACCAAAGTATGAAAAAACTTGGCATAAAATATCTTTCATTGCAATCGCTGCGGCAACTATGAATGATAGAATAAAAAAATGTTCTACAATATTAAAGACATATAAATATCTATAAAAAACTTTGCAGTACCATATGTCTAACTATTATAGTTATGTCAGTATAACTACTTTTTTGAAAGAAATGTTAACAAAAACCAAACCATGGCTAAAAGAGCACGTTATTCATATCTTTGTTTTAATCCTTATCCAATAAATTATTTATTATTTAAAACTATTTCAGTAGCTGAAGATTACTTTTTGAATTATTAAAATCGGCCATTGCATTCAAAAGATATTACGAGTTTAAAAATGTCAATCTAAACAAAATGCTACTAATATTATAAACGCGAAAGTTTGTATAGATGTGTGTATGTTTAAGTGTTTAAAACAAAAGACTGTTTCCTTTTACTTTTAGTATATCATTTGGACGAATAGTTAAAGAGATAATACGACAAAGGTATGGGCCCGCGACCGCGTCATTATCTATTGAGTGATACTTCTATTATGGAGGCCATACACGCTAGGTTTTGCATGATGGTTTTAACCTTGCATGCATAACCGACAGGCAAGCCCTAGCGTGTATGTGATAAAACTGTACAGTTATCTTTGCATGTACATGCAACCGAGCAAATATCAAAATTGATATTTTTGCCGCTCGGTTATGTTTGCGCGCGAGCATAACCGAGCGTGTGTGGCGTCCGGCGAGCTTGCCTGACGCAGTTCTCTGTTTTTAATTGTCATACTACGTAGTTCAACTTAGAAGTAGGCATCCTACACATATCGTCTCGTAGCTCAACTGAGATTTAATGGCAAAACTATGCATGCAAACCCTAACGTGTATGTGTAATATGAAACTCGGTTATGCCTGTCGGTTATGCATGCACAGTTAAAACCATCATGCAAAACCTAGCGTGTATGGCCTCCATTACACGATTTTTCTATTGCTTTATCACTAATAAAATTTAATCTTTAATAGTTTTAGATAAATTCGCTTTTTACAGTATGTTTTTTCGATTAAAAATTTAATATTCTGCGCTGATACATTTATTTCATTATAGGATTAAAATTTAGCACAAGTACTACACATCTACTAAGTACCACACACCTAACTTTTATCCTAGAGATTCATTAAAATCCGTAACAGGCTCGGCAGAACATATTCTGTTCACTGTTCACAGAATATATTCCGTTCACTATTGGACGCCTACCCCACAGATAAGACCAGTGCCGCAATCGCTACGCTTGGTCGGTTGGTTAGTATAGCAGTGAGGTGTTATAAGTTTTCCAGGAGAAGAAGGCCGCGACCACATCCCAGATTCTGACGCTGTCGACCATCGTCCTAACAACAAACCTGCAACATCTTGCATTGCTTTTACTATTTACCTCCGTCAGAGATGACTTCTACATGGACAAAATAGCGGGCAAAAGCTATCTTTTATATATCATCATCATTCTCCTACTCTTATCCTAATTACTTGGGGTCGATACAGTAGGTATGTACTTTTCTTTCATAGTACATACATATCATAAAAGTTATTGGCAATAGTTTTATGACCGGCCGCCTGCCATACGTCAACCCTCCTTGGGAATGTAATTGTTGACCAAACAGCATCAGATGGAGTTGGCCCAGATCGTTATAAGGCTCTTAGTCGTCTTTTACGACATCCACGAGCAAAGTAAGGGTTGGTAGTATCCGTAGCCGCTACCACACAGCTTCTATCTTTTATATATTTATTACTAAAATATAATATGTTATTTACGAAGCTATTTTAAACAATACAGTATTATTTCTTATCCAATTAAATACTTACTTTAGACGCGGTGCATTTAATATAGATCAAAATGGCTTTTACAGGAAATTATTAAAGTAGGCATAATATCAAATATCTTTCAAGGTATCAGAGATTGAAAACGCGGGTCAGAACGACCGAAACCGAAGCGAAGCGAGGGCGGGTCGCTAGTTATATATAAATACATTTGAACAGATGACAGTGATTTAAGCAACGAATTTTGAGAGTCATAGATTCGATAACCCTACAGGACAGTTTTTTCTTTTTGCAATTCATACACTATTGTAACGAATTTGGTTTTTATTTGTTAATTATATGTTTTTAAAATCAAATGCGGCACAAAAATTTATTCCGTAGTCTTTGTAAAATATATAAAAAAATAAATAATAATTCTAGATAACCATTATCATCAAATGAAGGTGGTATTTATTCGATATCTCATTACGCTCACAAGTTGATTCACAAAATCCAACAACTTTCACCGGGATGTGTGATTAAACTTTTCCTTAATAAAAGAGGAATGGGGAGGCTCCCCTCCCGCAGGAAGTATGCCCCTCGACGGTGCGGAATAAGTACGTGACAACTTTCTGGCTGCTAACTGAATTACGGTTGACAACGCCCTCCTTACTTAACTAAGTTTTTGGAAAGAATTATAACTTGGATTTAAACCAAAGTGAAAGGTTTTTAGACCTCAATGACCTTTTGTTATCTGTGTTACATAAAGAAATTTGTTGACTGACTCATCAACGACGAGCTAAAACTATTAAAACTGAAATTTCTTCTGTAAACTCTTTTTATCTCTACGTCTCTCTAAGAACGGATTTAAAAAAAAATCTCAAAAAAGATGAAAGCGCAGTACTTGTCTTTTTGTTTTGTAAACTAGATATACTGCTTTTTTAGTAAATAAAATAATATATCTCGTCTTCATTAAAATTAAAAAAAAACTCTTGAAAGAGTAAAAACAATTTTTCAGTATTTGTCTATTTTCCTTAGGCCACTAAACCCTTTGTGTAGTTATCTAGCAAGCTCTCTTTCATTCAATCAATCATCATTATCAGCCTATCAAACGTCCTCTGTTGAATAAGTCTCCTCTTGAAGGGGGCCAATACCATAATAGCCACCATTTTATAATGGTATGGCAACTTATGTTGCACGAAGTCCAATAGATAATAATTTATTTTAAAAGGTGCAAAGTCCAAAATAGAAAATTACCGACCAATTTCTATTTTAAACGTACTAAGTAAACTGCTAGAAAAACTAGTATATGATAGTATATATCACATAATATCTAATTGTATTCCTGAATCACAACATGGGTTTTTGAGAGGGCGGTCAACAGTAACTAATCTGGCAGTTTACTCCGATTTTGTTTTGGGACACATGGAGAATCACGTCATCCTGCTACAGAAATTGCAATCGTTGGGTATTCACGGGGATTTGTTGCGATGGTTAGAGTCTTATCTTTTTAATCGCTCACAAGCAGTTGTACTGGGTGGTTTTAGGTCAGATTATATTCAGATTCCCTCGGGCGTGCCCCAGGGAGCGCACCTTGGTCCATTACTCTATAATGCATATATATATGACATATATAAGTGTTTCCATAAAACACACCACTTACTATATGCCGATGATAAAAAAGTATTCTTGAAAATTAATGAAATCGGTGACTGTTTGATACTTCAAAAGAATTTGGATAATTTACACAGTTATTATACAAAAAATAAAATCTCCATAAATATTTTTAAATGTCAATGTATAAGTTTCAGTAGAATTGATACTGTTCGTGATCTCGGGGTTCAGTTTGATTCAACGATGAGAATGAGTACACATATCAATAATATCGTTAATAAGTCCTATAGAAATCTAGGATTCGTAATACGTACTTGTCAGCCTTTTAGAAGTCTAACTTGTCTTAAAATTCTTTTTTACTCTTATGTTAGAAGCACTTTGGAGTACGCTTGTCAGGTTTGGTCACCATTTTATATGGTCGATGTCAATAAAATAGAACAAATTCAGAAAAAAGTTTATACGTTACCTCAACTTTAAATACAAAAAACCTGCCATAAACTACGTGGATAATTGTCGAACATACGATTTACTTACCTTACAGGAGAGGAGGTCAGTTATGGATATGGGATTACTATTTGACTTGCTCCGCGGACGTATTGATTGCCCTCCACTACTTTCTAAAATAACATTTAGGACACCAACATATCGTACTCGACATACACAAATGTTGTTTGTTCCGTCGCATTCCACATCATATGGTCAGAATGCTGTGATGACTAGAATAGCGCGTACATACAATACAAAGTTCAGTACTGTAGACCCTTTTATCACTTGTAAACAAGTATTTATGCAAAATATTAAGGAACTTATAACCAATGGTAATTGAGTTATTGCTGCTCTCGCTTATATATCAAGAGTATATTTGCTATCTTATTATATCATAAATATCAATCAATAGTCATATATAGTTGTTTTTACAATCTATTAGTATAACCTGCACCAATAATTCTGCATATATAATTATAATTAATTTATTATAATGCCAATTACCTACTATTATGCTTCAATAGTACATATTCTAACCAAGCGCTAGAAGCGCAGGCAGATCTTGACGTAGTGGTGGGTAGTTGCACATTCATTTATTAGATTATAAAATTGTTTATTATGTATCTACCTGATTTTTTTTTCTTCTCTAATTATTTATAATGTATTGTATCTAAAAAGAAAGTCTGTTCTTTATAAACATTGTACATAACTGTGGATAACTGTAATTGGTCCTATTAATTAGTAATTTTCATTCTATGTTATATGTATTTGTAACGACTGTTGTTATCCCAAATAAAATAAAATAAAAAAAAATTCTTTACGTAAATAATTCGTCTATTACAATTTGAAAAAGGTATGCCTTTTTTTATAAATGTCAAAAATTGTCTGCACCGATGAGTTAGTGATTAAAGTCAGACCTATGTGACCTAATGCTAGTGTCGGGTTCGATTCTCGTGCAGGATAATAATTTGTGCAGCACACATTTTTCTTTTTTCTGTATTTGAATGTAATTCACATCCGTTTAATTTCTATTTTGTGAAGGCCCTGCATTACAAATTTCCTTAGTGCAAGGGGTTGTGTGAAAAAAAAATATAGTAAGAAAAACAAGGAGTTGTTTTAAAATTAGTTAAAATATTATGTTTTGTAATAAATAAATGTCTAGATTATCTATAACACTTTTTGCAGGCTATTATCTGCAAACGCCGTCCGTTCTGTCCAGGAAGATGATAGGGTGGCACGCGGCCACATAACCCACCGTATTCCCTCCCCATCGCTATTGGGCCTGGTAGCGAACCCTTGACGTCCGTAGTCAGCCCGAACATTTCCTCCGTTAGCGAACCCTTGACGTCCGTAGCCAGCCCGAACATTTCCTCCGTTAGCGAACCCTTGACGTCCGTAGTCAGCCCGAACATTTCCTCCGTTTCCTCCTTTCATCCGTTTAGATCTCAAGTATTTTATTGGTGAAGTCACTCCATAATTATTATATTATTAAACTTAGCTCATATTTCTACATTAATATTTTTAGTAGTATTTATTTTATCATCTCAGCTCATGTATGCTTGTCCAACTTTTGGGCTCGAGTCTCTTTCGTAACGGAACGGAAATTAACCTGCTATACCACGATGGTCAGACGTGTTGGTATAGGGTTTTATTTCGAGTTTCCCCTCTCTTGCATAGATGTTATACATATATGATTTATATCCCTTAGTCGTCTCATACGATCACCCACGGGTAAGATAGGGGGTGGTGAATTGTATTCTCACTCAGTCACAAAACGGATTTATTTATATATACTTATTTTACAATTTAAAGGTATATTTTATGTATAAATATGCAAGGTATAATCGAAATAGTTTTCGACATAAGCGCATACGTAAGCACCAAGCGCCATTACCATATTTATTACACTGTACTCACGGTCATATTAAAGTTACTTTTAAAGCGTTAGTTCTCTATATTTTTTTAAAAGACATAACAATATTTTCGTGAAAATATTATACATATAGGTATACTAGCGAAAGATCGTAATACTTCAAAGCTAATCCGGTATAAATGATCAATATTTCAAACAATCCACTCATTTCCTCGAGCCTCGTTCTATCTCAGGTTGTAAAATATTTTAATATTATCTTCAAATCTGCGGAAGAATGTTTCATTATAAATGTTCTTATTTATCGCAGTGCTTATTTCCTGTAGTATCTTTAGTTATCTGAGGTAGGTTAAAATTAATTATTAGTAAATAGCAGCTCACACTTGTCTAAGTGGTAGCATTCAAACGGATTTGCAATAGGTGTAGGTTTGAGTCTCAAGTGTGACAATAATTTATCGCTCATAAAATAAGTTTTTATAAATAGTCTAAATACTAAATTTCTATAATTTTTATTTTCAGCACAATGGAATTCGTCAGTCAAAGTCAAATGTTGCGGGTATATATAGTCTTATACCTTTTTTAATTGAAAATACTTTGTGTAATTCACAAATTGTTCTTCTAATTCGTGTCCGCCAATTGTATGCTTGTAAAAGTCTTCGCAATATATGGATTAGTTCCTTATTGCATTAATATTGTATTAAGAAAAGAACAACCTATATCGGAATCGCCACCAGAAATCAAGTATAAATAATGTTATTACATAATAAAATGTAGTAATAACCATATTTAGTGATTTTAAAAGCATGTAAGGATTAAATTCAGCCAGTGTTATTTAGTCAATAAGTGTTTTCAATAAATAATACACATATTTTTAAATAAAAGATTACATACATACATACATACATATCATCACGCCATATCCCTTGCAGGGTAGGCAGAGAGAACAGAGTGCCAGAGAACTCTATCTCTGCATACTTCACTCGCTTCCTCAACATTCATAATTCTCTTCATACACGCTCGCCGGTTTCGGAGACTCTTGACTCCACCTTCCTTCAGTACCTGACTGATCTGGTCTAGGTAGGTTAGTCTCGGTCTCCCTCGGTACCTACATCCTTCCACTTTCGCATTGTATATCTTCTTAACCAGACGTTCGTTCGGCATTCTTTCCACATGTCCGAACCATCGGAGCATTCCCTTTCGCATCTTTACACCAATACTCTCTTTCATACCTACTCGCTCTCTTACGTCGTCGTTACGAATGCGGTCGGTCAGCCTAACTCCACAGATTTTCCGAAGAGATCGCATTTCGACCGCATTAATTTTACTTTCATACTCTTTTCTGTATACCCAACTCTCGCTTCCATACAGTAATGTTGGGACAAGCACTGCGTTATGTATTGCTACACGTGTCTTCTGGCTGAGGTGGTGGCTGCCGAGAAGTTGCCCCAACGCTCCATTCACTCTATTTCCCGCATTCACTCTTCGCTCTATATCAGTGGTGTACCGTCCATCTTGGCTAAATCCACATCCAAGATATACAAATTCATCCACTTGCTCTAGTACATCATTACCTATTTTTATTCTTACATCTGTTCTGGCTTCATCTCTTTCAAAGACCATTATTTTGGTTTTGCTCACATTCACGCGTAGACCACAAAAAAAAGATTACAACCACTATCAAATCAACATCATTATCATTCTCCTGCTCTTATCCCAATTACTTGTGGTTGAGGCAATACGTACTCCTCTTCCATTGTACTCGCATATATTGCAAAAGTTTTTGACAATAGTTTTATGACCAATCGCCTGTGTGTGACGTCAACTCTCCTTAGGAATGTAAGTGTTAATCAAACGGGATCAGAATCAGTAGGTTCATGTCAATTTAAAACACTTGGTCGTCTTTTACGACATCCACGACCAAAGTAAAGGTTGGTAATGCTCGTAGCCGTTACGACACAGCACTCAACTACTATCAATTCATATTAGAAATATTGTCGTATACAATTTTAGTTTTTGAATCTTTGTGTAATTACAATTATTTAATCAATAATCATGTTTTCTCTACATAATACATAGACTTTTAATTAAATTAATATTATAACTTAAAAGTCCCAGTTTTTTAAATAATAAGTAATTTGTGTACCTATATTAAACATATTTACTGTGGTATATGCCTCACTGTGAGGTATTGTCTATAAAAAAAGTAATAAAAAAACATTAGTGTAAAAGCAGAATTTAGATGTTATAAATAAAAGGCTAGCATATATGTAATATGTATTCTCCTGCGGGCACGATTAATGTAATGGGGGACGCTTCCGTTCAGTAATGACGCTACGCCGTCGATAAACTGACAAATAATTGCGGACATTGATATATACAAAGAATATATATATATATATATATATACATATATACATATCATCAGTATATATATATATATATATATATATATATACATATATACATATCATCAGTATATATATATATATATATATATATATATATATACATACATACATATCATCACGCCATATCCCTTGCAGGGTAGGCAGAGAGAACAGAGTGCCAGAGAACTCTATCTCTGCATACTTCACTCGCTTCCTCAACATTCATAATTCTCTTCATACACGCTCGCCGGTTTCGGAGACTCTTGACTCCACCTTCCTTCAGTACATCACCGATCTGGTCTAGGTAGGTTAGTCTCGGTCTCCCTCGGTACCTACATCTTTCCACTTTCGCATTGTATATCTTCTTAACCAGACGTTCGTTCAGCATTCTTTCCACATGTCCGAACCATCGGAGCATTCCCTTTCGCATCTTTACACCAATACTCTCTTTCATACCTACTCGCTCTCTTACGTCATCGTTACGAATGCGGTCGGTCAGCCTAACTCAACAGATTTTCCGCAGAGATCGCATTTCGACCGCATTAATTTTACTTTCATACTCTTTTCTGCATACCCAACTCTCGCTTCCATACAGTAATGTTGGGACAAGCACTGCGTTATGTATTGCTACACGACCACGTGCCTTCTGGCTGAGGTGGTGGCTGCCGAGAAGTTGCCCCAACCCTTCGTTCACTCTATTTCCCGCATTCACTCTTAGCTCTATATCAGTGGTGTACCTTCCATCTCGGCTAAATCCACATCCAAGATATACAAATTCATCCACTTGCTCTAGTACATCATTACCTATTGTTACTCTTACATCTGTTCTGGCTTCATCTCTTTCAAAGACCATTATTTTGGTTTTGCTCACATTCACGCGTAGACCCCTTTTCTTACAATCTTCTGTCATTGTGTCGACTAGGGTCTGCAGGTCAGTCGCTGACTATGCCAGCAGGACTGCATCATCTGCATAAAGCAGAGCAGTGACCACTGAGTCGCCCATCTGGACTCCCACATTCATATCGTTCAACCTTTGGAGACATTTATGCAGATATATGATAAACAGCCTGGCTGACAGAACACACCCCTGCTTAACGCCGATATTGACGTCAAACCACGGCGACATTCCATCATCCAGCCGCACACAGGCTCTACAGCCCATGTAACTGGACTGCACAGCCTGTAGCAGTTTACCGTTAATACCATACTCCGGTAAAATGTCCCAAAGTTCCTTTCGTACAACCGTGTCAAATGCTCTCTCCAGATCCACAAAACTGCAGAAAACCCTCTGACCTAGAGCCAGATGCTTCTCCACAATGTTGCGCAGAGAGAACACTTGATCCATGCATCCCCTTCCACTCCTGAAACCTCCTTGTGTCTTACACAATAAGCTATCGGACACCATCCTCATTCTCCTTTCAATAATTTTACCATACACTTTTGCTGCCAAACTGGTCAAGCTTACGGCTCTGTAGTTTGCGCAGTCATAACGTGAACCCTTGTTTTTAAACAAAGGCACGATGACTGCGCTATTCCAGTAGACTAGACTAGACTACACTAGACCTTATTTTATTCATTCTGAAGGCCGACCAACCCCCCCGAGACCTCTTCACCTCCCTCCAAAAGAGTTTGGTGTTACTCTCGAAGTTTTTAGTCAGCCTATCTTCTGCACTCATACTTGCTCTATCACGTTTTTCTTTCACTAAGGCCTTGGTGTCATTCTTACATTGCTGATATATTTCTTTCTTCTGTTCAGTCATACTGTCATTCAGATTCAAAGAAGAGACATAGTCCAGCCACGCTTTCTTCTTTTGCTCTACGGAAGCTGCCACTTCCGCATCCCACCATGCATCACCATTTGTGTTTCTATGCTTCTTTGAACTTCCACATACTTCTTTCGCTGTGTCTACCATACTCTCTTTCAATACTCTCCAGCATTCTTCAATGTCCGATTGCGGCTGGCTTGCCATCGTCAGCCGTTCTCGGACACCCTCTGCATACTTTTCTCTTACACACTCTTCTTGCAACCTTTCAACCTTTATTCTTTCAAGCCCTCCGAAGTGAACACGCTCTCGCCAGTGCCTCCACTTTCTGAACAGACCACTAAATCTCGCAATAACGAGATAGTGGTCCGTATCGACTGTGGAGCCCCTGTAGGCTCTTGCGTCCAATATTTTGCTTCTGAGGCGACTGTCTACCAAAATTAAATCTATTATACTTTTCTGTTCATTCCTTCTCCATGTATACATATGGATGTCCTTATGTTGGAAAAATGTG
This sequence comes from Lymantria monacha, assembly GCA_905163515.2. Taxonomy (NCBI): domain Eukaryota; kingdom Metazoa; phylum Arthropoda; class Insecta; order Lepidoptera; family Erebidae; genus Lymantria; species Lymantria monacha. The sequence continues at coordinate 36,856,549 of LR991084.1, read as the reverse complement.
TTTGACACAATAAGGTTTCTCTCCATGCATACATCCGCTATGAGCCTACCTGCGTCGTTCACTCTCTTATCACCAAATGGACCAAGTACGTCCTCATAGTCGGGACGCTTGGTCCCCACCCATCCGTTCCAATCTCCGCATACAATCACGCGTTCACTGGTTTCTGCCATATCCAGAACTTCCCTAACATTATCCCAAAACTTCTCTAGGTCTGATGCCACCGAGGATCCTACGGGAGCATATGCTACAACCATGAATACCTTGGTGACACCTAGTTTTATACGGACCCAAAGAAGTCTGGGATCATACATTCCGTAATCCTTCACACCTGAGGCCAAGCGAGAGGACAACAGCACTCCTACCCCCATGCTGGATCGATCGCTCTGTGGTACACCAGACCACAGAGCCCGCCACCAGGAAGATCGCAGGCGTCGCTGCCCCTTCGCTTGGTCTTTGTCACACAGAGCACGTCTAGCTGTTTGTCCGCCAAGTCGGATATCAGCTCGTGCAACTTACCTTCCACACAACCTCTTACATTCCACGTGCCCACCCGGTACTCTGCTCTCCTCGACTCGCCTGACTGGGCAAGGCGTGATGGGTGGCGGCCCCCATCGCCGCAACTGCCGAAGTTCGTACCGACGGGGGCGGGTCGGTACGCGTCGCCTCCGGGGGATGCCCTAACCCGCATTACGGTACGCATATCGAGCCGGATTAGCAGTCTAATTAGACTGGCAGGGGACGCGAACGAGCACGCTCCGGACTATGCCCCCCAATATATATATATATATTTATATTATTTATATTTTATGTAATGACAGAGTAACAATATAAATCATGTATCTTTCATTCGTCTGTCGTAACAGACACCTTAAGGGTGTAAGTTATTAACAATACTGCAAGAAAATTATAATACTATAGTCCGCGTAAAGCTGTCAAAGCCATCTGCGGCTAACAGCTAAAAACACACAAAAAAAAACTGCAAGAAAAGGGTAAGTTGAATTTAAACCGTGTACTAGGCTGTTCGGTGAACGTGGTCGGCCACCTCCTTTTCCCCTATCATCGGAGTTTAGTATCTCAATTTTTCCTGTCAACTTGTTATAGTTTATGGATTTTTCCTCTCAGTGATTAGATTTTTTCTGTCAGTGTGGTATTGTCCTTCATTTTTCTTGTCAGCGTAGTATACTTCTTTGGTTTTTGCCGTCATTGTAATATAGTTATTCAATTTTCTAGCCTGACTGGGTGGGTTTGGGGTTTGTATTAGTAGGCAACGGCCTAGCGATACCCTTGGTATTGTAAAGGTCTATGGGCAGCAGTAACCGTTACCAACAGGTATGCTGCTTGCTCGTTTGCCACCATAAGTAATAAAAAAAATCCCTCTCAATATGGTCAGTACTTTGGTACTTTCTGTTACCGTGATCCATGGTACTCAATTTTCTGCCATTAGACAGGTACACTATAAGCTTTTTTAAAAATCCTATCATGTGAAATGCTATAACTCAGTCATCTCAGCATTGCCTCAACTATTATACGTCCCAACGCTGGACTCGAGCCTCCTTTACCATAGGAAAGCCAAAAACCTACTATAATATGCTGGTCAGACATGTATACATTTTATTTCTAGTTTTCCTTGTCTTGCATAGATATAGATATATATTACACATCCCTTAATCTTCAATTATAATACCAACGGGCGAAATAGGAAGTGGTGAATCGTATTCCTTCTTAGTGATCACGCGAAAAAATCTCAGTAATTCATACAATTATTTAGAAGTAAAATATATAATAATGTAATCAATATCACTGAAACCTTTTATTTAATTAGACAATGACAAAATCACATTCAACTTTTGTTGTAAACTTGTAACTGGATTATTGAAGATTCAGAACTGCCACAAGTTGGATGCTCGGCCCTTGAATTATTTATAATCATGAAGCTGCGCAGGTATGGCAAGCTTTGAATAAAATAATTCACATTTTAGGCGAATTAAAGTAGAAGATATTGCGAGAAGTATGTCTATAAATTATTTTAACATATAATGTATGTATTAATATATGTTACTGTTATAATATTAGTTTTATTTTTATTTTTTAATTAATATAATATTCTGCACTAAAATCTTTGTATTAATTGGGAATTTTACAAATATTGGATTAAAGGACGCAAATTAGTAAATTACACATAAACTCAAATTAACAATTTGCGAATCGTAAAATATTGTCCTTAACAGAACTCGTAACATTAGATCGGCCTCCTAACCACTAAATCAGGGTTTTTGTTGTGGGGTACGATGTCAGAAACCTCCACGCGGTGTACCCTGGGTACGGACGGCGGTCCCCAGTTCTTCTGTTGTACTGTCGTCCGTAGCGAATATCTGGCGCTTCGCTCCTAGCCTTCTATCCGTAGAAGGTGACCGGATGCGAATCCGCGACGGGCTCAGTCACTCATTCATTTGAGGGCTGGGCAGGCATGTGCCACCGCCACCGTCGTCAAATCGTAAACCTGATTCTTTGCTTGTCTTAGTTTCAGGAGCGAGGGTCTTGGCTTAACCGCCCGGACCGCGAGGAAGACAACCTCTATAAAGAATTTCGAATGTACATTCGAATTCGGAAATCACCCACAATCTTAAGTTTTGGCGTGCGGCGAGAAGATGCATGGCAGATGGGTTGTTCTGTTCTTAGCACGCTCCAGCCAGGGTACCGGCTGCCCCCCTGGTTGGTAAATGTAGGCTTGCCCGGGTACAGGGATCTCTGCCTGGGTCGACGTAATAGTATCTCCCATACTCGTGGGTTTAACTATGGATACTCATTTAAATTTTAATAGCTACGTGGATCATAGTGATTCCCACCTCAAGGCCCGGTCATGGCAACGCAAAACTGACCAAAACGACGCCTCGTCCTCGGGACTCGAGGCGTCCGCCGAGGGTCCGGCACAACATACGGAGGCCCAAACATCGAAGCGGAGGTCGCCCAGGAGGAGCCGGGGGAAGACCTCCAGCTTCAAACGGCGTTTGGAGGAGCGGCGAGCGCGCAGAAAGGCTGCCGCCGCGGAAGCGAGGAAGGACGGCGGTAGAGCCGAAACGGAGCCGTCGACGGACGAGGGCGACAGCGATGTCGCAGAGCCGTCCGGAGAAGACGGGGGTGGTCTACCGCCAAAATGGACGAGGGCGGTGACATTCCCGCAGGGCCGTCCAAGAAGGATAGCAGGCCGGCTGTTGAAGCCCCTGCCAGGTCGTCAGCGCGTCTTGTGGCAAAGAGCCCGGCGCCGACAGTGACAACGCTGACGACCAAGGAGAAGGCCCTCCCCTCGCAGAGGAAGCGCCGCCTGAGTAAGGGTGGCAGCTCGGGTGCCGACTCTGAAGGGAGCGTGGCCAACATGCCGCCACCTAAGGTCGCCTCCCGAAGAGGACGAGGGGCCTCGGGAGAGGAAAGGGCGGCGGCGGTTGCTGCCCGCGCCAACGGCGACCCCCCCCGACCTGCGGGCCGAAAATGCCCGCCTTAATGGCGAGATGTCCGCCATTCGGACCCGGAACCGGCAGTTGGGGGATATGCTGGCGGGGATGCGGCGGGCAAACCGCCAGTTATTGAAGGACGTGGCCGACCTAAAGGCGCAAATGGCGCTGCTCGCGCCGCCTGCGCCAGTTGCGCCACCGGCCAAGGCCGCCCACTCAGCGGCCGCTGCAGCGCCAAAGCCGCCTCGCGCTGCGGTGCCGACGACGTTGGGCACTGGTGTGACGGTAACACCCGTGCCCATGGCGAGAAAGACGCCAGCCGCTGCGAAGCGCGCGTCGCTGGCTGGCGCTGGCCCAGCCGCCGCGGCGAAACTGGTCCCCGTGGTGAGGATGACGCCTCTCGCTGCGGACCGCATGCCGCCGGCTGGCGTCCCTGCGGCGCCAAAGCCGCCAGGCGCCGCGGAACGGGCCCCCGAAGACGCCCAGCCGACCCCGATACTTGCGGTGGGAGGCTTACCGGACGAGGCCCTGCGCCAAATCATCGACGCAGTCGGGAAACTCGTCGATGCGCGCGTGGCCGTTCTAGAGGCAAGGTTGCCTCCAGAACCACGTGTTCGGCCGCCTCTCGCCGCGGACAAGCGGTCGCATGTGGCATCAGCCCCCGCCCCGCTGCCTTGTCAGGGTGGCCGCGTGGGTGGCAGCTACGCCGCAGCCGCGGGTGCGCCCAAGCCCAAGGGGCCCGCGCCGAAACCTAGGAAGAGGACGGTACCGGCTCCTGCCGGACCGCAGTCATCGTCGGCAACAACACCGCCGACGACGACTAGCGCGTCAACGACTGCGCCCGAGGGTTGGCAGGTGGCCGAGCGCGACCGGAAGAGTCGCGGTCAGAGGAGGAGAGCGGAGGCCAAGCGCGCCGCTGAGGTCCCCGCTCCCGCTCCACAGGCAGGAGCCGGTAAGAAGAAGAGGCCGCGCAAGGGGCTCAAGTCGCCGAAGACAGCCGCAGTGGTGATCACTGTGCTGCCTGAGGCGGCTGAGAAGGGCCTCAGCTACGAGGCCGTCTTGAGGAAGGCCCGGCGGGAGCTAGACGTCTCCGATATTGGAGGCGTCGAAGCCAGGACCCGCAAGGGCCGGACAGGGGCTCGAATCCTCGAGTTCCCCGGGGCCGAGGGCTCCAAGACGGCCGACAGCGTGGCTGATAAGCTGCGAGGTTTGTTTGCGGAGGAGGGTGGCATCAGAATCGCCAGGCCCGTCAAGTGCGCCGAAATGACATCGCGGGTCTGGACGACTCCGTGACGGTGGAAGACATCCGGGAGGCTATTGCCTCGAGAACCGGGTGTCCCATAGACACCGTCCGGGTTGGTGTCATCCGCCCCGGTCCGGGCGGCGTAGGTGCCGCCTGGGCGCAATGCCCGGTGGAGTCGGTCAGGCAACTGGCCGGCTCAGGCAGGCTCCTCGTGGGCTGGAGCCCGGCGCGGGTGACCGTGCTTGAGCACCGGCCTGCGAGGTGCTATAAGTGCATGGCGGTCGGACATACTCGACCGACGTGCACTAATTGCTTCGACTGCGGCGGACTGTGTTTCCGCTGCGGTCAAACAGGGCACGTGGCGGCATCTTGCGCCGCCCCGCCCCACTGCCCCGCGTGTGCGGCGGGCAATAAGCCCGCCAAGCACCGCATGGGCTCTGGGGCGTGCAAACCTCCAGCTTCGGCCCCAAAGGGGCGGGGCGGCCCTCTGACCACGGCCGCTCCCGCTCCTAGCGCGGTCCGATCGCCCGCCGGCGAGGGGGAGGTCATGGATACAGCCCGTTAATGGCTACACCATCCATGCACCACCTCTTGCAAGCCAACACCAACCACTCCGCCGGTGCGCAGGATTTCCTCCTGCAATCCATGGCGGAGTGGTCGATTGGTGCAGCCGTAGTCGCAGAACCGTACTGCGTGCCTGATCGCCCCAATTGGGTGGTCAGCCGAAACGGAACTGCGGCAATCGTCGTCTCAACGCAGCGGCACTTCCCGTCCTTGTCTCTTTTGGATAGGGGCGAGGAATTTGTCGCGGCGGAGTGGGGAGGGGTCACGCTCTACAGCGTATACCTCTCCCCTACCAGGAGAATGGACGATTTCGGGGCCTCCCTCACCAACCTGGAGGCCTCGATACGGCGACTAGCACCGGGCCTCGTCCTGGTTCTGGGGGACTTCAACGCCAAATCCACGGCGTGGGGGTCCCCTATGACGGACGACCGCGGGCGGGCGGTCATCGAGTGGGCGGCTTCACTGGGCCTCTGTGTTCTTAACTCAGTGAACTCAGGGGCTCAGTGAACACGTGTGTGCGGCAGCAGGGCGGGTCGATAGTGGACTTGTCGTTCGCTAGCCCCGCTGTCGCACCACGGGTGAGGAACTGGAGTGTCCTGGAGGAGGCGGAGACCCTATCGGACCACCGGTACATCCGGATGCAGGTCTCCCCTCTCCGGGACCCCGGTAGGGGTCACAGGGCGGACGGAGCTCCCGCGTTTCCGCGGTGGGCTGTGGGTCGTCTTGACAGGGACCTACTGGCGGAGGCGGCCATCGTTCACACGTGGCTGTCCTCACCGCCCCCAGCGGACGGGGTGGACGCCGAGGCTGTCCGCATCCGCAGTGCGTTAACGCAGATCTGCGATGCGGCCATGCCCAGAGTGCGGCGGCGTCTACCTCCGAGGCAGGGGGTCTACTGGTGGTCCCCAAGATTGGCGGACCTTCGTGCGGCATGTATCAGAGCCCGAAGGTCCTACACCCGCAGCCGGCGGCGTCACCGCGACGCTGAGCGGGAGGGCCAGCTGTACGGGGCGTACCGCGATGCGCGGACGGCCTTTCGGCTGGCCATCGGAGCCGCCAAGGGTGCGAGTTGGCAGGAGATGCTGGACGGTCTCGACCGTGACCTCTGGGGTCGCCCGTATCGCGCGTCGCTGAATAAGCTTCGCGCGCAGGGCCCCCCCCCTCACCGAGACCCTCCAGCCCGACTTCCTCTGTAGGGTGGTCGAGGAGCTGTTTCCACGGCAGTCGGAACACACGGCCCCGGTCATGGTCTCGCCAGAACAAGACCGGGAGGCTGACGACGAGAGTGTTCCGCCCGTGACGGAGACGGAAGTGGGAGCAGCTGTGGCGCGGATTCGTTCCGCGACCACGGCCCCCGGCCCGGACGGAATACCAGTCCGGGTGCTGACGTCGCTCCTCGAGCACCTCGAGCCTCGCCTCAGGCAGCTGTACAACGCCTGTTTGGCGTCTGGACGGTTCCCTGAGTGCTGGAAGGAGGGGAGGTTGGTTCTCCTGCCAAAGCCGGGACGGCCCCCGGATTCGCCGTCGGCCTACAGGCCCATCGTGCTCCTCGACGATGTGGGTAAGCTACTGGAGCGCATCCTCGCTGCCCGCATCGTCCAGCACCTGGAGGAGGTGGGGCCCGATCTGTCGGACGCTCAATTCGGTTTTAGAAGGGGGCGTTCGACCATCGGGGCCCTGCTACGACTGAGGCAGACGGCCGCGGAGGCTGTCACCGGCGGGGGAGTGCTGTTGGCGGTGTCGCTGGACATTGCCAACGCATTCAATAGTCTGCCATTCAGCTGCATCAGGGAGGCGCTCCGATTTCATGGGGTGCCCTTGTACCTGAGGCGGCTGGTGGCGGACTATTTGGAGGGGCGCAGTGTCCACTGCGCGAGTCCCGCAGGGGACATTGTGCGGACGTCCATGTCGTGCGGCGTTCCACAGGGGTCGGTTCTGGGGCCGACTCTGTGGGACATCGGGTACGACTGGGCGTTGAGAGGGAGTCTCCCCCCCGGGCTGAGCGTGATATGCTACGCTGACGATACGCTCGTCACAGCCCGGGGCAGGACACTCGAAGAGGCGGCGAGCCTGGCCACTCTCGGCACCGAGGAGATGGTCGGGCGAATCGAGGCGCTGGGGCTCAGGGTGGCCCTAAATAAGACGGAGGCCCTATTGTTTCATGGGCCACGCGTAAGGCCGCCAATCGGCGTCTCGCTAGTCGTCAACTCCGTCCACATCAGCATCCAGGCCCATATGAAGTACTTGGGTCTGGTGCTCGACGGGCGATGGTGGTTCCGGGAGCATTTTCGCCAAATTGCTCCCCGGCTGGTCGGCGCGGCGTCCGCCCTTTCGCAGCTCATGCCGAACGTGGGCGGACCCAGCTTCGAGGGCCGACGGCTGTATGCGGGGGTGATCCGTTCTATGGCCATGTACGGCGCACCCGTGTGGGCGAGGGCTCTGAACGCCCAGCTCAGGGCTGTTCTGTGGAGACCCAGAGAGTCATGGCGGTCAGAGCCATTCGCGGGTACCGCACGGTATCGACCGAGGCGGCATGCCTAATGGCCGGGACACCCCCGTGGGACCTAGAGGCGGAGATGCTCTCCGACCTCTACCGGCGGGTGACCTCACTGCGCGACGAAGGTGGCTCCCCATCGCTGAGCGAGATAGCCACCTGGCGCGAGGACGCCCGCCGAGACGTCATCGCCCGTTGGGCTACGCGGCTGGAGAGGCCTAGACACGGTGTCGTCACCGTCGAGGCTCTCCGGCCCGTACTGACGGAGTGGATGGAGCGGCGGCACGGAGTCCTCTCCTTTCGACTGGTGCAGGTGTTGTCGGGGCACGGATGCTTCGGCTCGTACCTGCACACGGTCGCACATAGGGAGTGGACTTCGTTCTGCCACCATTGCAGCAGTGACGAGGACACGGCGCAACACACGCTGGAGGCGTGTCCGGGCTTTGACCGGCAGCGCCGTGACCTCGTCGCTGTTATCGGTGCCGACCTGACGCTGCCGGCTGTCGCGAGAGCGATGGTCGACAGCGTCAGGAACTGGGACGCGGTCGCCGCCTTCTGCGAGGCTGTCATCTCGCAGAAGGAGGCGGCGGAACGAGTCCGGGAGGAGTCCCGCGACCCGGGCCGCCGTCAGCGGCCGGGGCGGCGCAGGCGCGAATACCTGCGCCTGATGCCGCCCTAACCGAGGCCTCGGGTGATCAGACCGGGGAATTGTCCGGTCACCCGACGTGAGGCCACCGCGTGAGGGCGACGCCCCGACGGCGAAATCTGTCGGGGCGTCGACGAGAGGAACCCGCGAGGGTAAACCGCCGGGCGGGCCACCGAAGTTAAAATCGAGTACCGGTGGTCCGCTCGCACGGCGAAGAGAGAAGGTTTTACGGTGGGTCTATGGGGTCACGCGCCGCCTTTCCGTCACCCCAGACCGATTCAGCGGGGCGAGACGCACCCATAGCCCACCAATAAAAAAAATTAAAAAATAAAAAAAAAAAAGGGTTTTTGTTGTGTAAGTAACTGCTCGTATTAAAATAAGATTTTGATAAACATACATTGTAAAAGGTTAAAAATAGCTAGTTTAAGGAGAAAGTTTTAAGAAGAGCACTTTCTTCAAAGTAAGCAACGGTCTGACTGTGCTCCTGGTGTTGCTAATGGTGCATGAGCAGCAGTATCACTTACTATCATATGTACTTACTCGTTTGCCACCAAAAAAAAAGAGCATGAGCTGATTTTAACAAAAACATTACTTATTAGTTCGCAATTAGAAAATCTTCAAAATGACGTATATAAATATTTAATATGCGACAACCAAACCAGACGTGCCAGTGTCGTGGATTCGACGCCCCACGCAGGACAGGAGGAGGACTTTATGTGATGCATAAATTATTATTCTGTATCTCGGAGTGATTTGTGTCCGTCAAATTTAACGTGTACAAATTGTTTTCAAGAGTCATTACGAACCGACTCGCGCGCAAGCTAGACGACTTCCAGCCGCCCGAACAAGCCGGTTTCCGAAAAGGTTATAGTACCATAGACCACATCCACACGCTATGCCAGATTACACAGAAGACCGAGGAATATAATCGGCCTCTGTGTCTAAGCGTTTGTGGACTATGAGAAAGCCTTTGATTCTGTCGAAACTTGGGCAGTGCTGCAGTCCCTTCAGAGGTGCCAAATTGACTATCGATATATCGAAGTGCTGAAGTGTTTGTATAAAGACGCTACTATGTCAGTCCGCATCCAGGATAAGAGTACGAAACCGATCCAGCTGCAGAAAGGCGTGAAACAGGGAGACGTTATCTCTCCGAAACTGTTCACCACTACGCTGGAAGATGTCTTCAAGCTCTTAGACTGGACCGGACTCGGCATCAACATCAATGGCGAATACATCACTCACCTTCGATTCGCAGATGATAGCGTAGTCATGGCAGAATCCCTGGAGGACCTTGGCACCATGCTCAATGACCTCAGCAAGGTCTCCCAACTAGTAGGGCTGCAAATGAACATGGACAAGACGAAAATCATGTCTAATGCCCATGTCATTTCTGTACCGGTCCTGGTTGGGAATGCGATTCTCGAAGTTGTCGATCCCTATGTTTACTTAGGACAAACAATCCAATTAGGTAGATCCAAATTCGAGAAAGAGGTCAGCCGACGAATCCAACTCGGCTGGGCAGCATTCGGGCAACTTAGGAGGATCTTCTCGTCTAATATTCCGCAGTGTCTGAAAACAAAGGTTTATAACCAGTGTGTGTTACCAGCGATGACTTACGGCACTGAAACGTGGTCTCTAAATGTCGGCCTCATAAAAAGGCTCAAAGTCGCTCAGCGTGCTATGGAGCGGGCTATGCTCGGTATTTCTCTACGTGATAAAATCCGAAATACGGAAATCCGTATAAGAACGGGTGTAACCGACATAGCCCTAAGGATTAGCACGTTGAAGTGGCAATGGGCAGGCTACATCGCTCGACGAACCGACAACCGTTGGGGAAAAAAGGTTCTCGAGTGGCGACCACGAATCGGACGACGCAGCGTAGGACGACCCCCCACTCGGTGGACTGATGACCTCATCAAGGTCGCAGGCAACCGTTGGATGCAGGTGGCACAGGATCGTTATAGATGGCATTCTCGTGGGGAAGCCTATGTCCAACAGTGGACGTTTACGGGCTGATGGATGGATGGATGGAAAGTAAAAATTCAAAAAATCATCATCTATCTATTATTTTCTTAATTACTTGTCATCGACGCAATATGTACTCTTCTTCCATAAAATATATTGCATATTTTTTTGCTGGTTGATTTATGACCAACTTGACTGTTCTACCTAACGTTAACTTTCATTGGGAATGTCTTTGTTGACTGATCATATCATTATAGAAATAAAACTTTTGTTTCTGTTTTAAAAATGTTAAATGGTTTAAAACTAAATACATAAAAATATTATTTTACCCATACTAATTTCTTGAAATCCTTTTACATAGCTATAAATATATCAAGCCCCAAAGCTGGACATAATTCTCTGTAACCTATAACCTGACCTTCCCAAAAATTGATAGTTGTTGATGTGATGTAACTCATAAAATCCGATTACGAAATGAAAAATTGATGTCGCAAGCGGGGTGATGTAACTCATCAGTATTTCAACACGCCAAGCCTCCGAGCTATGTAGATTACGCTCGAGCTTCACTGAAATTGCGTCTTGCAGGTTTTATCTCATAGAGAAATACTACGTAATACGCGCTCTACGTAGTAAGATAAACGAGTTTGGGCTTTATAGCGCCAATGTTTGGAGATTACTTTAAGAATTAAATGTTTAAGAATTGTATAATGCTGTGTGGTAGTGGCTACGAATACTACCAATGCTTTCTTTGCTCGTGGATATCATAAAAGACGATTAAGAGCTTTATAATGACATGGACCAACTCCATCTGATACTGTTTGGTCCACAATTACGTTTTCAAAGATAATTAATGTCAGACAGGCGGTCGGTCATATGCCAATAACTTTTGCAATATGAGCGACTACATATGGCGTCGACCACAAGTAAATGGGATAAGAGTAGAAGAATGATAACATTAAGAACTATACATACATACATACATACATATCATCACGCCATATCCCTTGCAGGGTAGGCAGAGAGAACAGAGTGCCAGAGAACTCTATCTGCATACTTCACTCGCTTCCTCAACATTCATAATTCTCTTCATACACGCTCGCCGGTTTCGGAGACTCTTGACTCCACCTTCCTTCAGTACCTGACCGATCTGGTCTAGGTAGGTTAGTCTCGGTCTCCCTCGGTACCTACATCCTTCCACTTTCGCATTGTATATCTTCTTAACCAGACGTTCGTTCGGCATTCTTTCCACATGTCCGAACCATCGGAGCATTCCCTTTCGCATCTTTACACCAATACTCTCTTTCATACCTACTCGCTCTCTTACGTCGTCGTTACGAATGAAGTCGGTCAGCCTAACTCCACAGATTTGCCGAAGAGATCGCATTTCGACCGCATTAATTTTACTTTCATACTCTTTTCTGCATACCCAACTCTCGCTTCCATACAGTAATGTTGGGACAAGCACTGCGTTATGTATTGCTACACGTGCCTTCTGGCTGAGGTGGTGGCTGCCGAGAAGTTGCCCCAACGCTCCGTTCACTCTATTTCCCGCATTCACTCTTCGCTCTATATCAGTGGTGTACCGTCCATCTCGGCTAAATCCACATCCAAGATATACAAATTCATCCACTTGTTCCAGTACATCATTACCTATTGTTAGTCTTACATCTGTTCTGGCTTCATCTCTTTCAAAGACCATTATTTTGGTTTTGCTCACATTCACGCGTAGACCCCTTTTCTTACAATCTTCTGTCATTGTGTCGACTAGGGTCTGCAGGTCAGTCGCTGACTGTGCCAGCAAGACTGCATCATCTGCATAAACCAGAGTAGAGACCACTGAGTCACCCATCTGGACTCCCACATTCATATCGTTCAACCTTTGGAGACATTTATCCAGGTATGTGATAAACAGCCTGGCTGATAGAACGCAGCCCTGCTTAACGCCGATATTGACGTCAAACCAAGGCGACATTCCGTCATCCAGCCGCACACAGGCTCTACAGCCCATGTAACTGGATTGCACAGCCTGCAGCAGTTTACCGTTAATACCATACTCTGGTAAAATGTCCCAAAGTTCCTTTCGTACAACCGTGTCAAATGCTCTCTCCAGATCCACAAAACTACAGAAAACCCTCTGACCTAGGGCCAGATGCTTCTCCACAATGTTGCGCAGAGAGAACACTTGATCCATGCGTCCCCTTCCACTCCTGAAACCTCCTTGTGTCTCACACAGTAAACCATCGGACACCATCCTCATTCTCCTTTCAATAATTTTACCATACACTTTTGCTGCCAAACTGGTCAAGCTTATGGCTCTGTAATTTGCGCAGTCATAACGTGAACCCTTGTTTTTAAACAAAGGCACGATTTTTTTTTTTTTTTTTTTTTTGGGGGTGGGTTACGTTCGGCACACTCCTCGCACCACTCCGTCCGGGGTGACAGAGGGGCGTAAGCATGCACACCCGTAACCCACCCGTGACGTCGCCTTCGTCGTTGGGCCAACCACCGGAGCAGAGTGACTTGACGTCAGTGGTTGGCCCGACGGAATACCCCTGAGGAGTACCTTCTCCTCGACCGACGTCCCCCCCTCGGGTAGGATGTCGGTCTTTCCTCACGCGGTCGGCCTCTCGGCGGGTGACGGATTAAATCCCCGATCCAGTCACCCGCGGCCTCGGCTAGGGCGGCATCAGGCGCAGGTAATCGCGCCTGCGCCGCCCCAGTCGCCGGCGGCGGCTCGCTTCGTCGAGGAGACGCTCCTCGCGCACGCGCTCCGCCGCCTCCTTCCGCGAGACTACTGCCTCGCAGAAGGATGCGACCGCGTCCCAGTTCCTGACGCTGTCGAGCATCGCCCTGGCGATGGTCGGCAGCGTCAGGTCAGCACCGATGATTGTGACGAGTTCACGACGCTGCCCTGCCCAAGCGGCACAAACCTCGAGCGTATGCTGCGCCGTGTCCTCGTCGCAATCGCAGTGGTGGCAGGACGGTGTACTCTCCCTCCTTACGACCGTGTGCAGGTATTTGGCGAAGCATCCATGCCCCGTCAAAACCTGCACCAGTCGGAAGGAGAGCACCCCGTGCCGTCGATTTAGCCACTGCATCAGCACCGGCCGGAAGGCCTCCACGGTCCGCACACCGAACCGAGGCCTCTCCAGCCGGACTGCCCAACGGGCAATGATGTCGCGGCGGGCGTCGACGCGCCAGGCGGTGTGCTCCCTCAACGAGACCACACCGCCCTCCGCTCGCACCCCCAACATCCGCCGATACAAACCGGCGAGCATTTCCGCTTCCAGGTCCCATGGAGGGGTCCCGGCTAATAGACACGCTGCCTCCGTCGACACCGTGCGGTACCCGCGTATGGCCCTGACCGCCATGGCCCTCTGTGGTCGCCACAGAAGAGCCCTGAGTCGGACGGTCAGGGATCCCGCCCACACCGGTGCGCCGTACAGGGCCATCGACCTGATGACCCCTGCGTACAGCTGTCGGCAGGTAGCGCTCGGTCCGCCCACATTCGGCATAAGCCATGATAGGGCGGACGCCGCGCCGACGAGCCGTGGAGCGAGTCTGCGGAAATGCTCCCGGAACCACCATCGCCCGTCGAGCACCAGGCCCAAATACCTCATATGGGCCCGGATGCTGATATCAACCGAATTGACGGTGATCGAGACGCCGATGGGAGGACTCATGCGGGGCCCATGGAACAAGAGAGCCTCCGTCTTGTCCAGGGCCACCCTCAACCCCAGCGCCCCGATCCGCCTGACGATCTCCTCGGTGCCGAGAGTCGCCAGGCTTGCCGCCTCCTCCAGCGTCCCACCACGGGCTGTGACGAGCGTGTCGTCGGCGTAACATATCACGCCCAGCCCGGGCGGGAGGCTCCCCCTCAACGCCCAGTCGTAGCCGATGTTCCACAGGGTGGGTCCGAGGACCGACCCCTGCGGAACACCGCACGTCATGGGCGTTCGCACAACGTCCCCTACTCGGTTGGTGTAGAGGACGCTGCGCCCCTCCAAATAGTCCGCCACTAGCCGCCTCAGGTAAACTGGCACTCCGTGATATCGGAGCGCCTCCCTGACGCAGCTAAATGGCAGACTATTGAATGCGTTGGCGATGTCCAGGGACACCACCAACAGCACTCCCCCGCCAGTGACGGCCTCAGTCGCCACGGCCCTCAGGCGCAACAGAGCCGCGATCGTCGAACGACCCCTCCTAAACCCAAACTGGGCATCCGACAGATCGGGCCCCGTGTCGACGAGGTGCCGCTCGATGCGGGCAGCCAGCACCCTCTCCAATAGCTTGCCCGCATCGTCGAGCAGCACGATGGGCCTGTAGGCCGAGGCCGACTCTGGAGACCGTCCCGGCTTCGGCAGGAGCACCAGCCTCACAAAGGCACGATGACTGCGCTATTCCAGTCCCCGGGAACCATTCCCGAGCTCCAACATAAATTGAGGAGCAACAGGAACGCCTCCCGGACACAGAAGCTACCAAGCTTGATCATCTCGGCAGACACCATATCAATGCCCGCTGCCTTACCATTTCTCAAACTTCTTATCGCCCATTCAACTTCATCCATACTGATGCTATCGGAGGACGCCGTCGCCGAATGTTGATCTACTAGACCACATACGACACCGGCGCCAACCGTAGCATCCGCATACATATCGCCAAAATATTCACTCCATCGGCTTAACACGTCTTGTGTTTGTGTAAGAATGTCTCCACCTTTAGACCTTATTTTATTCATTCTGAAGGCTGACCAACCACCCCGAGACTTCTTCACCTCCCTCCAAAAGAGTTTGGCGTTACCCTCGAAGTTTTTGGTCAGCCTATCTTCTGCACTCATACTTGCTCTATCACGTTTCTCTTTCACTAAGGCCTTGGTGTCATTCTTACATTGCCGATATATTTCTTTCTTCTGTTCAGTCATACTGTCATTCAGATTCAAAGAAGAGACATAGTCCAGCCACGCTTTCTTCTTTTGCTCTACGGAAGCTGCCACTTCCGCATCCCACCATGCATCACCATTTGTGTTTCTATGCTTCTTTGAACTTCCACATACTTCTTTCGCTGTGTCTACCATACTCTCTTTCAATACTCTCCAGCATTCTTCAATGTCCGATTGCGGCTGGCTTGCCATCGTCAGCCGTTCTCGGACACCCTCTGCATACTTTTCTCTTACACACTCTTCTTGCAACCTTTCAACCTTTATTCTTTCAAGCCCTCCGAAGTGGACACGCTCTCGCCAGTGCCTCCACTTTCTGAACAGACCACTAAATCTCGCAATAACGAGATAGTTGTCCGTATCGACTGTGGGGCCCCTGTAGGCTCTTGCGTCCAATATTTTGCTTCGGAGGCGACTGTCTACCAAAATTAAATCTATTATACTTTTCTGTTCATTCCTTCTCCATTTATACATATGGATGTCCTTATGTTGGAAAAATGTGTTTGACACAATAAGGCCTCTCTCCATGCATACATCCGCTATGAGCCTACCTGCATCGTTCACTCTCTTATCACCAAATGGACCAAGTACGTCCTCATAGTCAGGACGCTTGGTCCCCACCCATCCGTTCAAATCTCCGCATACAATCACGCCTTCACTGGTTTCTGCCATATCCAGAACTTCCCTAACATTATCCCAAAACTTCTCTAGGTCTAATGCCACCGAGGATCCTACGGGAGCATATGCTACAACCATGAATACCTTGGTGACACCAAGTTTTATACGGACCCAAAGAAGTCTGGGATCATACATTCCGTAATCCTTCACACCTGAGGCCAAGCGAGAGGACAGCAGTACTCCTACCCCCATGCTGGCTCGATCGCTCTGTGGTACACCAGACCACAGAGCCATCCCGCCACCAGGAAGATCGCAGGCGTCGCTGCCCCTTCGCTTGGTCTCTGTTACACAGAGCACGTCTAGCTGTTTGTCCGCCATGACGGATATCAGCTAAGTTGCACGAACTTACCTTCCACACAACCTCTTACATTCCACGTGCCCACCCGGCACTCTGCTCTCCTCGACTCGCCTGACTGGGCAAGGCGTGATGGGTGGCGGCCCCCATCGCCGCAACTGCCGAAGTTCGTACCGACGGGGGCGGGTCGGTACGCGTCGCCTCCGGGGGACGCCCTAACCCGCGTTGCGGTACGCATTTCGAGCCGGATTAGCAGTCTAATTAGACTGGCAGGGGACGCGAACGAGCACGCTCCGGACTATGCCCCCCTTAAGAACTATATATATACATATATATATATATATATATATATATATATATATATATATATATACTAGCAGACCCGACCACGCGTTGCTGTGGCTAAGGTAGCCTTAGTAACACGTGGTGGTTATGCTAATAAATTGTAGCTTATATGAAACGTTTGTACGTTTAACATAGCGCCATCTATTAAATACTTACTCAATCCAATCAACAGATACCGCCATCTGTTAAGAATCGTTTGGAGATAACAGATAATTGTGACTGTCAAATAATAGACAAATAATTTGCAATAAAATAATATGGCGACTATAAATTGAGATGGAAGCTATCCTATCTTTTAAGTTGGATCAAACTACAGATGCTGTGCAAATTTGATTAAAATTGGTTAAGTACTTTAGAAGTCCATCGCGGACAAACAACGTGACGCGTAATTATATATATATATATATAGCCCTCTAGCGTGCGGGAGCTCCGCTTGTTCGTGTACCGATTACCATTTTATATTTATATTGTTGCAGTGTTAGAGTGCTTATAATTTGCTTATTGGTTGGTTTTATGGAAAATGAAAGTAATTGTGATAAATAATATTTCAGTGTTACACATCAGAAACCATTTAGTGGTTTCCTCTTTATATTAAAAATCCTTGGTCTGCTTAATATATATATATATATATATATATGTATATATATATATATATATATATATATATATATATATATATATATATACATATATATATATATATATATATATATATATATATATATATATATATATATATATATATATATATATATACATATATATATATATATATATATGTGTATATATATATAACAAAGTAGTATAAATAATAAGCTCGTACTTTGAGTGCTGTTAGTTCAATCGCACACAGAACAATCCTATATGCAATCCACAATTGATTGTTCTAGTCTGGTTGTAATTTTATGGCCGTTCATTGTATATTTAAGAAGTCGCCAAGGATACAAAAATACAAGATACGGGATATAAAGATGAACCTCTCAGTACAGGTGATATTTTTTTAAACAAAGAAATGAAAGAACCGTATTTTTTTTTGCAATAACAAAATATTTTAAAACTTAGTGTTGTTAGCGGCAGGGCTATGCTGTTCATAATCTTCTGTCTGCAACTGCAGGCCAATTCGTCCGGGGAACTACCACTCTCTCGCAGAAAATCAACCTTTGAACAATGGTAATTTGGTGTTGCGCTTCGATCGTTTAGCGAGAGAGCCGGAAACACAATTTTCACGAGTGGGTTTTAGATGTTAGGCATTGGCCTAGCTAACCCGTAATTGTAGCGCGTATTACTTTGTCGTCTTTATGGGAGACGTGTACCATATACTAGAGAATGATTAAATATTGTTTTTCATAGAAACATTTTACATTTTACATACGAAATTTTTATCATTTAATAAATTAATAAGAAGCGAGTTCGCTACCCGCTAGTTGGGACTACTACGCGTTCGCTTACAACTTGTACCGACAACACCTTCTTTAAATTTTAATTAACGCAAAGTCTCGCTTTAGTAATAAGTGTAGGTCGGTTACTCGGCCTCACTGAAACTCGTTATTACGTAACGCGTTAACTAATCTGATAATAATTACTTAATTTGTATTATATTCTTCAACATATTTAATAATTAGATCAGTAATTTTATTGTGATATTTGTATTAATCAAGATTATCGAAATCCTATTGACGTATGTATCTTGATATAGGAGTTGGATGGTTTCTTAACTAGTTTTTCGACTGTCATTGGAAATTAAGGGGTGGTGACAGATGGTTTTCTTTTTTTAGTGTCTATTGCTGTCAAATAACAAGTACTCCCAATGGCTACTATCGCTCATGATTTACGCTAACGTAAAGAAAGTGCTCTGCCGAAATCTCGTTTAAAGAAGGTCATGTCATAGCGCTCGGTAAACACAACAATAAGTAATTCGCGTACGTGGGAAGTATCGTCGAACTGTAACCTTTCCAGGTGAAATGAATGAACCCTGTTATAAAGACGAGTGATACAGTAGTAGATTATTGTATTATTGACGGTGACACATTGTTTTCTTTTTCTTTTTGAAGTTATACTCCTTTTGGTGCATTAGGGAAAAATGATGAGAGTAAATTTTTACGACGCGCACACCGTCACGAAAAACCAACACTCTGAAGTTAGCTATAGTCAACATTTTAGTTTTTTAACTAGATAATGTATTATCATAGAACTTTCAATGTATTAAATACCTTTATTCTATTGTTAGTGTAGTTTTTTTCTACAAATGTAGAATAAAGCGAAAGATATAATTTTTGTAAAGATTTTTACCTTGTTACGCCAAAGAAGTATAACTTCTAACGCGTGTATTATATATATATATATATATATATATATATATATATATGCTCGATATACGTACCGCAGTGCGGGTTAGGGCGTCCCCCGGAGGCGACGCGTGTCAAACGTCCAAGTTATACACCTAATAGTAAGAGCTACTACCGGTTATAGAACTGAGCTGATGACCAGAAAGTTTCCAAATGAAATGGATGAAACTTGTTATAGAGAAGAGTAATACGGCGGTGAAAATATTGTATTCTTGACGGGGATTTCTTAAAATCTTAGGAATGAATTATTTAAATCTGAATCTAGCATCTCACTGGCGTTGGTAGTAAGATCGATGTCATTATTATTCTGTTCTTATCCCGATTTATATCAGCTTGATGCAATACGTCTTGTCTATGGTTGCGGCTCAGTTTTATTAACGACCGCCCGCCTAACGCTACAGAGGAGTGGAAAATAAAACTTCGTTTAACAGATTAATCGATGACAACAGTCGTTATAACAACCGTTAGATATATGACAACAACCGTTAGATAGGGTAATAGTTTTATGACCGACCGCCTGGCTGGCGTTAATGAGATGTCATCAGATGGCGTTAGCTAATATATAAAACTCTATGTCGTTTTTTATCTATAGGTAATGTAATGGTGGGAATATTCGCAGCTGCCACCACATAGCATCAAAAAAAATAACTAAATTATTTCATACGATAATAAAGCTTCATTTTTATCTAGTATCGATAAAATATTAAAATTTTTTTATAAATATACAATACATATGTTTAAAGTATATAAAAAATAAGATTTTTCACAAATATATATATATATATATATATATATATGCTCGATATACGTACCGCAGTGCGGGTTAGGGCGTCCCCCGGAGGCGACGCGTGTCAAACGTCCAAGTTATACACCTAATAGTAAGAGCTACTACCGGTTATAGAACTGAGCTGATGACCAGAAAGTTTCCAAATGAAATGGATGAAACTTGTTATAGAGAAGAGTAATACGGCGGTGAAAATATTGTATTCTTGACGGGGATTTCTTAAAATCTTAGGAATGAATTATTTAAATCTGAATCTAGCATCTCACTGGCGTTGGTAGTAAGATCGATGTCATTATTATTCTGTTCTTATCCCGATTTATATCAGCTTGATGCAATACGTCTTGTCTATGGTTGCGGCTCAGTTTTATTAACGACCGCCCGCCTAACGCTACAGAGGAGTGGAAAATAAAACTTCGTTTGTGAAAAATCTTATTTTTTATATACTTTAAACATATGTATTGTATATTTATAAAAAATTTTTAATATTTTATCGATACTAGATAAAAATGAAGCTTTATTATCGTATGAAATAATTTAGTTATTTTTTTTGATGCTATGTGGTGGCAGCTGCGAATATTCCCACCATTACATTACCTATAGATAAAAAACGACACAGAGTTTTATATATTAGCTAACGCCATCTGATGACATCTCATTAACGCCAGCCAGGCGGTCGGTCATAAAACTATTACCCTATCTAACGGTTGTTGTCATATATCTAACGGTTGTTATAACGACTGTTGTCATCGATTAATCTGTTAGATATGTATATATCCACTATCAGCTACTCTAAGAAATAAATAACATTAGCCTAATATAACAAGAATGCTGGCTAATAAGATTTAGCCTAAGAAAGAAATAAAATGTCAAAATTTCCTTCGTCTTACACAAAACTACCAAACACAAAACTACTATATAGTACTAACCTAACTACTGTTTACACAAAACTACCAAACCTTTAAAGATAAACGAATGAATTGATTTCAGATAATACCATAGTATATTATAATAACTACCAATCAGTATAAACCAGCAATGCAACGCTTCGACGAGAGCAGAGCCAATGAACAAGAGTACACAATGAAGGCAAAAATATATTAATAATTCATTCGAAACGAAAACATTTAAAGAGCGTTGCGGGGCCCAATGTTGTCGACAGCTTTGACATTATTTATGCGGTAATATATTTAATATATAATGCGCCTGTGAAACTTAGGAAAGGCACTTAGCGAATATGACAAATAATTTTGGTAATAATCAAATGTAAGCTGTTTTTATTGAAAGGTATTCTTTTTATTGCTTTTATTGGCAGATGAATTAGCAGCCCCCTGATGGTGATTTGTTAACGCCCTCATAGACCTTTATAGACTCCTGGAATACCAGGGGTAAAGCTAGGTCGCTGCCTGCCGTAAGGTGGGAATTGGACATCAGGTTTCCTCTCTCACCAAATGAAGTGCGTAGCAATTGTTACTAATTAGACATTTTGTAGGACTTTTGGCGGGAACCACAAAACGTCACAAAGTAGTCATATATTTGATTCAATATTTTAGTATTTTAGCCACTTACATTAAACAAATTTGATACTATTTTATGGAAAAATGTCTACAAAGTGCTAAACTATAGTGAAAATGATATAATAAGGCTACATAATATGTTTTCGTATTCTACCAAAATGTCCAGGTACCATTATTAGTGACCAAGTTGTAAAGTCAAAGATTAGAATGACAAATAATTGGTAGTACAAAGTAATAATTGACAAATAAACACTTCGCATAAATGTCATTAAAACCATGGCATGATACATCCTTTAAAAAAAATTAAAAAAATCCTCCTCGTTAATTTGGCGGGTATGTCAATATCACTTTTTTATCGCTTTTTTTGGCATTACGTGTGTTGTTAAAATTTTAGAGTTTTTTTTTTAATATATTACACATGATTTTATTGTACATCTTAACTCTTTGACAAATCCTAACACAATCTATGCAATATATGTATAAGCTACATTTGTGTATGGGCTTTCTTCCCTTTGCTTATTCGGCCGAATAAAGTGAATCTTAAAGCAATAATAGCTGTCTGATTCACAAATATTGTCATACATCATTGAAAATCTTGTTAAAAATATAGCAATGAATGAATATTATAAAGATTTTATTCAAGTGCAATAAACATTGTATATGTTATGTGCAATTAACGTCATATTGAATTATATGTCTGGCCGTTAGGTTCGCGACGCGATTTTAATATTTCATTTTACTTGGCACATTTGCCAAGCCATTGTTTTTATTAAAAAAAGTACCGAAAATAATGTATTTGCGGTATTTTTTTTTCTTCTACGTATATTATGTTGAGTTAAATGTATGTAGTTTAATGATTTTAATTGTTTTATATAATTCATCCTTTAGTTTTTCTATTACGCCTATATTTCTCCTAATAAACTATTTTTTAAATTCGTTTTAATAGTTACGTTGTTCTTTACCAACTTTTTTTCTTTTATTTTCAAGTGTACGATAGTAGTCGTTAGATAAAATAAAATATTAGTATCAAAATAAACTTGAGAAATAAATTCCCTTTTAAAATTGAAATAAGTAAAAAACGAAAGCATTTGTATTTTAAATATGGTCAATTAAATAACTTTACATTTGAAATTTCTTAAGCATAAATCACGAAAGCTGACGAAAAGCCTTTTAAGATTAGGTAGGCTTCTGTTTTTAGGGTATTAAAGGGAGAACTGGATTTATTGTATAAAAAGGTACTGCCGTGTAGTTTTCCTTTCGGTGATGGAATAAGAATACAATTCATCAGTACGTATCTTTCCCATAGGTAACAGGCGACTGAGGGATATTATATTTTTATAATAACTGTGAAAGAGAAGGAAAACTCGAGAATTAATCCCTTATAGAGTGTTCAAGCTTCTTAACAATACTACTTTAATTTTATATTTATTATTTTATTTTTGTAGAAGCTCCTTTTATAATCTTGCCAAACATAGTATACTGTAATGCTATAACTTTTATATCAGGCGTTTATTATAATATAGGGCCTATGACCCCTATAATTGTGAATGTCACTCACTCTCTTTTTCTACCTCACGGAATAAAGTTGTTAAAAGTTGAGCTGTGCAATTCTTTTCCTTCACCACGACCTAATCGGGCTAATATAAAGCCCCATCGTTAACATTGGTCCATATCGAGCTGGATATATTAAGAAAATCCAGGAATAAACGAAAGAATTATCAAGAAATATACATTTAAAAAGTGTGCCTTGTATCAAGACGAAAAACTAAGCTGGAGTGGATAAAGAAACATAATACATCAATAATTTAGTTTATTATAATTTAATTAAGTTTCACCCAGCACTCTTAAGGTATAAAAGGTAATATTTCGATGAATATCATCGATTAGGTCTTGTGAAGGTCAGTAAATTATTTTATATTTAACTTCATTATAAATTAGTTAATATTGTATGTATATGATCAGCATTAGTAATATATATAACATAGGTTTAATACAGTGTAAAATATAGGTGGTAGGTATTACTTAGTACTTAATTAAATACAGTACCGTAACGTAATAAGTTGCATCAAATACTTATGTACCCTTTATTATCAATTAAATGTGCACTTAATTCATTAAAAAACCTTTAAAACTGTGTAAATTACTAGTTAGTACATTCATCTAACGATTAAGCCTTTCACATATATTTATTTATACATCTTTGTGAAGTTAACATTCTATAAAATTGTAATTAAAAGTTTTCAAAGAAATATATATACAGCTTAAAATAATAATATAACAAACTTAAATCTAATATTAAGAGAGTATAAAACTGTTTTAATTAGTTTAACTTAAATACGTTAACATTATATACTCATTTTAATCACGAAGTGTACCCTACATTATTTACAATAAAATATTACTTATTTTGTTAAAACTTATATTTGTAACGTTCCAGGCTAATATTGTAAAATAATTATGACTGATCCGCTTCCCAAAATGACTGATGCTTTAAAAGAACTGAGGAGGAAACGAGCCAGCTGTAAGGGTAGAATAACTGTATTCGGTAATTATTTAAATACTATTAAAACAGCTGAATTAACAGCCTGTCAGGTACTAGAGTTGCAGTTGCGTATCGAAAGGTTAGATATTTTATTTAATGAATTTCATGAAATTCAGCTACAGTTGGAATGCTTATCCGACAATGTAAATATTGAATATGAAGAACGAACTAACGTAGAATCTCAATATTATATGTCGTTAGCTCAAGCCAAGCTAATGGTCACTTCTTGCAACGCAGTAGAAGAAAAAGATGATGTTTCTTCTCATAGCACTACGAAACGTCAGCTCATCAAATTGCCCACTATAAAATTACCTATCTTTACTGGATTATATAACAATTGGCTCGAATTTCGCGACACTTTTGCTAGTCTGATCCACGACAATGACGATATAGATGAAATTAATAAATTCCACTACCTTAGGTCATCGTTATCAGGTTCAGCTTATGTGGTTATACAATCTATCGAATTCTCAGCTCGAAACTATACTATAGCATGGGAACTGCTGTGTGAGCGCTATAATAATACCCGTTTACTCGTGCATAATCACATATCAGCTTTGTTCGATATAGAACAAATCAGCAAAGAGTCGTCAGCATCGTTAAAATCACTTATCGATCAAATCAACAAAAATTTACGAGCGTTAAGCACTTTAGGTGAACCTGTTGACCACTGGGACACGTTATTAATATACATTATTTCAAAGAAATTAGATTCTAGAACATTTCGAGAATGGGAGGAGCACAAGGGCTCATTTGATAAAAATAAATCTATTCCTTTCAATAAATTCCTCGAGTTTATGCGAAACCGCGCCGACTTGATTGAAACGGTGGAGTTGTCTCGCCAGTCAAATGTTAGTCACAAACATAACACCAAAATTAAAGCTATGGTTTCAACTTCAAATCTTAATTCCACTTCACACAACAACAGTTGTCCTAAATGCAACGGCGACCATAACCTCAACGTTTGTTCACAATTTTTAGCGTTAAGCGTCACTGAGCGTATGCAAGCGCTTCGTAATTATAAAGTATGTTATAACTGTTTTCGTCACGGGCACTATCCTAGTCAATGTAAAAAGTCAGCATGTAAAATATGCAAGCGAAAACATCATACACTAATTCATAACAAAACTAATTAATTTTAATTTAAACGTGACCAAGCGGTAAGTAAAACGAGTGACAAGGACAGCAAGGCCGTGTTATCAATGGATGAGGCTCAAACACCTCAGGTCTCACTCTCGGCATGCGTCCAGCCGTCAACAAATGTCAATGGTGATGTGTTATTGTCCACTGCATTAATAAAATGCTACGATGTTCACAATAAGGAACACATAGCACGAGCGCTTCTTGATTCAGGGAGTTCGTCGTGCATAATGACACAGAAGTTATATAATAAATTAAAATTACCGTATATTAATACTAATAAATCTATACAGGGTATTAATAATTCTATGTCATTTGTGAACAAGTTGTGTCGCGTTCATATACAATCTTTAAACGAATCATATTCGAACGATTTACTTTGCTTTGTTTTGCCAACAATAAGTGACAACATTCCGGCTAAGCAAGTGAACGTACAAATACCTACAGATATACAGTTAGCGGACCCATATTTTCATACACCGGGTACAATTGATTTAATTATCGGCGCTGATGTTTTTTTGGTCATTATTAGGGTCTGACAAAATAGTCTTAGGTAATGATAAGCCGTTGTTGCAAAAGACAAGCCTCGGTTGGCTAATATGTGGTCCGATTAATCGCGGCATAAATTATAAGAAAGTTAGTCATTTAAAATGTAATTTTTGCCATACGGATAGTAGACTTCTTCATATAAAGCATGTATAGATGATATTCAAAATCAATTAACGCAATTTGACAGTTAGTAAAGTTTGTCACGAATCATCTTGTTATTCTTCAGAGGTGAAGTTGTGTGAAGAACACTTAGTAAAAAATATGTCGCGGTTATCAGACGGCCGATTTTGAGTACGAATACCTTTAAAGGAATCAGTGGACAGTTTAGGTGATTCATTTAATCGTGCTACACGATGCTTTCTATCATTTGAGCGTAGAAATATGAATCAACCCCCACTCGACAATATGTATAAGGATTTTATATCTGAATACATAGGTTTAGGTCATATGTCCGAGTGTGTCGACGATATAAATATGCGGTCGTACTTTATCCCTCATCACGGAATATTACGTGAGAGTAGTTCAACCACCAAACTGCGTGTGGTTTTCAATGCAAGTGCACCTACCACCTCTGGACTCTCTCTTAATAAAATACAAATGGTAGGGCCTACCGATTTAAGTTCTATATTATTACGTTTTAGAATGCATAAATATGTATTTTATGCCTACGTCGAGAAAATATATCGACAGGTGTCTGATGCCTCTGAGCGAGGTTATGGAGCGTGTCTATATGTACGTACCGTTAATGCACAGGGTGACATCACTGTGCGACTGTTGACGGCAAAAAGTCGCGTAGTTCCCATTAAACCCACGACTATACCACGGCTAGAGCTTTGTGCTGCTGTTATCGGTACCCGATTGTATGGCAAGGTTGCCAACTCTCTTCGTACGCAGCCCAATAACGTCATATTTTGGACTGATTCTATGATAGTACTGGGCTGGTTAAAAATGTTACCAATCAAATTAAATACCTTTGTTCGCAATCGTGTGGGTGAAATTTTACAAACTACAGGTTCGTGGACATGGCGTCATGTACCAAGCGGTGACAATCCCACAGATTTAATATCACGAGGAGTTGATCCCTCGAACATACAATCAATGGATTTGTGGTGGATCGGTCCATCGTTTTTATTATTAAATAGTACCCTTTGGCCAATTACTTCTCGTAATTTCAATAAATCCCTCGTTTTACCAAAAGTTAAGACGAGCAGTCATATTTCACTTCACGCTGCATATCACGAAAACACAAATTTAATAAATTTAATCGCTTTTCGAATTATTTAAGATTTATTGCATAGCGTCTGTTACGTTTTACGTTTTATTAATTTATGCAAAATCAAGAATTTAAATATCTGTAATCCTTTATTTTCTCAGGACGAACTACAATGTTCTTTAAATTATATTATTAAGCAATCGCAAATGGAATCATTTCCAGAGTATAAAATTCTTATACATAATCAAAAAACTACCCCCTAAAAATCATTTATTAAAATTTAATATTTTTCTTGATGAAAACAAAATTATACGTGTAGGTGGTAGGCTATATAACACACAATATTCGTTCGATAAAAAGCATCCAATTTTGTTACAGTCCACTCATCACTTCGTTAAGCTTTTGTTTCGATACGAACATGTGAAACTAATACATGCTGGTTCTCAATTGTTGCTAAGCAACATAAGAGAAATTTACTGGCCTCTAGGTGGTCGTAACCTAGCTAAAGCTACTTATCGTCAATGTGTACGATGCCGACGCTTAAAGGGACAAACAGTGGTTCCACAAATGGGTAATCTACCCTTATGTAGATTCTCACCAGCATACTTTCCCTTCCAGAACGTAGGAGTCGACTATGCAGGCCCTATACAATCTGTTAGTCGTCAGGGTCGTGGATCTAGGCATGTAAAGGTTTATATTGTTATTTTTATTTGTTTTACAACCAAGGCTATTCATTTGGAGCTTGTGGGTGATTTGACAAGCTCTAATTATTTACAAGCATTACGCCGCTTTATTTCACGGAGAGGAAAGCCCATTAATATTTATTCCGACAACGGAACTACTTTTGTAGGAGCATATAATGAAATCTCTAACTTTTTAAAATGTAGCTGCAACTCCTTATCAGATAGTATGGCTCATGAAGGCATTAATTTTCATTTTATTCCGGCATATGCCCCACATTTCGGCGGTCTTTGGGAAGCGGGTGTAAAGTCAACCAAATTTCATTTCAATAGAGTGCTGGGCATTTGTAATTTAACCTATGAGGAATTAAATTCAGTAATAATCCAAATAGAAGCAATACTTAATTCACGGCCACTCACTCCCTTATCATAGAGCCCGGAAGATTTAATGCCTCTTACACCAGGCCACTTTTTAATTGGAAGAGCTCTCGCATCTCTGCCTGTCAAGGATCTCCGTGACCATTCATCTCATCACCTTACTCGACATCAGCGAGTCGAGCAGCTGCGACAGCATTTTTGGGCGAGATGGAACAAAGAATACATCTCCGAGCTTCAGCTTCGTGTAAAATGGAGAACTTCCAAGGACTCGTTAAAGCTGAACTCCCTTGTCATCATCAAGGATGACAGTTTGCCGGCGTTGAACTGGAAACTGGGTCGTGTCATCGCTCTTCACGAAGGCCTTGATGGAGTTGCCAGAGTTGTGGACATAAGAACTGCCACCGGCGTTATAAGAAGGGCATTTTCTAAAATTTGTCCATTGTTGGATGATTCCTCTTGAATGCAGACATTCAATGGCTGGGAGTATGTTCAAGCTTCTTAACAATACTACTTTAATTTTATATTTATTATTTTATTTTTGTAGAAGCTCCTTTTATAATCTTGCCAAACATAGTATACTGTAATGCTATAACTTTTATATCAGGCTTTTATTATAATATAGGGCCTATGACCCCTATAATTGTGAATGTCACTCACTCTCTTTTTCTACCTCACGGAATAAAGTTGTTAACAGTTGAGCTGTGCAATTCTTTTCCTTCACCACGACCTAATCGGGCTAATATAAAGCCCCATCGTTAACATAGAGTTTATCCTGCTGACCAACGTGGTATAGAGGAAGCCACTTATAGACTAACGTGATATCCGTGTGCTGAAGGAGTAAGAATACCATTCATCACCCCCGTCTTACCCGTAGGTGATCGTAAGGGATATAAAAAATACATGTAATATCTATGCAAAAAAAGAACTCATAAAAACGTAATTATACTCTTTTTTTTTTGTTTTGTTTTTATTTGTGGTGGGTTATGGTCGGCGCTCTTCTCGCACCACTCCGTCCGGGGCGACAGAGAGGCGTACGCACGCATACCCGTAACCCACCCATGAACCTCGCCTACGTCGTTGGACCGGCCACTGGAGCAGCGTGAACTTGTCGTCAGTGGCCGCCCCGACGGAATACCCACTGAGGGGAGGGGGGCTCTCCTTGAGCGACGTAAGGGCGGACTTCCGCAAGACTACTGCCTCGCAGAAGGCTGCGACCTCGTCCCAGTTCCTGACGCTGTCGAGCAGTGCCCTGGCGATGGTCAGGTCGGCACCGATGATTGCGACGAGTTCACGGCGCTGCTCTGCCCAAGCAGCACAGGCTTCGAGCGTATACTGCGCCGTATCCTCGTCGCAATCGTAGTGGTGGCAGGACGGTGTACTCTCCCTCCTAACGACCGTGTGCAGGTATTTGGCGATGCATCCATGCCCCGTCAAAACCTGCACCAGTCGGAAGGAGAGCACCCCGTGCCGCCGTGCCAACCACTGCATGAGTACCGGCCGGAAGGCCTCCACGGTCCGCACACCGAACCGAGGCCTCCCCAGCCGGACTGCCCAACGAGCGATGACGTCTCAATGGGCGTCGACGCGCCAGGCAGTGAGCTCCCTCAGGGAGACCACACCGTCCTCCGCTCGCACCCCCGACACCCGCCGATACAAATTCGCGAGCATTTCCGCCTTCAGGTCCCACGGGGGAGTCCCGGCCAACAGGCACGCTGCCTCCATCGCCACCGTGCGGTACCCGCGTACGGCCCTGACCGCCATGGCCCTCTGTGGTCGACACAGAAGAGCCCTGAGTCGGACGGTCAGGGTTCCCGCCCACACCGGTGCGTCGTACAGGGCCATCGACCGGACGACCCCCGCGTACAGCTGTCGGCACCTAGCGCTCGGTCCGTCTACATTCGACATAAGCCACGAAAGCCGACGAGCGCCGACGAGCCGCAGAGCGAGCCTTCGGAAATGCTCCCGAAACCGCCAATGCCCGTCAAGCACCAGGCCCAAATACCTCATATGGGCCCGAATGCTGATGTCAACTGAATTGACGGTGATCGAAACGCCGATGGGAGGGCCCATGCAGGGCCCATGGAGCAAGAGGGCCTCCGTCTGGGCCAGGGCCACCCCTAATCCCAGCGCCTCGATCTGCCTGACGATCTCTTCGGTAATTAAACCCAATAGCAACACGTCTGAGCAGCGTGGAATAATAGGTAAATTTCCTTCCTGTTACAGAGCAGTCTCGAACCCAGCAGTGAGACATATATTAGCTGAGATGAATAAGATGTTTTTCTTAATGATAATAATATCCAGTATTACGTGATGCGATGCCACGTCGCGTTATGCTAACGTGAAAGTAACTCGTTTAAGAATATTTTTATTGGTGGTCAAGAAACAGATACAGTACATAATGCTAGCAGTAGTCAATACCATCAATAACATGGGTTGATGTCGATGCCTTTAATGTTGATAATTCCCAGAAGCGATTTATTAATAAGATTATTAACAGAATAATTAATGGCGCTTTGAATTTCCCAATTAAGGGATATTCTAGTTATTACAGGTAAGCGCAAGCAATTATAATTAATTGGAAGTTGTCGTACTTCTAAATTTTTTTAAAGCTTGTTATAAAATATATTTGGTTTAAAAACCTTTGAAAAAAAGGGACGTCTTGTTGATCTAATGGTAGTCTTGTTGGTATAATCTTATAACTGCTGGTCTTGAAGTGTCGAGTTCGAATTATGGAAGATCCAAATTTAATCAGTATTAAATTTGATAAATGGGAAAAAAACTGTATTAAATCAGTATTTAATACAATGATGAGGAGATTAACTTTTGTGGAATGTTCTAGTTTCACTGTGGTTCTAAATTAAAACTACTGAGTACGGAGGTTTTTTTTTTAATATTTGGCAAAGAACTAAGGGTAAAAATTATTACAAAACTTTACAAATACCTGCTAAAATTGGTTTGAAATATTGATTTAGTACACCTCTACATTCATTCATCCATAAAGCATAAGACTATACACAAATATAAGATTCTATCTACTGACTAATTACTTATGGTGGTCATCGAGTTTTGTTATCATGCATTTTGATCATCATTATAATTTCAACTCACATACATCCCACTACTGGGTCTTTTCTGGAGTGGAAGGGAAATTTACTTACCTATTGTTTAATTTGGAATTTTCCGACTCTTGAAGCGATGTTATTTCGGGTACCGCACGGTATCGACCGAAGCGGCATGCCTACTGGCCGGGACACCCCCGTGGGACCTAGAGGCGGAGATGCTCTCCAACCTCTACCGGCGGGTTACCTCAGTGCGCGACGAAGGTGGCTCCCCATCGTTGAGCGAGATAGCCACCTGGCGCGAGCACGCCCGCCGAGACGTCATCGCCCGTTGGGTTACGCGGCTGGAGAGGCCTAGACACGGTGTAGTTACCGTTGAGGCCCTCCGGCCCGTACTGATGGAATGGATGGAGCGGCGGCACGGGGTCCTCACTTTCCGACTGGTGCAGGTGTTGACGGGGCACGGGTGCTTCGGGAAATACCTGCACACGGTCGTGTATAGGGAATGGACTCCGGCCTGCCACCATTGTGGTAGTGACGAGGACACGGCGCAACATACGCTCGAGGAATGTTCGGGCTGGGACGGGCAGCGCCGCGACCTCGTCGCTATTATCGGTGCCGACCTGACGCTGCTGGCTGTCGTGAGGGCGATGGTCGACAGCGTCAGGAACTGGAACGCGGTCGCCGCCTTCTGCGAGGTTGTCATCTCGCGGAAGGAGGCGGCGGAACGAGTCCAGGAGGATTCCCGCGACCTGGGCCGCCGTCAGCGGCCGGGGCGGCGCAGGCGCGAATACCTGCGCCTGATGCCGCCCTAACCGAGGCCTCGGGTGATCGGACCGGGGAATTGTCCGGTCACCCGACGTGAGGCCACCGCGTGAGGGCGACGCCCCGACGGCGAAATCTGTCGGGGCGTCGACGAGAGGAACCCGCGAGGGTAAACCGCCGGGCGGACCACCGAAGACAAAGATCAGGTACCGGTGGTCCGCTCGCACGGCGAAAAGAGAGGAGTTTTACGGTGGGTCTATGGGGTCACGCGCCGCCTTTCCGTCACCTCGGACCGATTTGGCGGGGCGAGACGCATCCATAGTCCACCAATAAAAAAAAATAAAAAAGAAAGTGATGTTATTTGCTTGAGTTCCTTAGTCGTCTTATACAATCAAGCAGGATAAAGGAAGATGTGAAGATCACCATCAGGTCAAAACTGGTCTTAAATAAAAAAATACAGTATAATTTTATAACAAAATAGCAAAAGTTTTGGAAAACACCCATCAAACAATTTAAGACAAGTTTATAAAAAGGGCTCTCATTAAAATGTTTTTATTCGGTTACGGACTTTTTTAATAAGACAGAAAAATTATGATTTGCGAATAAAATTAAAATAAATATATTATGTAATTATAAATGAAAAATTTTTTGTTCAAATTATATGCTTCAATTATTGAGCAGGTTCTTCTTCATAATTGGTAAGAAGAAAGTCATATTTTACAACAACCACGTGAAGGTATGGTGGATTATTATTTCAACTCGCAAGTAGAAAATATTTGCTTTTTTACTATTATTTATTTTAAAATAAAATACTTCATCTTGGTCCAAAAAAAAACAATAAAAACACGCACAGCAAGTTACAGATACAAATAATGACGAAGAAATATGCGAGACTTTTTTATAATAAGTTACACTATTAAGCCGCACTTCGTGCAATATGTTTGTTATTTTTGAGTTGCAAGGGTGAGTATATCGCCTAGATCTATTAATTTTCGCTACATACTACGTCAACAATTACATTTCCAAGGAGGGTTGATGTAGGGCAGGCGGCCCGGTCATAAAACTATTGCCAATCATTTTTGTAATATGTATTCGTTCGTACTTATTGCCACGACTCCAAGTTGGGATGAGAGCAGGAGATTGATGGTTAACGTCAATTAGTCGAATGCAAAATGTAGGTTTTTTCATACTTGCTACGAGTGCACACAATACACGCATCATCATGTAGCCTCTTACCGTCTACTGCGAGACGTAGGCCTCATGCTTCGTCACACGCCGCCGTCCGCCTCTAACAACTCCCAGCAACTTTCACTAGGTCTTTTGTCCACCTAATGAGAGGTTGTTCAATACATGGTCGCTACTCGAAAACCTTTTGGAGTGAAAACTTATTTTGGTACACTGTACACAGATTATTTTTTTTTCCTTAGACTGTAAGTGAGGCTGATCCATCACGCTTTCGGGTGAAGTCGGGACCGCCGAATGTACCCGAACGAGAAAGATACAGTCTGTTGATCTTCACTGCTGTGTCGCTGTATTTACTATATTCAATTTATATGTAATAATTGTTATTATTAATTATTATCCAATAGTTTTTAATAGTTATTATTGATACGTAATAATAATTATTTTAAGAATCATATTTTGGTTTATATTGTGAGGTTAGTGTATGTAGTTAACGGTTTATCGTACATACATACATATCATCACGCCATATCCCTTGCAGGGTAGGCAGAGAGAACAGAGTGCCAGAGAACTCCATCCTTGCATACTTCGCTTCCTCAACACTCATAATTCTCTTCATACACGCTCGCCGGTTTCGGAGACTCTTGACTCCACCTTCCTACAGTACGTGACCAATCTGGTCTAGGTAGGTGAGTCTCGGTCTCCCCCGGTACCTACATCCTTCCATTTTCGCATTGTATATCTTCTTAACCAGACGTTCGTTCGGCATTCTTTCCACATGTGCGAACCATCGGAGCATCCCCTTTCGCATCTTTACACCAATACTCTCTTTCATAATATAATACGGTTTATCGTAGTAATGTTATATAATGAAAAAACATTAAACATTATATAAAACATTTATTTTTTTCATAGTTTTAAGTTTTCACTTCTATCGGCAAAAAAGCAGTCATGAGGACTGCCTCATGACTGTTTTTTCTCCCTAATAATCATTAGTTCATCGAGTAATGTGGCCTGCTCATTACCATTTCAGCGTGCTAATTCTTCGTGCTACATACATCTTTATACGCACGAGTAATTCCAATCACTATTGACAACCGGCTCTCCATTTGTAGTGATTGTTACCCCTTTTGGAAAGAGATGTCCCCAATATTAGACGCTGATAAATTGATGGATGGAAAGAAATAACAGTAAAAAAAATAGAATTATGTGTTTGTTGTTATTTAATCGGGTTTTATAAAAGAATTATGTGTGTTTAATACAGAAAAATACATACATGACGGCACTTCCGTTTATTGTACGTGCTAACCAGAAACATGTTAACAACGCATTCACTGATTGCGCCACCTAGCGCGTCATTCGCTCCCTACCACACAAACTTGTTTTAAGACACGTATAAAGGAAAGCGAGGGAGCTCCGTTTAACAACCACCCGATAAGTCTACTAAAAGGATTAGGGAAGCTCTACGAGCGCATAGTCCTCAGTAGGCTTAGAACATTCGCCGAGGCTAATAACCTCATTCCAGACGCGCAATTCGGCTTCCGCGCGAGGCACAGCTGTGTACAACAAGTTCACAGACTAGTAGAATACACAAATGGTCAGTTCATGATGAACAGATTCACGGGTGTATTATTCCTAGACGTAGCGAAAGCATTCGATAAAGTATGGCACGAGGGCCTCATTTACAAACTTTGTCATCTAAAGATCCCCGATTACCTTATTCTAATAATACATGACTACTTAAGTCATCGCAGCTATCGCTACAGGGTAGAAGGGACTCTGTCTACTTTCCACCCTATCAAGGCTGGCGTCCCTCAGGGGTCCGTCCCTCCCCATTCCTATTTACGCTATACGCTATCGACATATCCAAATTTAATAGAGTCCACAAAGCGCTTTACGCTGACGACACCGCACTCTTTTGTGCAGGTAAGACCCCGACAGCAGTAGTTAAGACTCTCCAAACAGCGATTTACCGCCCTAGGCAATTGGTTTAGGAAATGGAAACTTGAAATCAACCCCGATAGGAGTCAGGTGGTCATGTTCACTCGTAGAACTGCCCGCACCTACTCTATAGATAGTATTCCGCCCCTTAAGCTCTTCAACAAGCCTGTCACTTGGAGCAGGCAAGCCAAGTGCCGTTTTTTCTTTTTTGCGTTAGGCTATGGACGTGGTCGCGCACCGCCAAATCAGTCCGGGGCGACAAAAGAGGCGGCGCGCAATCCCATAGACCTACCCTGCAAGCACCTATCTTCGTCGTGCGAGCGGGCTACCGGTACCCGAAATACCGATCCTTGTCTTCGGTGGCCCGCCCGGCGGTTTACCCTCGCGGATTCCTCTCATGTCGACGCCCCGACAGCTTTCGCCGTCGGCGCGTCACCTTCACGCGGTGGCCTCATGTCGGGTGACCGGACAATTCCCCGGTCCGATCACCCGAAGCCTCGGTTAGGGCGACATCAGGCGCAGATATTCGCGCCTACGCCGCCCCCGCCGCTGGCAGCGGTCCGAGTCACGGGAATCTTCCCGGACTCGTTCCGCCACCTTTTTCTGCGAGATGACAGCCTCGCAGAAGGTGGCGACCGCGTCCCAGTTCCTGACGCTGTCAACCATCGCTTTCGCGTCAGGTCGGCACTGATGACAGCAACAAGGTCACGGCGCTGCCCGCCTGCTGCTCTGTGGCCTCCACAGAACAGCCTTGAGCTGGGCGTTCAGAGCCCACACGGGTGCGCCGTACATGACCATTGATCACCCCCGCATACAGCCGTCGGCCCTCGAAACTGGGTCCGCCCACGTTCGGCATGAGCCGCGATAGGGCGGACGCCGCGCCGACCAGCCGGGGAGCAATCCTGTGGAAATTCTCCCGGAACCACCAACGCCCGTCGAGCACCAGACCCAAATACTTCATATAGGCCTGGATACTGATGTGGATGGAGTTGACGACTAACAAGGCGCCGATAGGCAGCCTGACGCGGGGCCCATGGAATAGAAGGGCCTCCGTCTTATTTAGGGCCACCCTGAGCCCCAGCGCCTCGATTCGCCTGACCATCTCCTCGGTGCCGAGAGTGGCCAGGCTCGCCGCCTCTTCGAATGTCCTGCCCCGGGCTGTGATGAGCGTGTCGTCAGCATATAGAATATCACGCTCAGCCCAGCTCTCAACGCCCAGTCGTAACCGATGTCCCACAGAGTCGACCCCAACACCGACCCCTGCGGAACACCGCACGGCATGGGCATCCGCACAATGTCCCCTGCAGGACTCGCGCAGAGGACACTGCGCCCCTCCAAATAGTCTGCCACCAGCCGCCTCAGGTACAAGGGCACTCCATGGAATCGGAGCGCCTCCCTGATGCAGCTGAATGGCAAACTATTGAATACGTTGGCGATGTCCAACGACACCGCCAATAGCACTCCTCTGCCGGCGACAGCCTCCGCGGCCGTTTGCCTCAGGCGTAGCAGGGCCCCGATGGTCGAACGTCCCCTTCGAATGCCGAATGAGCGTCCGACAGATCAGGCCCCACCTCTTCCAGATGTCGGACGATGCGGGCAGCGAGGACACGCTCCAGCAGCTTACCCACATCGTCCAGAAGCACTATGGGCCTGTAGGCCGACGGCGAATCCGGGGGCCGTCCCGGCTTTGGCAGGAGAACCAACCTCCCCTCCTTCCAGCACTCAGGGAACTGTCCAGACGTCAAACAGGCGTTGTACAGTTGCCTGAGGCGAGGTCCCAGATGCTCGAGGAGCAACGTCAACACCCGGACTGGAATTCCGTCCGGGCCGGGGGCCGTGGTGGTGGAACGAATCTTCGCCACAGCCGCCCCCACTTCTGACTCCGTTACGGGCGGAACACTCTCGTCGGCCTCCCGGTCGTGATCTGGCGAATCTATGACCGGGGGCGTGTGCTCCGACTTCCGCGGGAACAGCTACTCGACCACCCTAGCAAGCCAAGTACCTAGGTGTAACCTTTGACGACCGACTCAGCTTCGCCCCTCACATAAATGTTGTCCGCGCACGTGAAGAATTTGTGATGGGACGCCTCCATAGCTTACTAAACGCTAGGTCAAAATTACCCTTGATCAGCAAGGTCTGACTATACACCGCTTGTATACGGCCGATTATGACCTATGCTAGCGTAGTGTTCGCCGAGGTTAAGGCACACAGGATCCACCGGCTACAGATACTTCAAAATAGGTTCATACGCCGAGCTACGGGAGCACCGTGGTTCATACGAAACGTCGATCTTCACATCGTTCGAACTGCCGGGCTTCAGGCAGTTTATGACACAGTGCTCCTGGAGCTACTTTGACCGAGAAGTCATCGCCCGTTGGGCTACGCGGCTGGAGAGGCCTAGACACGGTGTCATTACCGTTGAGGCCCTCCGGCCCGTACTGATGGAATGGATGGAGCGGCGGCACGGGGTCCTCACCTTCCGACTGGTGCAGGTGTTAACGGGGCACGGGTGTTTCGGGAAATACCTGCACACGGTCGTGCACAGGGAATGGACTCCGGGCTGCCATCATTGCAGTAGTGACGAGGACACGGCGCAACATACGCTCGAGGAATGCTCGGGCTGGGACGGGCAGCGCCGCGACCTCGTCGCTATTATCGGTGCCGACCTGACGCTGCCGGCTGTCGCGAGGGCGATGGTCGACAGCGTCAGGAATTGGGACGCGGTCGCCGCCTTCTGCGAGGCTGTCATCTCGCAGAAGGAGGCGGCGGAACGGGACCGGGAGGATTCCCGTGACCCGGGCCGCCGCCCGCGGCCGGGGCGGCGCAGGCGCGAATACCTGCGCCTGATGCCGCCCTAACCGAGGCTTCGGGTGATCGGACCGGGGAATTGTCCGGTCACCCGACGCGAGGCCACCGCGTGAGGACGACGCCTCGACGGCGAAATCTGTCGGGGCGTCAACAGGAGAGGAGCCCGAGAGGGCATACCGCCGAGCGGGCCACCGAAGACAAAGATCGGGTACCGGTGGCCCGCTCGCATGGCGAAGAAGAGGTGCTTACAGGGTGGGTTAATGGGGTTGCGCGCCGCCTCTTCCGTCACCCCGGACCGATTTGGCGGGGTGCGACGTCCATGGCCCACCACAAAAAAAAAAAAAAAAAAAATGGAGCTACTTTGACTCTGCCATTACTCACCCACTAGTGGTTGGGGCGGCTTCCTACACACCATCTCGCATATCAAAAATCCGACGTCCGCGACACGCGATCGAAGATGACGACGACCCCATCACACTCGCTCAACTAAGAGCTTATACGGCCCGCGAGTCCATTACACAAAAAGATCCACGGTTTAGTCCTCGCCGTCGAGATGCGAAATCGCGGCGCGCAAAAATCCCTGACCCAAACGTGGGTACGGCCACTTTGCCTCCAGCGACGCCCCAAGCCGAGGTCTGTTCCCCACAAGGAGAGCCCTTGGGCGATGTCGCTTAGTTTACTTTATTCGGGTTGAGAGCCCTCAGCGCTCACCCATTATCCGTGTAAAGCTGTGAAAGCCATCTCGACTAACAGCAGCCGCAGTGAATTACTTTTTAGTAGGTATTCCAGCCCCGGGGTGGGCGAGTCCCACACTCCCCGACTAGTGGGGGTAGTGCGTAAACGCATTTTTTAAGCACCACTGCGTTAACAAAAAAAAAGAAAAAACCGTTTAGCAATCTAGGCCCGCGAGTGACACGGTGCACATGTCGTATATCGCATACTAACTTACGTCAGCCATGTGGGCCTCGCTCATGTTGTCACTTGTGGGAGAGCGGTGCCATGGCTGCCGCGCTTGGCAGGTGGGCTGACGGTAGCTAGGTAGGCTGATTGTACGTTTCCCGGCAAAGAGCTGTTGCTCGTTCTTTCAGAGAACTCTTGGGCGATTTCACTGAGGAATCCACGGGCAGGTAAAGGGGTGGCACCGGTTGTAGTCTTGTCCCGTGGTCGCACAGGAAAGACTATCCTGTGTCATCCATCCATACTATACAGTTGTTTGTACAAAGATGATTGCCTAATTGCCTGAGTCTGTTCTGTGGTCTGGTGCTCTCACTTAAGGTGTGAGCTGTAATAGGTATATAGCTGTAAAAATAATTGTGATTACTTGCAGTACTGGCATTTGCAACTTTATATCCGCATTTTTGTTTCTTATGCCTGACGCATTCGTCTACATATATTAAAAAATTCGGTTAAAGTATATTGTAAATAAATAAACAAATCTAGTGGATCAATACAAAAATTTGAGGTAGATTGTTCTATTATGCTGCTTGCCGAGCTAATTATAAAATAACCATATCTTATTTCGTGCTTCTCGAAAGTATTCGTGTTATCTCTAAGAGATAAATATGTTAAATTCAATTTGATATCCATTAAAGAATATAATAAAGAAATACAAAATATTAGAGTATACCGTTCTCGTCTTTCAATAGCGGATTAGAGTAGCGATTACTCGCTCTTTTTAGAAGATGTCATTAGGTCGCTAGCCCGTCTGACACCATTTGCAATAAAAACATACCCAACATAATCTTCATTGAAGGGATAATAAAAATTAGATTTACTTAATCCCTATGTTGGATGCCTTAAGCTCAACGAAATTCCTTTTTACCAAAAAATTTCTTTTAAAAGAATTCTTGGAAAGTCTCATTTACATATTTGTCGTTGCCGACGGAAAAAATTAAAATTATATTCAATTATCTATACATTTGTTCTCGTAGTCGATGTTTGTTTAAAAGTTATAAAAGAAAATGTTCCTACATATTATCTAATTAGTTATCATTATTATTTGAAAGTCGTTTTTAGTAAATGCCATATATCTTCCAAAACAGTGTATCAAGATTAATATAAATACGTTATCTTGAAGATAATGTATTTATATTAATCTCCTCCAATTTAAGTAAATATAACAAAATGAATACATCACCATCATCATCTCAGCTCATATACGAGGGCGGTCCGATAAGTACTTAGCCCCACCGCCCGATAGCACCACTTTCGCAAAAATAATTTACTATCATATAGTTCATTCTTGTAGACGGTTCCTGTCAAAATTTCAGCTGAATTGGACTGGTAAATTTATTATGGTAGAGTGTTGAAGCGAGCAAATCGGAGTATTTTATAAAAATGGAAAAGAGCAATATCGATCGGTGATTCGATCTTGTTTTTGGATTGGAAATCACGCAGTGAAATTAAAAAGCGCTTGGATGCAGTATACGTTCACTCTTTTTCTTCGATGATAACCATCAAAAAATGGTATAACGAGTTTCAATGTGGTCGTATGTCGGTTTTTGATGAGCCATGCCCAGGTGTCTCGAAAACAACTACCACGGCGGAAAACATAACGAAAATCCATGATCTCGTATTGGCAGACCGCCGATTGAGAGTGCGCAAGATAGCTGAGCCAGTAAGCATTTTTGGGCATAAGTAAACTATCGGCGCGATGGATGCTGCGTTTGCTCACTCCGGATAACAAGCGCAACCGCAAGGCCACTTCAGAGCTGTGTTCGAAGCTGTTTAAGCGCAATCCGAAAAATATTATTCGTCGTTTTGTGACCGTCGATGAAACATGGATGCATTGGTACAAACCAGAGATTCGTATGTCCTACTGTATATTTCCTACACACTGGCAAAGAAATTGACCTACTATACCACGCTGGTCAGATGTTTGTACGGGTACGTGTTGGTATACAATGAATTCATTCATCAAAAATTACCGTGAAAATTTTACATTTACATACGCTTTTTTTATTGCTTTTGGTGGCAAACGAGCAAGCAGCACAGCTGATGGTAAGTGTTACTGCCGCCCATGGACCTTTGCTATACCAGAAGTATAGCTGGGCTGCTGCCTACCAATATAAACCCCAAACCCGCCCAGTTGGGCTTCCGGCTCTCTCGCTCACCAAACGAAGCGCAACAGCATATTGCCATTACTCAAACGTCGATCATCTGCGAGAGTGTGGTACTACCCCGGACGCACCGGCCCGCGGCTGTAGACAGAGAACTGTCCACAGCGTGGTCCTACCACTATTAAATCGCTATCTTATCATAATTATAAATGTCGGTAATATTAAAAAATAACATGACGAAAAATAAACGTCGCCATCTGTTAGCAAATCCTAATAATTGTTGAGATTTTCACAAAAAAAAACTTGCAAAGTAATTACACATTGAGCAAATAGCTATAAAAAAAACGAATTTTGTAACGCTGCGAATTATTCGTACGTGTCTAAATGTTTAGTTACTAATTTTAAAGCTTACGTCGATATGTAAAAAGGGACTAAATATATTGTGTTTAGCTCAAAATATTCTGCAGATTTTGCACAATTTCATCTTTAGCCCGCCATGTTTTAGAAGGTCCCTTTTATGTTTTTAATATTTATAATTGAAAATATACACAATATATTTGTGATAGCACCGAGTAGCGGTGACCAGATTCCAGTTATTGATAGTTATTTACATAGATTTTGGAACCCTAATTCGGGGTACAGAATTACTGACGCGATAGTCCTGATGTTTGGAAGTTAATAACGAAATTCGAGACAAAAGCTATTCATTGGAAATTGTGAAAACATATATTACTCGTTAATATGGCATATCTTATTTTAAAGAATATAATAGTGCATCCGCCTGCATTTGCAATGGATGGGAGACTACCGCTGTAGATTAGATACCGTCTATCTATCAAGACCTGACGTCAAATGTTGCAAGTTAGATTTGCATGCAAATTTATGTTCTAAGCAAAGAAAATAAAGTATGATATAAAAGGTTTACTAATTATGGATATGCAGAAAAGAGCATGAAAGCAAAATTAATGCGGTCGAAATGCGATCTCTACGGAAAATCTGTGGAGTTAGGCTGACCGACCGTATTCGCAACGACGACGTAAGAGAGCGAGTAGGTATGAAAGAGAGTATTGGTGTAAAGATGCGAAAGGGAATGCTCCGACGGTTCGGACATGTGGAAAGAATGCCGAACGAACGTCTGGTTAAGAAGATATACAATGCGAAAGTGGAAGGATGTAGGTACCGGGGGAGACCGAGACTCACCTACCTAGACCAGATCGGTCATGTACTGAAGGAAGGTGGAGTCAAGAGTCTCCGAAACCTCCGAGCGTGTATGAAGAGAATTTTGAATGTTGAGGAAGCGAGTGAAGTACGCAAGGATAGAGTTCTCTGGCACACTGTTCTCTCTGCCTACCCTGCAAGGGATATGGCGTGATGATATGTATGTATGTATGTGGGTTACCTAATTCCAAAATAAGTCTTACTTAATATTCAACTAGCAATACAGCGCTTCAAAAACAATATTTGTTTATGCAATTTCATGCAGATGCTGACCTTTAAAATTGTTTTTAGTTTTTTTTCGTCGGCTATTATAAATTTATCTAAAAATAATAGGTATTAACATAGAGTTTTGTTAGGTGAGATCTATTTAAGTAGGTATACTATTGAATATTCAACTCCCAAATGGAAATAATGAAGCCCTCTTGACAGGTTGGTCGGTGATCGATGTTCAGTCAACGCAAGAAAATGCTGTTACTTTCTGAACAATGGTTGCTTTCTTAATTCTCGATTTTCAATATTGGAGACGATCACATTTCGGGCAAACATCTACGGCAACGAAAGGTTTTCATAGGATTAAAAAATCTACAATACCTATTACCCTCTTTCGCTAATTAAACCATGACGTCATGACTTTTTGTATTCATATTTCCTCTACGGTATTAGTATAAGTAAATATCATTTCCTTTTATGCCTCAGTCGTATGAGACCACCTAAGGATGTAAGCAAACAATTTTCTCTCAAGAGCAAAAAGCCTTTAAATAAAACAATTTCTCAACCTATCTCGCAGTCCGGTCAACACGTTCTGCTTACATAACATACTTCGATATTTACGACCAGCAGGTTAGTAAGCAACTAACAGTACATTAGCACATAGAAAATATCCAAAATAGCGCGAAAATACCTCAAGAAAAATATTTCTAATAGGTTTAATTTGATAAAATCATTCAAAGCTATTTAATCAAAATGCCAAGTCGTCCTCAAAATTTTATTTATATTTCCAAGGCTATTGCGATTTTCTTTAAAAAAAAAAGAATATTATTTTTTAACGAAACTCGGTAAGAGTGTTGGGTCACAGATAAATAAAACACCGGTCCGAAGATTCAATTTAAAAATAAATGTAATATTTCTTTCATTTAGTGTTGCTCGCTAAGATTTTGGCAATATTGGTGAATGAACCTGATTGCACAAATTGAAATGATAATTGAATTCATGTTGCTGAAGATGTTGAATTTAGCTGTGAATTTTGTATTTAAGATTGGTAATCTCTTTTTATTTGTATATGCGGTACATCATTTGTACTATGGAAAATCGAGCCTCGCTTTTTTCTTTTGTAAAATTTTATTTTTCGGCAAAAGTATTTATTTAGCGACAATGCAAATTCAGGAAATGGTTTTAAAAGATTTCCTTTATCTTTTTCGTGAAAATTACCAATTTTCATCAAGGAGATCTATAAACATATACATAAAAAGAAAGCTTATTATTAACATATAAAAAAAAGAAATTTATTAATTGTTAATCAAATTATATACAAGTGACAATCCTCGTTTATATAAATTTTACTCTAAATAATTAGACTATTCTACAAAAAAATTAATAATTATTAAGAGTTCTAAGCGACGATATAATACAGGGTGGAAGTAGACAGCTCCCGAAAACAAAGACAGGTAACCCTACTAGTCCTACTTGTAATGAAATCGATTCGGATGAAAAATATTTTTTTTCACCACGCGAGGTCGTTGAACTCTTGAACATATGATCGTGAGTTTTGAATAGATTGCGTCTTTTCTCATCTGAGTAAAGTTACGTATTTTTTATGTAATTTTCGTTACATGGCACTGTGTTAATACGATGGTATGTGAAAAAAACTTAAAATTCGTTGTAAAAAAAAAAAAAAATATCCGGATCTATTTTTTGTTTCTAGCCTATCATTACAAGTAGGACTAGTAAGGTCACCTGTCTTTGTTTTCGGGAGCGGTCCCCTTCCACCCTGTAGATAAAATAGGTCATCAAAGATATAACCCAAAATAGTCTTTGGAAAACTACGAGTTTCAAGAACGCAGCTGGCAGTACTATGACAGTTCTGACATATTTGACAAGGTAAAGTACATGGCAACTTGAAGCAAAGCCCTCTTTAAACTACTAATTGTGAACCGTTGTTCCAATCACGTTAAATTTCTCATAGAAAATCTAATTATTTACTTGAAGTAGCATCAATATCCTCAGCTGTTCCACTTATACAATTATGTGGTCATTGCTCTGATCATGTGGATGTCGTTATTCTATATAATCTATCAACACAAAGGTTTAAAAAGTATATTCTTGTAAAAACCAGATGATACGTGATAATATTAATTATAAAAGTAATAGTTAATAAAATTAATTAAAATTACTGAAATATAGCATTTAATATGCTTGATTATTTATAAAAATCCGATTACGAGCGAGAAATGATTGTCACAAGTGGGATTCGAACCCACGCCTATTGGAAATCCGTTCCAATCGTGCTGTCACTTACACCATCGTGAATTATTGT
This sequence comes from Lymantria monacha, assembly GCA_905163515.2. Lineage (NCBI taxonomy): Eukaryota > Metazoa > Arthropoda > Insecta > Lepidoptera > Erebidae > Lymantria > Lymantria monacha. The sequence continues at coordinate 36,812,224 of LR991084.1, read as the reverse complement.
AAGACATTCTCGCATCGTACTATATTCTCGTCTAAAAACTTACATCAATACAGAGAAAAAAAAAGTAAAAATATAATAAGAAAAATAAAAAAAAATATACAAATATAATAATAGTCTAAAAACTTACACCATTACATTACGGAGACTTACACCATCGTGAATTATTGTAGGACATTCAATTTTCGCATCGTATTATATTTTCGTCTTTAAGGAGAATATACTACAATAACATACGGTGGTGTAAGTGGCAGCACGATTGTACGGATTTCCAATAGGTGTGGGTTTATAAATCAATTAAATTACAGTGCTTAATTGTATAACCATGTTAATTGTTTTTAATATTTAAAAATGTTCCTCTATATAATGTGATAAAATAAATCATATTTTATATATGAAGTGGCGTTATATAGCTGTGCTCCTTCAAGAGATTTTATTTATTTAAAGTTTGAACTTGAACAATCAATTTAAACCAAAATATAAAATTGATAAATCTTATACAATACATTTCTTTATAAATTATAAAACATTTTTTAAATTGAGCCAACAAAAAATAAAGAAAAGGTAATTCAAGCCGTCGCCATTAATTGGGTGCTAACAATCAAATTTCGTTTTCTCTGGGAACTTTGGTAGAACTTGTTATATCATATTCACTACTCTTTAGCATTTTCTCTGCATTGCATGACATAAAATACCAGGAAAATTATTTAATAGAATACTAAAAACACAAATATATTGAATAAAAATTACACCGCCCATGACATTTTCAGATTCCCGCCAAAATTCCTCTTTCAAATGATGTTTTTTTATACTATAATTCTTACGTACCTTCGGCAGAACTAACAAACTCCATATCCACCCCATCGTATTTTAGGGGGGTAAAACAATATTGCTCATGATTGTTTCGGATAAAGTGAACAAAAATATATCATTCTGTTCTTGTGATAAAAACAATATATCTTATGTTTTGTTTTAATTCAGTGATGTTTAACTAGTGAATTATTTTACCTTTGTTTATACACAATGGCGCGAAGTTTCTTATTTAGGTAATGGAGTTAGTTTCTTATTATATTGTACACTTATGATAAACGATGATGAACTGGCTATCGATAACTGTATGATGAAAATCAAATACATCCAAATACCGAATATTATTACAGCATTTCTCATTTTGGAATACGCAATTACTTTAGTATGAATATAACAATTATATAGACCTATCTCTCGAAGCTCGAAAATGTAATGTCTCAATTCTATACACATATACATTTCATATCTATAAAATAGAAACTTATAACCTACTAGCTTCTGCCCACGGCTTCACCCGCGTAAAAGGTTACTTTCTTAAGGTTTTTACCACTATTTTTATTTTACCCCTTAAGGATATTTTTTTTACAAAATTTTAATGTCAAATTTATTTATATCTAATCAATAGCCTAAAAATATGTTTCAAGCTTTTGTGGCTTTAAAAATGACGATATTTCCTTGCAACTTATCATTCCCCTTTACAACCCTTTTTTGCATTAAAAAGTAGCCTATGTCCTTTATCAGGCTCTAGGCTAACTGTGTACCAAATTTCATTTAGATCGGTTCAGTAGTTTTGGCGTGAAAGAGCGACAGACACACAGAGTTACTTTCGCATTTATAATATTAGTAAGAATTTAATGAATCAATATGAAAGTTGGTATAAGTATGTATTTTTTCACGGAGAAGGTTTATGTTATCCCCATTGATATAACTCGCCACTAGGCAACTCAAAATATCCACTTCTACAAACAAATCAACGAGCTGAACTTGCTAGATTAAAATAAAAATGAATGGCTAAAATATATATACGCGTATAACTTTTGAACGAGGATCCCAAATTGGATAATTCTTTTTTTGTGTGTTCATTATAATCAGGACAAGGTTTGTATTAAAGAAAATTAAAAAAACTATCAGATCTCAAGCAGCTCTTTGTAATTAAATCTCATAATATGTGGAGTGTGTGAATGAGATAGAAGGCTGTGAGAGATTATCAATATATTGACAGAACATTGACATATTGACGTATCAGTAAGTGAGTCAGGTCAGCTAGTGTCTAATAAAAAATTACACCTGAAACTATCACATATCAATCTTTATTCATCATTTCATCATTCATCATCATTTCAGCTCATATATCTCCCACTGTTGGGTACGAGCCTCCTCCACAATGGGAGGGAGAGTAACCTACTATACCACGCTGGTCAGACGTGTTGGTATAGGGTTTTGTTTCGAGTTTTCCTTCTCTTGCAAAGCTGTTACAAGCGTTTTATATCCCATAGTCATCTCTTACGATCACCCACGGGTAAAACAGGAGGTGGTGAATTGTATTCTTACTCCGTCACCACACGGAAATCTCTATTCAGTTTGCATTAAATAGATATTACGTTTCCATCAATATCAGAATTATATAATAACCAAAAACGTTATTGTAAGAGAATCATTTCGCAGAAATAAATAAAACTTTATGCTAACAAACTTTATAAATACAAATGGATAAAAAGGATGAATTTGATTGTTGAATTAATTGACATGTCTACGTCGCAATTTAATACTGCACGTAGAACTAAGCCGTTGAATTTAAGCCACCCCTGGCCCCTGGCCAAAGTGACGATTCAATAAACACTTCCTACTAATTGGCTCTGAGAATATAATTTTTTTTTTGGAGTACTTAACGTTCAGATTTTAGTGAATAACATTCGTTTCATAGAAGCTTACTGTCGAGAGCTATAAGGAAAGTTCCCGAAATACTATACCTAAGCACATATACCTACACCTTTGTTTTTGGCGACGGGCTATGGAGTGGTAACACCCCGCTAAATCCGTTCGGGGCGATAGAAGAAGCAGCGCGCGCCCCAATAGACCCGCCCTACACCTAAGTCTAATTCTTACTAAACATATTATACTATTAAAAAAAAAAAAAAAAACAGTAAATAAATAATATTTATAGATACACCCACTGAGTTTCTTGCCGAATCTTCTCAGTAGCGGTTACATGCCGAACCCGTAGAAGTTTATTATATTAATTTAAAAGGTTAAAATTGACAATATGTAAGTGCCCTCGCAGGGTTTATACATAATAAATGAATTTAATTTTGAACTTAACGTGATTTAAAAGACAGCATAGATAATGTAATGGACTAATTTCCTACCTCTCGTGGCCAATAATATGGTTCAATCCACTCAAAATATTTCCATATGCGATATGTAAACAATTGTTCTTCTTCTCTCATCATTCTCTTACTCTTATCCCAATTACTTGGGGTCGATATAATATGTACTTTTATTTCATAATACATATTGTAAAAGTTATTGGCAATAATTTAATGACCGGCCGCCTGCCAGATGGCAGCTCTCCTTGGGAATGTAATTGTTGACAAAACGGCATCAGATGGATTTCGCCCAGGTCGTTATAAGGCTCTTAGTCATCTTTTACGACATCCACGAGCAAAGTAAGGGTTGGTGGTATTCGTCACCGCTACTACACAGCGAATTGTTCTTCTTCTTTATCTAAATATAATTGACTTTAATATTTACTAATAATAATAAATAATTTGGAAAATCCAAAAGCGCACGCCTCATAATTTTTATATTATTTATCTTTTACTATTAGTCAATGCCAGAAATAAAAATAAAATTAAAGAAAAAGCCTTTTTTAAAAACATACTTTTATTATTTGCTAATAAAATAAAAAGTTAAAAATAAATTAACTCTAATAAGACATATAACACTTTATAAGTTAATTGTAACCTATAACGATAATTAAGCTTCTTCGTCTATTACAAAATAATTCCATATCGTACATAATTATATATTTTTAACACTAAAACTTTTCACCATAATTATTAAATCTGCCCGTTTCTATCACAGACCCAATTTTATAAATAAAAGCGTGTACATTTTGATGGTATGATTAAGGACATTTGGCATCTTCTTTTTCCTATGGCCAGCTTCCAGGTCCAACTTCAGACCCTGGTTACCATATAGTATTAAAGTACTCGTCAAGATGAATCAAACGAGTCCAAGCTCGATGGAGTTGCGTCGTTTAATTACGGAGTTCCTATGGCCCGCTTCCAGGTCGATTGTCAGACCCTAGTTACCATATAGTATTAAAGTACTGGTCAAGACGAATCAAACGAGTCCGAACTCAATGAGGTTGCGTCGTTTAATTACGAAGTTACTATGGCTAGCTTCCAGGTCCATGGTCAGACCCTGGTTTCCATACAGTATCAAAGTACTCACCAAGACGAATCAAATAAGCCCAATGTCGATGGGGTTGCGTCGTTTAATTACGAAGTTCCTATGGCCAGCTTCCAGGTCCATCGTCAGACCCTGGTTAGCATATAGTATCAAAGTACTCGTCAAGACGAATCAAACGAGTCCAAACTAGATGGAGTTGCGTCGTTTAATTACGGAGTTCCTATGGCCCGCTACCAGGTCGATCGTCAGACCCTAGTTACCATATAGTATCAAAGTACTGGTCAAGACGAATCAAACGCGCCCGAACTCGATGAGGTTGCGTCGTATAATTACGGAGTTCCTATGGCGAGCTTCCAAGTCCATGATCAAATCCTGGTTACCATACAGTATCAAAGTACTTGTCAAGACAAAATAAAAGATTCTTATTCTTATTCTTAATAGACGAATCAAGCGAGCCCAAACTCGATGGGGTTGCGTTGTTTAATTAGGGAGTTCCTATGGCCGGGTTCAAGGTCCACCTTCAGACCCTGGTTACCATATAGTCTCAAAGTACTCGACAAGACAAATCAAACGAGGCTAAACTCGAAAGGATTGCGTCGTTTAATTACGGAGTTCCTATGGCTAGCTTCCAGGTCCATGCCCAGACTCTGGTTTCCATATAGTATAAAGTACTCACCAAGGCGAATCAATTAAGCCCAAACTAGATGGGGTTGCGTCGTTTAATTACGGAGTTTCTTTGGCTCGCTTCCAGGTCCATCGTCAGACCCTGGTTACTAAATAGTATTAAAGTAATCGTCAAGACAAATCAAATGAGGAAAAACTCGAAAGGGTTGCGTCGTTTAATTACGGAGTTCCTATGGCCAGCTTCCAGGCCCATCATCAGATCAGCTATATGTCACAATAATATTGCATTGTCATCCGATTTATATATGCATGCAAAATTTTAGCTCAATCAAAAACCGGGAAGTGTATCAAATTTAACTTGCAAGATTTGAATACAGACACCGGGACAGGTGAAACTAAATATAAGCTTGTTCTCGTAAAAATTTCGTGCCATTCTCGACGTAGAGCAAAACATAGCTGTATAGACTGAATGGGATTTATTTCCTTTTTTTTTTTTTTTTTTTTTGGTAGGCTATGGCCGGGTCACACGTCGCCCGTACCGTCCGGGGCGACGGAAGGGCAGCGCGTGGCCCCATAACCCACCGTATTCCCTCCCCATCGCCATTGGGCTGGCCACTGGTACCGCTTCCTTGCCTTCCGTGGCCAGCCCGGTGGGTTACCCTTTCGGGTACCATCCCCCGTCAACGCCCCAGCTAACTGCCGGGGCGTCGCCCTCACGCGATCAGCCTCTCTGCGGGTGAAGGACTATTCCCCGGTCCAGTCACCCGCGGCCTCGGCTAGGGCGGCATTAGGCGCAGATACTCGCACCTCCGCCGCCCCAGACGCCGGCGACGGAGCGTCTCACCGAAGAGGATTTCCTCTCGGAGTCGCCCCGCCGCCTCCTTCCACGAGACAACTGTCTCGCAGAAGGCGGCGACCGCGTCCCAGTTCCTGACGCTGTCGAGCATCGCCTTAGCGATGGTCGGCAGCGCCAGGTCGGCACCGATGATCGCGACGAGTTCACGGCGCTGCTCTGCCCAGGCCACACAGACCTCGAGCGTGTGCTGCGCCGTGTCCTCGTCGCAATCGCAGTGGTGGCAGGACGGTGTACTCTCCCTCCTCACGACCGTGTGCAGATACTTGCCGAAGCAACCATGCCCCGTCAAGACCTGCACCAGTCGGAAGGAAAGGACCCCGTGCTGTCGACCCAACCACTCCATCAGCACTGCCCGGAAGGCCTCGATGGTCCGAACACCAAACCGAGGCCTTTCCAGCCGGATTGCCCAACGAGCAATAACGTCACGGCGGGCGTCGCCCCGCCAAGCGGCCATCTCACTAAGCGAGACGGTGCCGCCCCCTGCCCGCGTCGCTGACACCCGCCGGTACAGTCCGGCGAGCATCTCCGCCTCCAAGTCCCACGGAGGTGTTCCGGCCAACAGGCATGCTGCCTCCGTCGCCACCGTGCGGTATCCGCGTATGGCCCTGACCGCCATGGCCCGCTGTGGTCGCCATAGTAGAGCCCTAAGTCTGACGGTCAGGGACCCCGCCCACACGGGTGCGCCGTACAGGGCCATCGACCGGACAACCCCCGCGTACAGCAGTCGGCACGTAGCGCTGGGTCCGCCTACATTCGGCATAAGCCAGGATAGGGCGGACGCCGCGCCGACAAGCCGTGGAGCAAGCCGACGGAAATGCTCCCGGAACCACCATCGCCCGTCGAGCACCAGGCCCAAGTACATCATATGGGCCCGGATGCTGATGGGAACCGAATTGACGGTGATCGAGGCGTCGGTGGGTGGACTGGTGCGGGGCCCATGGAATAATAAGGCCTCCGTCTTATCCAGGGCCACCCTTAGCCCCAGCGCCTCGATCCGCCTGACAATCTCCTCGGTGCCAAGAGTTGCCAGGCGTGCCGCCTCCTCCAGCGTCCCACCCCGGGCTGTGACGAGTGTATCGTCGGCGTAACAAATTACGCCCAGCCCGGGCGGGAGGCTCCCTCTCAACGCCCAGTCGTAGCCGATGCTCCACAAAGTCGGCCCCAAGACCGACCCCTGCGGAACACCGCACGACATGGGCGTTCGCACAACATCCCCTACTCGGTTCTTATAGAGGACGCTGCGCCCCTCCAAATAGTCTGCCACCAGCCGCCTCAGGTATACAGGCACCCCGTGATACCGGAGTGCCTCCCTGATGCAGCTGAATGGCAGACTATTGAATGCGTTGGCGATGTCTAGAGACACCGCCAACAGCACCCCACCGCCAGTGACAGCCTCCGCGACTACGGCCCTCAGGCGCAGCAAGGCTGCGATCGTCGAACGCCCCTTTCGGAAACCAAATTGGGCGTCCGACAGATCGGGGCCAACCTCGCTAAGGTGCTGGTCGATACGGGCAGCCAGGATCCTCTCCAACAGCTTACCCGTATCGTCCAGCAGCACGATCGGCCTATAGGCCGAGGCCGAGTCCGGAGACCGTCCCGGCTTCGGCAGGAGTACCAGCCTCCCCTCCTTCCAACACCCAGGAAACTGCCCAGACGATAAACACGCGTTGTACAGTCCCCCGAGGCGTGGACCCAGATGCTCGAGGACCAGGGCCAGCACCCGGTCGGGTACCCCGTCTGGCCCAGGATCGGTGGTCTTGGCACGCATTCGCACCACCGCCGCCCCCATTTCCGTCTCCGTAACGGGCGGAACACTTTCGTAGTCGGCCTCCCGGTCACTATTCGGCAGTACCATGACCGGGGGCGTGTGTTCCGTCCGACGTGGGAATAGTTCCTCGACAACTCTGGTGAGGAGGCTGGGCTGGAGAGTCTCGGTGAGGGGGGGCCCCGCGTGCGGAGCTTACTCAGCGCCGCACGATAGGGGCGACCCCAGGGGTCACGCTCGAGACTTTCCAGCATCTCCTGCCGACTAACGTCCTTGGCTTGACGGATGGCCAGCCTGAAGGCAGACCGCGCACTGCGGTAAGCCTCGTACAGCTGGCCCTCCCACTCAGGATTTATTTCCTTTGCCTGTCCGAATGGTCGAACAAAAAAAAAAAAAAAAAAAAAAAATGGAAACGAACCCAATTTTCATAAGGTATACATACACTAATGAGTAAGCAGTTTAGTTTTTTATTAATTGCAATTAAACGACAAAGAATTACCAAGTCATTTTCGAAAGGAAACAGCGTGTTGCGATTATGAAGGTTTTAAATAAACAAATATTATGATACATTAAGTTTTACGGTCGTGATCCTGCCAGATACAAAAAAAAAAAAAAAAAAAAAAAAAAAAATTATCCGACGTCCTCGAATATTTTTTTTAATCAACTATTTTCTTACTTTAAACAGAATAAATGCTTTTTAAAAATATCAAATACGTTTAAACGAATGTTTTTTTCTTGGCATATGTATTATAATATTATCCTATAAGTGCAATGTGAGTAAAATACAGTCATTTTTATGTTTGAAAAGTGCTTGATTTTCATATGTCGAGAGTAGAGCAAGACCTCAACGCTTCGCTTATGAGGCGTGCAATAATTTGGAAAATCCAAAAGTGCACGCCTCATAATTTTTATATTATTTATCATTTACTATTAGTCAATGCCAGAAATAAAAATAAAATTAAAGAAAAAAGCCTTTGTTATTTGCTAAAAAAATAAAATAAAAAGTTAAAAATAAATTAACTCTAATAAGACATATAACACTTTATAAGTTCATTGTAACCTTTAACGATAATTAAGAGAGCGTGCAATAGATAAATTTTACATTTGTATTTAAAGATTTTTTTTAAGTTTGAGTCACAAATATAGATAAGTAATTTTAAGTTTCATTTGCGAACGAAAGCGTTTACCACAAGTAGCAACTGGACATCTGTTCCAACTGCATAAACCACTAAAGCGGTTGTAACTGATTTTCAATAATAAACAAGCAGCATCTGTAGTCTTTCTTAGTTATGCCATGTTTTTTTATCTGCTCTTCACAATGTCAAATATTTGTTAAAATACAATATATGTAAAGAATTAACAAATTATTGAGTCAATTATTTAACATTGTTGGTATATATTTATTTTTGTTATCTACATATGATTTATGACCACGGCTGAAAACAAGCGGCAGGGAATTCCTCGTTTCGTTCGACAGCGAGGGTTGATCGATCTCGGGCTTACCAATCTTATAATTGAATTTTGTTTTAGTTTTACAAATTTATCTTTAGAATATATTTTCAATGGGGGCTGGGGGTCCCTTGTGTCCCTGGTCTGCAGTCCAAAAAGATGATCCGCCCCAAATGTTGACAGTTTTCTGTCTACAGCCGCAGGGCGGTTTGTCCGTACCATACTCTCGCAGAAAATCAGCGTCTGAACCACTGCTCAATTGCGCAATGTTCTGTTGCGCTTCGTTCGGTGAGGGTTTTGGTAGACAGCAGCCTAGATCATGGTGCATGACATGGTGGTGTACCCTTGTGTTGCAAAGATGCTGTTTACTCATTTAACACCATAAGCAATAAATATCACTCTTTTCGGTCGTGCAGTCGGGTAAAAATAAGGTTTATTCTTAAACCTAGATTATACATTCTACAATATATATCTACGATATGACTTTATAAAAGTTTTACATTTATATGTTTTAGTACATTTTTAATAAATTTATATTTAATTTTTTTACTACTTTGTGGCAGACGAGCAAACAGCTACCACCTGATGGTAAGTGATAATTGCTAGACTTCTCAATACTAGAAGCACAGCGAGATTATTGGTTATCATAAGTTAGGGTAAGTACGAGCCACAGACTCTCGCTCACCGAATGAAATGTAGTAGCAAATAGTTATTATTCAAACTTTGATGTTTTGCGAGTGTGGTATCAATGCAAACGAGTCCCCCAGTTCATAGCTTCAGGCAAGAAACTGCTAGTAGTGTAGCTTTACGTTTCTTCATTTACTTCATAAAAGTAATACAGCGGGCGCGATCTAAATATAGATAATTAATTAATATACATCTATATGAAGTCTCACAAATTAAATTTGCTCTGATCTATAGAAATCAATTAGGTATATCTCACTCAGTTTGTATACCTTTCAAAAGAAATTTTATAAAATTATTAATATACCACCTACTCAGCAGATATCGAAAAACTCCGACATATTTCGTTGCCTTCATTAACAAGAAAATTGAATATCTTCTGTATGTGGTTACCCACTTACAATAGGTGCTGATATTATTAATATTATATTTAGGTTAAGTGCTTGTGTGTATAATACTCAGATATATTTAATTTTCTTCTTGTACAAATATTATTTTGCACATTTTATGGCCTCTTAAACTTTGCCATTTCGTAAATTGTAATCGGAGCCGAAGCAAATTTCCTTAAAAATAATTTATTAAGTTTATAGGGATTCTACAATATTGAGGTTTATTTAAATAATTTTGTAATTTGACAATAATGAGGTCATCGTCTCATTATTTCATAGCTCTAACTGACTGTATGTAAATTACTGTAATTTTAGCATACCTAGATTATTTATGAAAAAAAAATATTTGCGAGCGAAATGTCTTAAATTAACATCTACTGACCACCAATGAAAAAGACCGGGTTCTGGTGGCCCACTCGCACGGCGCGGAGTGGTTCAGTGCGGGGCGGGTTTATGGGGTCGCGCGTCGCTTTATCTATCGCTCCGAACGGTTTTAGCAGGGTGTGGACCAGACCATAGCCCGACGCAAAAAAAAAAATTGACATCTACTGGAAATTCGTTCCAACCGCCTTACCAATAGGGCCAGTATGGGCTAATAATTATGGTACTCAAATCGTGATTCACATTTACAAATGTAAAGCTGTACGGGAGACATTTTACATACCATCTATCAGAAAATATTTCCAATGCTATTTATTGTACATTATAATCACTATCCGAAATATACAAAAAAAAAAACAATAATTCTGTAAAACAAAATATCTTTATTCCTATTTCAACCGTAGGTATATTCCTGTTTCTTTTATCTTAAATAAACGTGAAATTGAGAAAGATTAGAGCCGAACGATTTATACACACCCTCAGTGTATTCGTTTATTATTCAGATAACACTATACAAAGTGTTTTGGGTCAGTCATCTATTACACTTAGCGATCGGCCGTCGACGATATTTAACAAACATTCATTTAGAATTCATCTTAAAATTACATTGGGTGACATTTTGTTTGAGACAAATGATAGTTTCTATGTATATTACAGCAGCATTGAGGAGACATGGCGTCGAGCTGATGGTTGATCATGAAACTATTGAAGATTAGAGTATGTTTAGATAACTGCTTTATATTTTATTACCTTGCCCCGCGAATTCGCTGTGATTTATAGGTAACTAATAAAATAAAGTTATCACTGTTGGTACCAGAGTGGGCCGTAAAGATATAGCTGTTGTTACCGGAGTGGGCCGCTGACGGAATGAAAATGAAGGACAGGCTGAAAGACTCTGTACCGAAGGCAAAAATATGCTGATAGAGAGCAGAGAAACAGAGATACAGTAAAGCAAGTTATAAACTTACATTCCGCCCCTTCCTTTTTTCCAGATGGTTTCGACGGTGTGTGACTGATATAATTCAGCCTATCACAAAAAAGGCTATTTGCACACGTTTTATTATTTTTTTTGACATTAGTAAACCTTTTATAACTATTAAAAGAAAAGTCCGATACGAATAATTTAAAGAGAAAAATACATTTTAAGTACCTACATATCATTAGTAAAATTACAAAAAAATTGTGAATATTGTTTTATTATTTATGGTGGCAAACGATCAAGCAACATAGATGGTAAGTGATATTGCCGCTCATAGACCTTTGCAATACCAAGGACACAGCTAGGCCGCTGTATACCTTGAAGAAAGTGATCTTCTTAACCCTTGTTTAAAAATGAACATACCATAGCGTCATCTAAACCTGCCAACTTTTACTGCCAGACTGTGAATTCCAGCCCGCTGTAGAGCGATTAGGCTTCGCAATAGGGACTTTGCTACGGACCAAGCAGTGGTCATATAACCCAAAAGGGGCTCCGATCGCTATTCACTATCCATGCTGGTGTTTACTCAGTAGAAGATTGATCTTCTTACTGGAGTAAACAAGACTCATTGACAAAACAAGACAAGACAATATCTGGAACACGAGTGGGCCGCGCTATCTCGAGACGATGGTAAACAGCGAGGGTGAATGTTGTGAAAACCTGGCACAAAGCAAAAAAAGGGCCTCGTTTTGTTGCCGAGGTCCACTCTGATTTAGCTGTTGAAGTCTACTCCGGTTAGCTATCGCGGACCACCCAAGTTTCCAACTCCAGCACTACGACTACACGACAGGATTTTTATCGGTGGCGGGACAACTTCCCGCTGGGTGATAATCAGTTCAGCTCTCCTGTTAATCGGTAGGTGGTCGGGGTTGACCACCGCGTCTGCCGCATGTGGATCCCTTACAAGCCGTGCTCCGGGTCAAGATTCACTCTGAAATTTCAAGTATCATCAAATCTCACCCATTATGCAAGGTGTTCCTAATGTACAATTATACAGTCGCTCACCGAACGATGATGATGAAGACTAATAATTGTGTTTGATGTGATATGAATATTATTAATGTGAATATTAATATTAGTATCACGGACCCACAACCCCGCCCAGACTATCCGAACCAGTGAAAGTTACAGCCTGCAACCCCTTAACCTGTTGTGTAGTACCTTTCCGAATCAATTTCACTGGACTACATGATTATTAAAAAAAATTATCATCATTCTCTTACTCTTATCCTAATTACTTGGTGTCGATACAGTATGTACTCTTCTTTCATAGTACATATTGTACAAGTTATTGGCAATAGTTTTATCACCGGCCGCCTGACAGACGTCAACCCTCTTTGGGAATGTAATTGTTGACCAAATGGCATCAAATAGAGTTGGCCCAGGTCATTATAAAGTTCTTAGTCGTCTTTTACGATATCCACAAGTAAAGGGTTGGTCGTATTCGTAGCCGCTACCACACAGCATTTATAATTCAAACAAATAACAATAACACAGGTCCACAAATAAAAATCTGGTCTGTGCTGGATGTCTGACAAAGAGTTTTCGACTTATTTTTACCGCTGAATACGAATCTGAAGTTAAAATGGAGGGTCAAACTGCAAAACACAAAGAAAAATAAAAAAGACCGATGAAATCTACGATTTAATTAGTTTTTCTGCAAGATAACACATATCCACGAAAAAGAAAGTGGTCTTTGCTGGATGTTCGTCAAAGATTATATTATATAAGAGTATTACAGGAAAGAAGGACTCAACTTGTGTCTGAAGTCGAGCGCTCTCTGGGGCGGGCCTCCGAATTGGGTGAACGGAACTTAGTCCAGTTCAATTCCACTAAGACACAAGTTTGCGCGTTCACTGCAAAAAAGGACCCCTTCGTCATGGCGCTTCAGTTCCAAGGAGTAACTCTCCAAATTTCCGAGAGTATTGGGATCCTCGGCGTCGAACTATCAAGCAAAGTCCAGTTTGGGAGTCATTTGGAGGACAAAGCCAAATTGGCAAGTAGAAAGCTGGGCGTCCTGAACAGAGCCAGGCAATACTTCACACCGAGACAACGTCTTGTGCTATATAAAGCACAAGTCCGCCCTCATGTGGAGTACTGCTCACATCTCTGGGCAGGCACGCCCAAATATCAGCTAGACCCATTTGACTCCCTGCAAAGACGTGCTGTTCGAATCGTCGGTGATCGCAACCTCACGGAAGGACTGGAGTCATTGGAGAGCCGGAGAGTCTTTGGGTCTCTCTGTGTACTCTACAGGCTCTTTCACGGGGAGTGCTCTGAGGAACTGTTTGACTTGGTACCACCGTCACCATTTTATCACCGTACCACTCGACACCGCAGCAGGGTTCATCCATTCCACCTGGAAACGATACAGACGTCAACTGTACGTTTTCAACGTTCATTTCTCCCACGTACATGCAAGATCTGGCATGAACTACCTGCTGCTGTGTTTTCCGAGCGCTATGACATGTCCTTTTTTAAACGAGGTTTAAGAAGAGCACTTTCTTCACGGTAGGCAGCGGCCTAGCTATGCCCTGGTATTGCAAGAGTCCATGAGCGGCAGTGTCACTTACCATCAGGTGTGCTGCTGGCTCGTTTGCCACCACCGGCAATAAAAAAAATAAAAAAAAGATTGGCCGACGTATTTTTTACCGCTGAATACGAATATGAAGTCAAAATTGGGGTTAAACCTAAAAAAATAAAGAAAACTAAAAAAAAAACGATAAAATTATTATATATATTTTTCGTCGGAAAATCTTTGCCTAACACCCAGCACAGATCACTATTTTTTTGTGGACCTGTGTAATCTAAGTAAACAAAGCAGCTAGTAAAGCTAGTATTAAGTACATACGATTATATTTGTATAAAGACTTATATTTGATAAAAATAAATGCGACGTATTCAAAAATTTTATTACCGTATAAATTACGTGAGATATCCCGGTTATAATGAAAGTACGGGACGATCTGTAAGTGCTCTCGTTCATGGATAAATTATGTTTAATTTTACGTTTATTTAACTATTATTGGGTATTATGGGGAAATATTATCTTTATATTATCATCTCAGGTCATATACTTTCCATTGTTGGGAGTGCTTCCTCCATTATAAAAGAGAAATGCCATTTTTTTTTGCGGTGGACTATGGAGGTGGTCACGCCCCGCCAAATCAGTCCGGGGCGACGGAAGAGGCGGCGCGCTACCCATACACCCACCCTGCAAAGCGCCTCTCTTCGCCGTCGGGCCACAGTTACCTGATCTTTGTCTTCGGTGGCCAAATGCCATACTACGCTAGTCAAATGGGTTTTAGAGTTATAATTGAGTTTTAAATCTCTTGCATAGATGTTTTATGTATATTATATGGGGGATACGGGGACGCCTTTATTATTACACCCATGGGTAAAATAGGGAATGTTGAAATGTATTCTCTGTCAGCGTATGAAGATATTAATGTTACTTAATAAGTAATGATATTTACATAAGTATTACAAGTATGTACGAAATAAAACTACATGTAAATAATTTCATTACGTTTCAAATTTGGTTATATTAAACCGGTTTCATTTATTTCGAATACCGACCGGCGCTCATGTAAGTATATTGGTGGTAATTCATATTTTGACATTTAAATACTTAGTTTAGTCTCTTAATAATTCATCACCTCCTATCTTACCCGTTGGGTGATCGTAAGAAACAATTAAGGGATATAAAATGCATATAACATCTATGTAAAAAAAGAAAAACTTGAAACAAAACCCTATACCAACACGACCTGATCCCTCTAACCAGCGAGCTACCTACTAAGGTCAATTGTGCCCTCCCATTAAGAGAAGGCTCGAACTCAACAGTGGGACATATATGAGCTAAAATGAGAGAGGATGATGAATCAATCAAAAAAATGTTTATCCACCCATATATTTATACCAACCAAAAAAAAATTTTGATCCACCCATATAGTTAATATCCACAAAAAATATAAATCCATCCAAATTTAGTTTCTTTAATTTAACAGAAATATGTTTGAAAGTTTGTATGTCATAGGTACGTTACGACAATGCTTCAATTGCAATTCTCGATTATAAATGTAACCAAGTGAATCTTCTTTAAAAAAATCTAACAAAAATATAATCTTAATATAAATGATATCTTTTTAAATAAATATCAACAAATTAAATGTCACTGCGCATATTTTTAATTTTTCGCTCAGCGGCGACAAGTATGTAAATGAGGCTTGCCAACAATTCGTTTATAACGAATTTTGGTAAAAAGATATTTCGTTTAGCTTAAGGCATCCAACATAGGTATTAAGTGAATCTAATTTATAAATATTATATTACATCATAGTTTATTATATTGATACTTAACTTTGTTATTGCAGAAATAGATTAAGAAACTGTTTCAAATAAAATCTGTGTGATTATAATGATAGGTATAATAGGAAACTGATCTATCTATAGTTTTATTGTAAGGTATGGGCTAATAGTACTTTCAACTCTTACATTGCTAGTGGATGTCGTAAAATACGACTATGAGTTTTATATTCACACGCCATCTATTGAAAAATGTTGACACATTGTTCCGATTTAATACTCTAACATTACAACAAAAGTTTTAAGCGACGACACGACCCAATAATCTAAATTACTGAAATTTAGACATTTGACATAGATACTAGGTTATAAATATAAAAATATTTGCGAACGAAAAATGATTACCACACATGGGCCTTGAACTCTTGAACATCTATGGCAAATTCGTTCCAACCACCTTACCTACTGGACTAGTGTGTGGGACATGTGACAACCAAATTGTCACTCGCATTATCATTTTTACGGTAGACTTTTTTTTAATATATAGCCTAAGTTTTGAAATAATGGTGGCAAACAAGCAAGTAGCTCACCTGATGGTAAGTGTTACTGCCACCCATGGACCTTTGCCATACAGTTAAGTCCGTGCCTACTAATGAAAACCCCAAACCCATGCAGAAAGTTGAGCAGAAGGGTGTCTCTCGCAAATTTAAACAAACCCAATAGTTGACGCTAGGTCAATATTATAAATTCATATATCATAGTTTTATAGTGATAGAACCACGCTGTGGACAGTTCTTTGTCTTCAGTCGTGGGTCGGTCCGTCCGGGGTAGTACCACACTGAGCAGAAGATCACCGTCTGAGTAATGGCAATATGCTATTGCGCTTCGTTCGGTGAGCGAGAGAGCCGGAAGCCCAACTGGGGTGGGTTTGGGGATTGTAATGGTAGGCAGCGGCCTAGCTGTACCTTTGGTTCTGTAAAGGGCGGCAGTGACACTTACCATCAGGTGTGCTGTTTGCTCGTTTGCCACAATTAGCAATAAAAAAAATAGTATTATAAATTTCCCAGGAGAAAGCATCTAACCGTTTTGTCCTTAGCTAATATCTACTATAACCATAGAAAAGTAAGAAGATACGTCATTCTCTATCCACATTGCCACACAGTCAATCTTAATACATATTCTTTATGTAGCAATAAATATAGCTATAAATAATAAATATTCCAGTTTTATTCCCGTCAGTTTATTTCATGTCTGTAAGTTATACTTTTATTTATTGCCGTACCTATTATTTTCTTATCAGTTTGCTAACAAAGTAAATGTTCATTCACGTATGTGAAGTCATCACATTGTATAAATATAAATTGTATCATTAATAAAATCAAATTAATCTCTATATCATTTACTTTTATGGTTTCAACTAAATCTCCAAGATTAGACTCAATAGTGATAGGACGACATTGTTCAGTTTACTGTCTACAGCCGCATCTGGGGTAGTACCACACTCTTGCAGGAAAACGACGTTTCAACAGTGACAATGTGCGGCTTGCTCGTTTGCCTCTATAAGTAGTAAAAAAAACTTGGATGTTTATGTTAATTAACTTTATAATTCAATAATTTCAAATACTAAAACTAGTATACGAAAAAATCGCACTCTAAAACGTATAATAACGTTCGACTTAATTAAGTCGATTACATCATCTCAGCTCACATATGCCCCACTGTTGGACTCGAGCCTCCTCCATAACGCGAGAGAAATTGACCTACTATAGCACGCTGGTCAGACGTGTTGGTATAGGGTTTTGTTTCAAGTTTTCCATCTCTGGCTTAAAATTCATATACCCGCGGGTAAGATAGGGGGTGGTGAATTAAATGTCAAATCTAAAATACATTTTTGTTGTATAAATTTTAGAGAGTGATTATTTCTTAACAGAATTTAAGTTTTAGAACTTTGATAAAGGCATTAAGTACACTTCTTGTTTTATCATTTATTTGTCAAGTGACTGGCTGTCGGTTCTAATTTGGTGCTACTAAAATGTGAATTATTTTATTCAAAGCTCGCCATACCTGCCCAGTTTCATGATTATAAATAATTCAGGGCCGAGCATCCAACTTGTGGCAGTTCTGAATCTTCAATAATCCAGTTACAAGTTCACAACAAAAGTTACCGGGACCAGTTGGGTGTGATTTGGGCCATTACTTACAGTATCAGTATCCATTACAACTGCTGTTATTTAAAAGTATTATAACTTTGGTTCAGTATTCAACTTCATTGGAAGGCTTAAGGCTAAGGTTGTACCCGTAGTAAGAATAAATTTCACTACCTGCTTCCTTGCCTGTACGTGTCATAAAAGATGATTAAGGAATATAACTAATAATATTTAGATTTAAGAGAAGGAAAATTAAAAAAATACCCAATACCAATCCATCTGAGGTCGGGTTGAGACCCCTCAGAGCTCATCCAGCAATCCAAGTAAAGTACATTAAGTCAAACCAAAAAAAAAAGAAATAAAAGCTGTCTGACCAACATGATATATTTTTTTCTTATGTGACAGGCATAGTATAGTCACACTTCGCCCATACCGGCCGGGGCGATGGAGGGAGAGCGGTGCGCGACCCTATAAACTGCCGTACACGTATCTCTCTAAGCCGGTGCAGGTTGACCACCGAAAACGTGGTAAAGCAGGTATTTTTTTGATCCATCGTGTAAGAGGCTTGATCCCAGTAGTGGAACGTGTGATAATGATGATGTATACGTGAAGCAAAAACTAACTATTTTTAAGAATATTGTACATAAGAACCACTTAGGGATTTCATATATCTAAATTTAATATTGAGATGATTATATTATATGGAATGATTAATCAAGTATAATATAATCAACTACAACAGCTTCGGTAAACTTCAACTGGAAGATATAGGAAGAAAATACGAAAACACGAAAACATAGTCGAAAATCAATCACTGCGAGATCACTCATTCAAATGACTTCCTTGACCTTTAAATCGGATATTTCGTTTAATATTTACACTGTTTTTAACTTAATACGTTAATTTGTGTTAATTAATTGTACATAAAAAGTCTTTCAAGACACAAGGATATATTTCTTCGTACATTGGGTCTTTAAAATTGAAAAAAATAAAACCTACAATAGATTTAACTTTTCCTAGATGTTTCACAACTATTAATTATGCATTTCCTTCTTTCTGCTTCTTCTATTTGATATTAACCAATAATATATTAAGTACAGTAAACAGAAGGAAGTATGTAATGTCAACAAGAGCAGCCCCCAAAAGCCGACGCAAGCTGATTGAAAAATTGTATCAATGGAATTCGTTTCCCCACCTAAATATGCCTACGTTGAACGTTGACGAGGTTTTACTTCGTAAATTTAAGCAAAACATATCCTTCATTTTGTTTCTGTGTAGGGTGAGATATATGCGTACAATGTGAATGATTTTGCTGGGTCAGCTTTTATGGATCGAGTGGCATGTTTCCATCGAGCGATAATATTTTTACGTAAAGCAAAACGATCCAATCTCCTCAACCCGTTGTCGATATTATGCTTGAGTTAATACTCTTCAAACAAAAACCACGCCATTCAAAATAAATTAAAGAAAATTTCATTAAAAGTATTATACAATTTAAATTAAATACATATTTTAGCGTTTTAATTATATTTTGTTTGAAACAGTGGCGGATTAACTAGTTATAGCTAACAAAACATAACCGTACAACGTTAGATAATATGGTTACGTTGTACAGCTGAAACTACAAAAGCTTGCAAAAATGCTAATGCTATTTTAATATTAACTAAAGTTGTGTTACAATTTACCAACTGTGGCCGAGGGCCTCTATCTTACATTATACAATTTATATGCGGCTTTCTCGTTGTTCTACATTTTATATTTCGTTTCATGTTCTAGCCAATTTAATTTTAATTTTACATATAATATTATCAACATTTTGTGTGATGATATTCCCCCTTACCTGTGATGGATAATAAGAGAAGACTGAGGGATATAAAATGCATGTAACATCTATGCAAGAGAAGGAAAACTTGACACAAAACTCTATACCAACACTTCTAACCAACGTGGTATAGTAGGTCAATTTCAATCCCGTTATGGAGGAGGCTCGAGCCCAACAGTGGAACATATATGAGCCGAGATGATGATGATGATTGTCAACATCGTTCAGCCTTTTGTCTTCAACTGATAGACGTAGTCATCCCCTACGCTTGGAAGGTAGGTTGGTAATCACATTGAGGTGTTACATTTCTAGTAAGACTCTCTGATAATCATCATTAACATCTAAACTCATATACTTCTCACTATTGGGCTCGAGCCTCCTCCAAAATAGGTGGGCAGTTGACCTAATAAACATCCCGTGAAACGACAATAATGCTATAATCAGTTCTAGCACGCAAAGGGCCCGTTATAGCCATGAAACCTAATGTTTGAGTGACGCCTTAAACATAACATTGATGATTTTTGTCCTTTATATAGCCTTAGGTGTTATTTTTTTTTTTTTTTACATAACATACATACATATCATCACGCCATATCCCTTGCAGGGTAGGCAGAGAGAACAGAGTGCCAGAGAACTCTATCCTTGCATACTTCACTCGCTTCCTCAACATTCATAATTCTCTTCATATACGCCGGTTTCGGAGACTCTTGACTCCACCTTCCTTCAGTATGTGACCAATCTGGTCTAGGTAGGTGAGTCTCGGTCTCCCCCGGTACCTACATCCTTCCACTTTCACATTGTATATCTTCTTAACCAGACGTTCGTTCGGCATTCTTTCCACATGTCCGAAACTCCGAACTATCGGAGCATTCCCTTTCGCATCTTTACACCAACACTCTCTTTCATACCTACTCGCTCTCTTACGTCGTCGTTGCGAATGCGGTCGGTCAACCTAACTCCACAGATTTTCCGTAGAGATCGCATTTCTCCGTATACATTTTTTACATAATTTTTGTGTAATTGCTTATATGGAACACCGAGTAAAGCGGTAAAGTAAGCGGCATACCTGGTGGTAAATGTTACTACCGCTCATAGACCTTTGCAATACCAGGAGTATACTCCTGGTATTGCTAGGCCGTTGCCTACCAACCAAGACCCATCCAAAAAATTGAGCATCCAGCTCATTCGCTCATCAAACGAAGTGCAACAGCACATTATCACTGCTCAGACGTCGATTATCTGCTCAGTGTGGTACTACCCCGGACAGACCGGACCATGGCTGGCCCTGATGCTACTAATTTACTTGTTACTACTATATTTCACTATGACATTTTTTTGCCGCGTACTAAGAATTTAATCCTTGTATTACAAATTGCGATACACAAAGTAAATATCTACAAACTAAAGAAAAAAATTTGTGCGATCTTCAAATTGTTTTCAATTGTTCTGTGAGAATCGAACTCGCTACACTTGACATGGTAGACCCATATCTTAACCACTACACTAGTCTATGTATTAAATTTAAAACTCAATAGAGAAAATCGTACGTATAATATATTATGGTATACTTGTTTGATATACATAGTTCAAGTTAAACCTACATAATGTTTGTCAATATGTACAAAGTTTGTAATTGTAATATTGTTAATGTACCTATGTTGTAACGGAACAAATAACAAACGAATCTCACATTCGAACACATAAACAAATATTTGATATACATACAACAGAATTGTATATTGTACTTCCTTACAACTGTTGGAAATTAATGTACGAATAGTCTTATTGTATATTGTGTGGAGTTTACACATCATGATAATATTTCTTACTATTGTACATATGGCATAAGGCAGATGACGTAATAGTTAAGACACCGCTTTACCGTGCCAAGTGTCGCGGGTTCGATTCCCATACAGTACAATACTTTGTACGATTCATAAATTGTTGTGAATCTGAGTGTATTTCCGACTGCCACCGGTTAAATAGGTGGGTAGTGAAGTGTATTGTTACTTTGTCAACAAAGAGAAAGAAATATTTAATATATACGCAAAAGAAATGTTTATTTAAAATGATGCAGCCAATAATGCATAGTGGTTAAAATACCTAATGACCTATCGTGCCAGCTTTCACAGATTCGATTCCCACGCCAAACAAAACTTTGTATAATCCACATATTGTTATTCTGAGTCTGGGTGTAATTTTCATCAATTATATGAACTTCCCCACAATACAAGGCTTATTTACTTAGAGCAGGGCATTGTTATAAAAAAAAATATAACACACATACATACATATCATCACGCCATATCCCTTGCAGGGTAGGCAGAGAGAATAGAGTGCCAGAGAACTCTATCTTTGCATACTTCACTCGCTTCCTCAACATTCATAGTTCTCTTCATACACGCTCGCCGGTTTCGGAGACTCTTGACCTCAACTTCCTTCAGTACATGACCGATCTGGTCTAGGTAGGTTAGTCTCGGTCTCCCTCGGTACCTACATCCTTCCACTTTCGCATTGTATATCTTCTTAACCAGACGTTCGTTCGGCATTCTTTCCACATGTCCGAACCATCGGAGCATTCCCTTTCACATCTTTACACCAAAACTCTCTTTCATACCAGGGACATAAGGATTTCAACAGGGATATAATTACACAATAGAACTTATCAATTATACCAAACGAGTCGGTATCACAATTATATGAATAAGACGTTATACATAAAAAATACTTATACAACATTAAGCTATTAACGAAGTGCAATCCGAAATGAAATCGTATAAAACTAATAAAACACCGAGTTGAACTGAATCCTTCAACGTTTAGTAACTTTACTAACATTAGAGGAGCTGTACGTCAAGTTAATTTATTGCGAACTGCTTCGCAGTTCTGCTGTCCCGGTACTTCCTGCACTTAAGTGCCTCAGCAGTGCTTCGAAACGCTTAAAAATCTTCGTTGTTTCCTCTTAGCTACGAGAACTAAATTCTTACGAGTAATTAAAAATAAAATAGAGATGAAACCACATTACTATTTCTGTTTATGTTCTTAAAAAGAATAAATCAGTTATAGCTGAGTAGTTCTACAGACTACTGTATAGAAGTCTACAGCCGCGGGCCGGTCCGTCCGGGTTAGTACGTCGTCCTGAGCAGAAAATCGACGTCTGAGTAATGGCAATGTGTTATGGCGTTGGGTTCGGTGAGCGAGAGAGCAGTAAGCCCAACTGGGTGGGTTTGGGGTTTGTATTGGTAGGCAGCGGCCCTAAAGGTCCATGTGTGGCAGTAACACTTACCATCAAGTGTACTGCTTGCTCGTTTGCCATCAAAAACAATAAAAAAAATCGAGATGCACGGCGTATTCCTCCAAATTTATAGGCATATGTACATATATTACACACATATGTACATTAAATCGTGACTTGTTAACTATTGTTTCAAAGTTGAAGGAAAACATCGTGATAAAACCTGTAATTATATGAAACCTAAAAAACTATTGTCAACCTGTGTTGCACATTTAGGACAGTTGATATGGATAATATATCCTTCAGTAATATTCTAATAGAAATGGCTACAAAACCGACCACAATACGATTGGAAACCATAGAAAACGCAATGGGATGCACCTCTTATTAATTAACTAGCTACATATGTAATGTTAGCTATGAAAATGTGTGGCGGTGACTAAAAAAAGTGAAAAAGCGACTAAGAGCTTAATTTAGGCCTGAGCCAATTGCATCTAATGCCGTTTGGTCAACAATTACATTCCTTAGGAGGGTTGATATTAGGCAGGTAGGTGGTAAAACTATTGCTAAATTTTTTGTTATATGTAGACGGTAGAAGATGTGTGGTAGCGGCTAAGAATACTACCAATCCTTACATCGCTCGTGGATGTCGTAAAAGACGACTAAGAGCTCTTAATCGACCTGGGCCAACCCCATCTGGTGCCGTCTGGTCAACGATAGCATTCCCAAGGAGGGTTGACGTCAGGCAGGCGGCCGGTCATAAAACCATAGCCAAATCAAATTGCAATATGTCTGGGAATAAATTAGATGACGCTAGGGCTAGGGCGTACCCTGCAAGCGACGCGCAGGGGCAGCACCCGGTCCCTGCGAAAAATGGACAAGGGTTGTTGCACCACGGGCGGGTGCAACGTAAGAAGCAAGCTCTTGGTATGAAAGGGATAAGAATGAGGTATGCAAGTTGGAATGTTGGAACGATGACTGGAAGAGGAAGGGAATTGGCAGATTTCTTAAAAAGGAGAAGAGTAAATATTGCATGTCTGCAAGAAACAAAATGGAAGGGAACGAGAGCTCGAGAAATTGGTGAAGGATACAAGTTATATTATAGTGGTAGCGATGGAAAAAGGAATGGTGTAGGCATAGTCTTAGATAAGAATTTGAAAGAATGTGTGACGAATGTAATAAGAATGAATGATAGATTAATAGTTGTGAAAATAGTGTGGGAGAACGTCATCCTGAATGTCATTAGCGCGTATGCACCCCAAGCCGGATGTAAAGATGAAGTGAAAGAAAAGTTTTGGCAGGATTTTGATGAAATTATGATAGGTATACCAGAAAGAGAAGAGATATGTATAGGAGGTGACTTTAATGGACACGTAGGAGCGGGCAATGAAAGTTATGAAACAGTGCATGGAGGATGGGGGTACGGCATGCGAAACGCTGGGGGGGAGACGCTACTTCAAGCGGCTTCGTCGTTTCACCTGGCCATCGGTAATACGTGGTTCCAAAAAAGAGATGAGCACCTTATTACCTATAAAAGTAGCAACCACTGTACGCAGATCGACTACTTTCTTATTAAGAGAAGTAAGTTGGTCTGCGTAAAGGATTGTAAGGTGCTACCAGGTGAAGCACTAGTATCCCAGCACCGTCCGTTAATACTAGTGATGGAGCAAAGAACACCCTCTATTAAGACCAGAAACCGACCCCCTCCTAAGGTAAAATGGAGTATGCTTGAAAGGAAAGAGTATGCAAGTAGATTTAAAGAAAATGTGATAGATAAAATGATTGAAATGAATGATATGAATGATAAATCTGTGAATGAATGTTGGAATGAAATGGCTAGTTGTATTAGAAATACAGCTAAACGAATACTAGGAGAAACGAAAGGAAAAGGTATAATTGATAGGGATACGTGGTGGTGGAATGAAGATGTGCAAAAGATCGTGAAAGAAAAGAAGAATGTATTTAAGGAATGGCAGAATGAACATAATGAAAGATTGAAGGAAGCAAAAAAGCTTGAATACAAGGAATGCAAGAAAAAAGCTAGACGGGTAATAGCTATTGCGAGAGCACAGGCCGAAGACATGATTTTTAAATCGATAGATGGGCCTCGAGGTCAAAAGATGCTATACCGCATAACTAAAGCCCGAGAAGAAAGAGCAAAAGATATTAGGCATGTCAGGTGTATAAAAGATGAAGCAGGTAAAGTGTTGATAAAAGAAGAGGAAATAAAAGAGCGTTGGAAGCAGTACTTTGAAAGGTTAATGAACGAAGAGAATTCATGGAGTGGAGTGTTAAAAGATGTATCAGAGAACGTCGGCCTAGTAAGGGAAATTACAATAGATGAGGTAAGAGAAGCAGTGAGAAGTATGAAAAATGGAAAGGCTGTAGGGCCCGATGGTATACCAGTTGAAGTATGGAAGATTTTGGAAGAGGATGGGTATATGTGGTTAACTTTATTCTTCGATAAGCTGCTGCGCGACGAAGTAATCCCCAATGAATGGTGCAATAGTACGCTAGTGCCCATTTTTAAAAATAAAGGGGATGTTCAGGACTGCGGTAGTTATCGAGGAATAAAGCTTATGTCACACAGTATGAAATTGTGGGAAAAAGTGATTGAGAAACGATTGCGAGAAGAAAGTGAGATCACCCAAAACCAGTTCGGATTTATGTCGGGCCGCGGGGCAACGGATGCCATGTTTGCACTGCGCCAACTGTGCGAAAAATATCGTGGTGCACATAGAAACTTGCACATGGTATTCGTTGACCTCGAGAAGGCCTATGACAGAATACCGAGAACAGTTTTGTGGTGGGTAATGAAAGAGAAAGGTGTGCCTGTGAAGTATGTTAGGTTAATCTGTGCCATGTACCGACAATCTAGGTCGTACGTGAAATCAGCGGCTGGAGACTCCGACGAGTTCAGTGTCGAAGTAGGTCTGCACCAAGGGTCGGCGTTAAGTCCTTACCTCTTCCTGTTGATAATGGATGCATTAACATCGG
The DNA here is from genome assembly GCA_905163515.2 of Lymantria monacha. Lineage (NCBI taxonomy): Eukaryota > Metazoa > Arthropoda > Insecta > Lepidoptera > Erebidae > Lymantria > Lymantria monacha. The sequence continues at coordinate 36,786,367 of LR991084.1, read as the reverse complement.
AGATACAGGAAGAGGCACCCTGGTGCATGCTATTCGCTGATGACATTGTTCTCGTCGGGAAAGAGGGCCTTGAGGTACAGAGCATGCTGGAAAAGTGGCGCTGTAAGTTGGAGAATGTAGGCTTGAAAATCAGCAGACCAAAAACAGAATACATGTTCTGCGATTTCGGCGGTCTCTCCAATTTTACACCCATAACTTTAGATGGAGTACCTATCCCAGTATGCTCGAACTTTCGATACCTCGGTTCTCTTATCCAAAGCGATGGCGGCCTGGATCGTGCGGTGAAGCACAGAATTGATGTGGGATGGATGAAGTGGCGGCAGGTCACGGGTACAACATGCGACCCCAAAGTACCCCTTAAATTAAAGGGCCAAATATATAAAACCCTAATAAGACCTGCTGTACTGTATGGATCAGCATGTTGGGCGATAAAAGCGACGGATGAGAGACGACTGCATGCAGCGGAGATGCGAATGTTGAGATGGATGTGTGGTGTGACAAGAATGGATAAAATAAGGAATGAACATATAAGAGGAAGTTTGAAAGTTGCGCCAGTGACGGAAAAATTAAGGAGTGAAAGATTGACATGGTATGGACATGTGATGAGAAGGGATGAAAGTAATGTTGTGAGGAAAGCTTTAAGCATGAATGTTGAAGGCTTAAGGGGTAAGGGAAGACCGAAGAAAAGATGGATGAACTGCGTGAAACATGACATGGATAGACAAGGAGTGACCACAGAGATGACGTCTGATAGAGTTGTATGGAAGGAGAAGACATATTGCGTCGACCCCAAATAAATTGGGATAAGAGCAGGTTGATGATGATGATGTAGACGGTAGAAGAGAACCTACATATTGCATCAACCTTAAGAGTAATGTAAGACCTTAAGTTATATTATCTTTTTCATTTCTTTCTTTTGTTTTGTTAATGTATTTTCTAGTTTTATTAACTTATTGTTTTTAGTGCTTTTATGTTTTATATACTTTTATTTATTTATTTTGTTTAAACATTTACTAATATTATTAACTCCATGCTTGTGTTGCCTTTAGTTTACAAGCATGGAGTCAATTACCATCAACCTAGACATTAGACATAGACTTCCAAATTAAACACATCATAAAATAAAACGTCACAAGACATCATTATCATCATCACTACATCACAGAGGACCGCAACATCTATAAGTAGAAGGGTTTCACCAACAACAAGGCCACCAGCGCCAAGAAGAAACCCCAAAAGACATGTTGTCGCTCAACATCTATGACACATGAATTGCGCTCTTCAAGCTTTAACCAACTGTAATAAAGCCACTTTAAGAACATTAATTTTTAAACAAACCATAACAATTAAATCAAACATACAAAGAGCACGGACAAAAAGTCTCTGAAATAACATACTCACAATAAAAAAATATATATATATATATATATATATATATATATATATATATATATATATTATTAACACATTTACATGCGACACGGAGATGTTTTGGCTGACACGGGAGTGGACATTTGTAATATTTTCTCTAACTTTTTCAAATCAACCTTTCTCGACCATGCACTATTACCTAGCTTTACTGATTCTGCATATGGGTGGTCCAATAGTGAATCCAATAACTCTTTTATTTCCTTTATTGAAATTAATCGGGATAAAATTTCTGATCATCTCGCAAAGCTCGACGTACACAAATCACCGGGACCTGACTTTTTGCCTGCTCAATTTCTCGCTAAATGTGCAAATATTATATCTCTGCCTATATCTATATTATTTGAGCGGTCTCTGAGAGAGGGTACGGTCCCAGACATATGGAAAAAAGCTTTTATCACTCCGGTGCATAAGAAAGGCCTAAAAACAGAAGTATCGAATTATCGGCCAATTTCTAAATTATGTATTATCAGTAAAGTGTTCGAACGTGTTATATACGATCATGTCTTTGCAGCAATAAAAGGATCTCTTAATGCTTCACAGCACGGATTTATCAAAGGCCGCTCAACTATTTCAAATTTAGTTATTTTTAATGAATTTCTAACTGACGCGATGGATAATGGTAAACAGGTTGACGTAGTTTACACAGACTATAGCAAGGCGTTTGACCGTATTAATCATAATATGCTCTTAAGGAGATTAGACTGCATTGGGATTAAAGGCGACCTCCTTAGATGGTTCACATCTTATCTTACTAATAGGGCACAAGCCGTAGCCATCAATAACTACGTCTCTGGCTAGATACATGTACCTAGTGGTGTTCCACAGGGATCTTTGCTAGGTCCATTGCTTTTTAATATCTTTATTACCTGATATTGACAAATGTTTCAAGTATGCGCGACTTCTGTGTTTTGCAGACGACATAAATATTTGCTACCATTAGCTCAACCAATGATGTTAATGCATTACAATCCGACTTGAATCGCCTCACGGATTACTGTATTCAAAATCAACTTGACCTAAATCCATCTAAGTGCGCCCTATTGACATTTACAAGAAAAAGTAAAAAGTAATATAATAGAATCTAAGCACGTCATTAAAGGGGAAGAACTTTGTAGAGTTGATAATATACGCGACTTGGGCGTTGTTCATGATACTAAGTTACTATTCGATGAACATATTAATAATATCATAAATAAAGCATCAAAATCTCTAGGCTTTGTATTGCGCAACTCAAAAGCCTTTACTAGGATTAAAACAAGGAAAATAATTTATTGTACGTATGTAAGAAGCAATCTAGAATATGCGTCCCAGATATGGAATCCTAGGTATAATACATATAAAAATAGAATTGAAAATATACAGGAAAAAATTCTCAGATACATTAATTTTAGGCTTGGTGTCAATTATAATTCTTGTGACTACAAGAGAACTTGCATTAAACATCACTTATTACCATTATACGTTCGTCGTGACATATTTGATATAGTTTACCTATTTAAAATAGCTCAGAATTGTGTCGACTGTGCAGAGTTAGTATCGAAGCTGTCATTACAAGTTCCATATAGAACTCTGAGAAAGAATCGTCCGCTTCATGTACCGTTAGTTTCAACCAATTATCGGCAGAACTCGTATCTGTGGAGAGTGTGCAATAGGTTCAATGAACTATCGGCTGTTCACGATTTTGATTTGTTTAATACAAGTATTACTTCTGTAAAGTCTACACTAAGTGAGCATTTCTCTGTTTATGGGGGTGTCAGTGGTAACATTCTTTAGTATAAGTATTCTGTCTTTCTTTCTTTTTAATTCCTTCAATCTTTGCGCTTGAGTAGGCGCGTGGTTTCTCCTCACTGTCGACTGATGAGCTTTCTAATGTAATAAGATATCTATCTGTAAGAACCTATAATTGGCTATCTGTTATTATTTTGCTGTTAAATATTATATGTAAGCTGTTGGTTCTTTTTAAATAAATAAATAAATTAACTATTGTGTGTTCTTTCCGTGAAGGAGTTATAAATTATGTTTCTTTTTTCCTTCTTTCTTTTTAATAGCAGGATAATAAAGTTCTATTTCTTAACTCATCTCGCTTATTTAAATATTTTTCAAGCATAAATATTTTTGAAGATAGAATACTCATGTTATTGATAAGCGAAGATAGCGATCAAAGATATCTATAATCTCTAATATTTCGTTCACAACGGCCATTACTAAAACATGGAAGTAATCAAAAGTTTTTAGTAAGTCGTTATACTATTACATAACTACACACGACACTAAGTAGAGAGTCAAACATTCTCAGCAAATATGGCAGCCGCCGTGGTTGTTTGTATGTTTGCAACAGCTGTGTTTGGAACTTAATCCTTGTTAAAAAGCCATTGTAACTAAGTTCGTGTTGAAACTTGAGATTGTGCTATCTCAAGTTATAACTATTTTAAGTACACATTTTAGTTTGACTAAGTTTAGGTCATTACCCGATTATGAGTTATGTTATTTCTAAATTTACAAATTGCAAGTATAATTATTAATAATAAGCAGCAGAATGACTCTTACCGTTTCATTCATTCATATAACTACCTATTGATTGCCACCGTTGAATATGGGACTCGTCAAGGAAGGAATAATTCCATCATCATCGCGCTTGACAAAACGGGTTTGCTGATATATAAATACTTTTTTTTAAATATTTAAATGTTGTATTTTCATCTTTATCTATTATATTATATCTACATCTGACTATTGAATATGGATCTCCTTTTTTAGGGTTCCGTACCCAAAGGGTAAAAACGGGATCCTATTACTGAGACTTCGCTGTCCGTTCGTCCGTCTGTCACCAGGCTGTATCTCAAGAACGGTGATAGCTAGACAGTTGAAATTTTCACCGATGATGTATTTCTATTGCCACTATAACAACAAATACTAAAAATAAAATAAATATTTAAATAAATATTTGGGAGCCCCCAGCTCCCATACAACAACTTGATTTTTTTACCGTTTCTTACTTGATACTAATAACGGTGACAGATACACGCTTTAACTATTTTATATAATGGTACGGGACCTTTCGTGCGCGAGTAGAACTCGCACTTGGCCGATTTTTATTATTGCTTATGGTAGCAAACGAGCAAATAACACATCTGCTGGTAAGTGTTACAGCGGCACATAGACATCTGCGATACTGGGGGCTAGGCCACTGCTTACACATGTAAATTTCCTAATGTCATTCACAATAGTAAAGTAGCATTCAGCTACATATATCACTAGGATAGGTTAGTTAACCACTGCGCCATCTGCGCATTTGAAATATATATTTGTTATGTTTTTATATTATATATTTCTTTCCATGTGGTTATGAAATAAGAATATAATTCACCACCCTCTTTATTGCCCGTAGATATCGTATAAACGTCAAAGGGGTAGGTTATACGGATAAGACCTATGCAATAGAATCTGGTTAGCGTGGTGTGCTGGATCAACTTCCCTCTGTTGTGGAAGAATGTTGGGCTCAGCAATGAGACGACCTGAGATGGTGGTGATGGTAAAACTGAAAACCTACAAAGACGAAAATAGCTTATTCTGTTATATTTTTTTAAATAAAATTTTACCTATAATAACGGCAAGGATATAACAATATAGCTGTGCGATAGCGGCTATGAATACTACCAAACTTTACTTTTCTCGTGGATGTTGTAAAAGACAACTAAAAGCTTTATATAGACCTGGGCCAACTTTACCTGATGCCGTTTGGTCAACAATTTTTTTCTTCTTCAGGCGGCTGGTCGAAGTTTAATGGTTACCTACTGTAAAACACAAACATGCAAAACAAAACTGAATGGTCATACCATTAACTTTTGCAATATGTACTGAGAGTAATACATATTGTATAGAACACAAGTAATTGCGATAAGAGTCCTATTCTTATCGCAATGATAATGATGATGAACGATGAGGAGATAGCAAACAATCTCAATATATTTTATTTGCCACGAAATCATTTCAATATAAAAATCTGTCTTTATTATTGATTGTAAAGACAATGGTGTTTAATTAAAGCTGAACAAGATGGCGATCTCAATTGCCTCCATTACTCAAGCTTCATCGTGCACCGTTTTATAATCGGACGCTGCTGAGGCGGATATTTCTTATGGCAGTATTTATAGATACTGTTTTGTAATACACAAAAACCTTTATTGTTTTTTAAAGAATCTTTTGCTATTAATAAACCCTTCGGGGCATTGCAAAGGATACAAATAACATCTACAAACGAAACAATAATTCCTGGTTCACACAAAAATTACCCTGTTTTGGAACCGAAAACCTACGACACTCAAGACGATAGGTAGGATATTTTGTTTCTTCTGCCATTTGTGTAAAATTTCTTTTAAATGAGTAAAAATTCTAAATGAATGTAATCCCCGGGGGTTGGTGACTTGTATTCTTATTGCCTTGGTGTCATAAAAGGCGATTGTTAGATATAATATTTATTTTTTTTATTGCATATGATGGCAAATGAGTAAGCCCCACACCTGATGGTAAATGTATTACCATCCATAGACCTTTGAAAGAAAGAAAGAAAAATAATTTATTGCTCTTTCACGGAAAGGACACAAAACAAAATGATGGTTAAAGTAAAGTAAATAATAAAAGTATATAAAACATAAGAAGCACTAAAAAGTAAAAGTTAATAAACAATAAAATACATTTACAAAACAGAGTAGTTAATATAAATAATAACAGTGGCGTCCCGTCCGCCAATGAGGAGGCGGATGGCTGCTCAGCTTAATGTTGTGGTATCTACTATAAAAGTGACACCACGACGCTGTTATTCTGCAGCGTCCTGTGACGTCCGTCAGCAAAGTAGGTACATTAAAAAACAAACACAGTAATATTTACACGACGACATCTGAGGACTTACAATACATAGGTAACTTGTAACAATCTATTAAAGTAACATATAATACAAAAACTTAAAAATAATAAAATTACTTAACAATCTACACTTATCTACACATGTATTAAAAAAAAGGCTATTAACAATCACGAACAATTAAACAACCAAGTTAAAACAACAATGAATTTATTTATTCCATGCGGTGCAAACGCGGAAAAGGCGCCAAACTGTGACAAATGGAAAGCACCAATGCTCAACGCGAGAGACAGCTAAGCCAAAATTGCAGTACTAGGGTTACAGCTAGGCCGCTGCTTACCAATAAAAACCCCCAAACTTATCCAGAAAGTTAGGCTACCGCTGTCTCGCTCACCGAAAAAAGTACAACACCTCTTACAACCATCTTATCCCAATTACTTGCGTTCTATACAATATGTACTCTTCTTTCATAGTACATATTTTAAAAGTTATTGGCAATAGTTTTATGACCGGCCGCCTGCCAGACGTCAACCCTCCTTGGGAATGTAATTGTTGACCAAACGGCATCAGGTGGTGTTGGTCCAGTAAGGGATGGTAGTATTCTCAGCGGCTACCACACAGCTATATAATATCTATGTAAATCAAAACAAAACCAGCGTGGTATAGTAAGGTAATCCTCCCTCCCTCCCTCATGCGAATTGAACCTGGCAGTAGGCATATGTGATCTGAGATGAAGGTGCTAATAACACAAGCCTCTTCTACACTAGTAATTAATATAACTCATTTTACCCACTAGTCAGACGTAATAGTATATAAATCTTACAGGTTTTATTTCGAGTTTTCCTTATCCTGCATAGATGTTATGTATATATTATATCTTAGATTATTATACCATTTTTATACGACATCCACATAAAAATTAAGGGGTGCTGAATAGTATTCTTAAGCCCTCACAACACGAACAGGCAGAAAGAACTATATTTCGAAATTACCTTCTCTTGCGCTGATCTTTCTTTGTGCTTTAAATTCATTAAGGGGGCGTTCAAGTATTACGTAACGCAATTTTTGATGATTTTTGATCCTCCCTCCCCCACATGTAACGCGCCGTAACGTATATCTGTACCCCCCCTCTTCCCCCTCCCTGAACGTTACGTAACACCCAAGTAACCGTTTTTAAACGTGTTTGAGGCAATAGTAACAAAAGAGATACCAAACTCGCAATACATGTATATGTTGTTTATTAATCATCTAAAAAATAAAAATTTGTTGGCCAACTTAGGAAATTTCAATTCCCTAATTTTTCATTTATTAAAATAACAATGCTACGTAACGCGTTGTTTGAACCCCCCTGCCGGCTATGTAACGCATTTTCACATTTAAGAAGAGCCCCCCTCCCCCCAAATTACGTTACGTAATACTTGAACGGCCCCTAATAGATTTTTGAAGTGAAAACTTCTTTTAGTGCACCGCACACAAATTTTATTCGTAGGCTGTAAGTGAGGCTGATCCGTCACGCTCTGAGGTGAAAGGCTTGATCGAGTGAACTCGGGACCGCCGAATGTATCCGAACGAAAAAGATACAGGCAGCTGCTCTTCACTGCTGTGTCGCTGTATTTACTATGTTCAATTTATATGTAATAATTGTTATTATTAATTATTGTCAATTTTATTCAATAATTTTTAATAGTTATTGTTTTGACGGCTAGCTATGGTATGGTCACACCCCATACATACTCCCTGGGGCACGCTTACATTTTTTGTATTTGTTTTTTTTTTGTAGATTTAAGTTTTCACTTCTGTCGGCAGTCCTCATGCCTACTTTTTTTACTATACACACACGGAAGAAAGGCGTGATATATGCATTCTTACTCCGTATAAATTACATAATAATTCTCCTCAAAAATAGTTTCACATGGATGTAGGTGTGTTGACCATCAATCACTTATTCGTAGACGGTAACAGCTGTGATCATATGATGTCACCGGCATGGATATTAATTGTGACATATGACTGAACAAACAGTACTAATAAAATATGCTCCGGGACTTTTGACGGGAATTTGAAAACGTCATGTGGTGCTCTTGTATTATATTCGATATCTTAGTGTTTTAACGTGTTATATTAGATAATTTTGATGGCATTTTATGTAATATGAAGCGGCGGAACTACTGGGATGTAGTGAATATCATATAAAAGTGCTTTACAACGTTTTCGTTTTCCATCAAAATTCCCACAAGATACCATTAACAGTGTCGCCCTTGCACTGTTAATGGCGACAATTTGACTTAGACAATGACTAACTTGAAAGACTAAAAACGTGAAAATATTTATAACTTGACACTGGCACCAATAGCTCGTATATGTAGCTGATTGCCAATATATAATATAAGAAGAAGAAGAAATATGCTCTTTTATTATTAATACATAAGTTCATTATCAGCATCATCATCTCCGCTCATATATGTCCCACTGTTGTGCTCGAGCCTGCTCCATAAAGGGAGGGAAATTGACCTACAATACCACGCTGGTCAGACGTGTTGGTATAGGGTTTTGTTTCGAGTTTTCCTTCTCACGCATAGATGTTATATGCATTTTATATACCTTAGTCGTCTCGTACGATCACCCACGGGTAAGCTATGGGGTGGTGAATAGTATTCTTACTCCGTCACCACACTGATAACTTAACATCACCTCAGTCTATTCACGTCCCACTGTTGGTCTCGAACCTCCTCCTTCACAATAGGATTATAAATAAACTTAATACCACGACGCCTGTTTTTATTTTATTTTTCTCTGGCAGTGACACTCGAGAAGGCTTGACCCCAACAGAGGGACTTATATAAGCTGTGATGATGATATTGATGATGAAGCATACATAGATAGAGAAAGTTTAAGTATAAAAGTAGAAACATAGAGATATACACATCCGTTAGAAGAGTTAAGTTTTCTGTTACAAAGAAAGTGGAAGTACGTTCACGTGGCTAGATACAATGATGGCAGATAGACTTAAAGGTCGGTGGCGTAGTCTGGACTGCAAGGGAAAGTGAAAGGTCAGCTACATGATAGCATGACGCTAGATAATTAGACGAAATACTGGAAACGACAGGTCGGGGTTGAGAAAACACAAGAAAGATGAAAATTCTTTACAGGAGGCTTTTACTTGAAAGATATCGATGCAAAAATAACTTTTGTCTTTGAAAAGCATATATATTCATTAAAATATAACTTTTTACATAACTTTATATAATGACTAGCTCTCCCGATGTGTTGACAGCAGCGTCACCTACCGGGCCCAATTGTGGTTTGAAATCATCCAGGGACCCAATCGAATATACATATAAATTTCATCCTAATCGGTCGAGCCGTTTGACATACCAACAACAGCGCCATCTACCGAGTCCAATTGCGAATCTAAACCATTCTCGAATCCACTCGAACACACACAAAAATTTTCATCCCAATCGGTCTAGCCATTTAGCAAGAGTTCAGTGACATAGTGTGTATGTACAGTAGTATTTTTTTTCTTTTTTGCATGGATTTAAATAGTTTTATTATTATTTATTATACGTATACCCAGGAGTCAACCAATTAACCTGAAAAGATACTAAATAATAGGCGGCGTTCATTTCGTGATCATTATTCGACAACTTTTGAAATCTTTTGAAACTTTTATGGGAGGACTTCGAAATTCTGATTCGCGCATTTTGTATCACGAAAATAATGTTGAGTAAAATAGTGAGGGCAGTGTCTCGCTTGCCTTCAGATAACGGAGAAGAATGAAAGATACATGCTTCTTCAACTTCAATAGTGGTAGGACCACGCTATTGACAGTTCTCTGTCTACAGCCGTGGGCCGGTCCATCTCACGCTCTCGCAGATCGACGTCTGAGTGATGGCAATGTGCTATTATGCTTCGTTCGGTGAGCGAGAGAACCGGAAGCCCAACTAGGTGGATTTGGGGATTGTAATGGTAGGCAATGGCCTAGCTAGTGTTGGTTATAGCAAATGTCCATGGGCGGCAGTAACACTTACCATCAAGTGTGCTGCTTACTCGTTTGCCACCATAAGTAATAAAAAAAAACCTTAATAAATCTATATTATACAAAAGTAATTGATGAATAATAAAAATGTTTCTATTACGAATGTTTCATTTCTATGGTCTGTTTTTAGCACACACCTTTCTAGTTTTCTTCCCCAATGATTGTAGATTGACTATTCGCAAAACAATATAAATTTATATTCTAATATATTTTTTTTATAATATTAAGTTATATTTGCAAATCATTCAAGTATTATATTCATAAGAGATATAGGAATGACTTATTATATTTACGAGAGTAGTAATTTTATAAAATATTATTCCCTATTTGCTATATACAAGGTAAGATTGTCCCTTCTCACAGACGAATAAAATTTCCGCTCTCGTTACCTTAGATATATAAGTCCACTGAATGAGATCTCACACATAATATATTGGAGATACTCTGTATAGATACAAAATAAATATTTGCTATTTCGTTAATATATATTATTATTAGAAGAAATTCAACAAGTCTATAGAGTAATGACAGATCTGTCTCAAGTCATTGAACTAAGTAATTAAATATTGTATTAATAAAGAAATTTTTTTTTGGGGTTGGGCTACGGTCGGCGCGCTCCTCGCACCACTCCGTCCGGGGCGACGGAGGGGTGTGAGCACGCAAACCCTTAACCCACCCGTGAAACTCACTTTCGTCGTTGGACCGACCACCGAAGCAGCGTGAACTTGTCGTCAATGGCCGATTAATAAAGACATACCGAAACTTTTGTATTAGGAATATATTAATTTATAAATACTTGATTACGAGCGAAAAATGATTGTCACAAGTGGGAATTGAATCCACACCTATTGGAAATCCGTTCTAATTGTGCTGTCACTTACACCACCGTGAACTTATAGTACGACATTCAATTCTCGCATGGTATTATATTTTCGTCTTTAAGGATATGTGTGCCATCTTACAGATTTAATACTCAAACTTAGCAGTTAGAATTGTATTAAACTTCATTCATTTTGAATTCACTTTTGAATTACAAATCTATGGTTATAAACTCTATGATTGTTTAAGAGTCTGTGAAGAGTACGCGTAATTACGCGATACAACAGTCGCGTAATCACTTTTATTTGTGGAATCAGAATTTCAAAGTCTTCCACTAAATACGTGTCACTTCAAAATTACAACTGTATGGTAACATTATAAATACAAATGGTCATCGCCCCTTTCTTTCCCGCGTATGTAACAACGGCTAGGGAAAATAAATAATCAGATAACTTAAAAAAAAACATCATATGAAAAAGGATACTCAGGGTAATGATTTCTGATGTTTACGCCAGTTTTACATATACAAGATAATAAAAAAATCCGTAAAAAAAAAGTTTCAAATACTCAAGGTAAGTTTCTTAGACGTGTGGATTAACCAGAGAAACCCAAATTCTTTTCCAAGTACCATCAAATGTGTGTGCCGAGTCTGCATATTGTTCGTATTCATTGATTGTATGTTTGTAAAGTCTGCCGAGAAACAAGGATTTTTCTTTAGACCGCTGATATGTACTCTTTTTCTATTTACTTTTGTCTTTTCTATTTTCACTTCCTATATATCCATGTCATAATTCACGCGGTCAATCCATCTTTTCTTTGGTCTTCCCTTATTCTTGAAGTCTTCGAGATTCTTACATAAAAATTATAAGTATATTATATATACATTATACAATTTATTTATATATAAGTATAAATTATATAAAGCATTGTTCTGATTTACCGATACACATTACAAACCACTGCGGGAAATGATAAATGTTACCGCCATGTTGTGTAACAAATAAGGGTATTTCTTTCTTATTAACCGTTCTTTTACGTGTATAAAATAGGTATTTGCTACAACTATCACTGATTAAGCTGTTAGTTTGCGACAAACTGTAGTCTCTCACATTATCTCTATATAAAAAGAAGAACGACATACTTTTATGGCAAACCAGTTGTATTGTGTAGTATTTTATGGCAAGCAGTCTAGTCAGTACTCTCAGTACTTCTTTACTTGTATTCATACTCAAAGAGTTATTTATTTTGAGATTTTATGTTTTTATCGTCCTAGACAACATTATTTTTGCAGTGGTAACTTCTTATGGAAGGGTAAACCACTTCGTTACGTAACGCGTAAGGACGCCAATCTTTCTGACCGCCTTATAGGGTTAAATAATAATACTAATAATGTACATACACAAAATTACAACGTACATATTCAAGAATTGTAACTAAGAATAAAATATATTTTATAATCAATAAAAGATTTTATAATAAATAACCTTTCCTTCCATTATCATATTAATATACATAAAATTTAAATAATAAGCCTTTCTAAAGTTAAATAATTACAATATTAAATAATTCAACTTGGATTAGTTTAAGATATCACTTCTTTCGGGCATCCCGAGATGCCCGCGCTTTTATTTTTAGTGAAACCGGTGAAAACTGAATTGAATTTCACGCAGTAGTTTTCGTGTATTGCATGCAAATAATAGGCCAGGGCAAAAGTTACTTCGCATTCTATATGAAAATTCAAGACATTTTTTTTCCACATTTTATTTAGGTTTAATTATAATATACTTATATATGTGCCGTTTTATTCGATGACTGTCATTCTACAGAAATTTTGAGCCCTATGATAAAAAAAAACACACGACAAGTAATTTTGGCAGTCCTCTTTTGATATTAAGCTGATACTGTATAAAGAATTCTGAAGTGACTGCAATCATTTTCGCACATTCTTATCGTACGTGATCCACTTTTCATCACCATTTATCAATCTCTTAAGAAACGGTTTCATTACATCTCAATAAGGAATCGCAAATGAGTACATGGATCATTAGGTTTCTTTCAGTAAGCTCGTGTGGCACCCAGCTTTTTCAAATAGGTCAAAACTGTTTTGTGATCAATTCCCACTACTAAAATGCCAATCTTGCCCCACTTTTTCAAAAATGGCGTCAATTTTATCAATGACACGGCGCGACCAGAGGTGCATTTTTGACATCAAAATTCCTAGATTGAAAACATTGAAATGAACTCTGTGCTACTTTTACTTTACTGTCTAGATTTGAAACTCATCATGAGTTCTTCTGCGATGATGTAGGGAATAATATTTATTATGGATAATGAATGCTCGTTTTCTCTAACACCACCTAATAAAGGCAAAAGAGGCGTTTGCTCTTTTTGCCTTTATTAACGCAACAGAAAGCAAAACAACAAATTTATAGAATTATTTTAGAATTTTTGTATGTCTGTCTGTATATGTTTGTAAAGTCAACCGGAAAATAAAGATTATGTCCTTACTGCTGGGTGTTGTCTTTTTTAAAAGCAAAAGAAACCAAAAGAAGTTTTCTTAAACTAACTATCAAGCTTGCCACCAAAGACAAAAACTAGGTTCCAGTGGAGAGCTCGCACAGAGAATAGAGGTACGTATAAGGCGAGTCGATGGGGTCTTGCGGGGCTTTTTCTGTCAAAGCTTGTCTGTTCTTTCTGTCGCCTCGGTTGGAACTAACGGGGCATGATCAAATCATAGCCGCTACCAAAAAAAAGCTATACATCCAGCTCAGAATATGCTACAAACATTACGCCTAACGCAACAGTATACGAGTATATTAGAAATATCATTATATTGCTATTTCTAGTAACTGGCATTACAAAGACAAATTACATAACGACCCTAAAAAAATACGAACTGGATATTATATTATTTCTTTATATGTCCTGTATAATCAAAGAGTTTGCTACAAACTAGGTATGACCCATGTCACTGTATATTCTGACGAGGCGCTTTTTAGCTATTTCCTAATGCATTACTTATATATAATTCTATTGTAATCATCAGCTCAGCCCACGCGTGTTCCCACTGTTAAGCTGAAGCCTCATCCGCAATGAGAGGGAAATTGTCCCACTACACCTCGGTTCACTGGATTAGTATAGAATTTACTTTTAACTTATATTATACTTTAACTTTCCTCCTCTTATATAGATGTTATCTGCAAAATATATCTCTTAGTCATTTTAGCACCTTACATTATATAGTGGTTCACTCTAACAAGCAATCAACACCATAAGCCTGCCCCTTAAAGAATAGGTAACGTTATGAAATCGACAATCATATAATAATTATATTGAAACATTAAACTTGACTCCCATTTTTACATTCATGTTTTGATAGGATTCACTTTAGAGCGATCGCTAACCCACTTACCAAGCATGGCGATTGTGACAATAACCACAGCAAACGGCCGTGCTATAGAGCATTCAATGAGCTAGATCTACGTCCGGCAGTGGACAATGAAATGCTGAATGTTATAGATTAATAAAAGAATTGTCTTCTAAATAAAAAGGTGAAAGTTTATTAGATGACTAGAATCAATTTAACGCAATCACTTTGTATCTTTAAGTGGGTCGTATCCTGGCGTGTCGTTCTGAATTATTAGATTGATTGAATACCTTTGATGTTAGTACAATTATTAGAATTGTTCAAATTTGATGTGTTATTTATTTGGTTTCAATCTTATTTTTGTAAGATATATATTTATAGTAACACTTGAAAGAGAATTATTTGCTGAATATATATTATTTTTAGCCCACAACATAAAAAGAGGGGTGTTATAAGTTTGAAGTTATCTGTGTGTGTCTGGGGATCATAATTTCTAAATGAATGAACCCATTTCGTCCCATTTGACAGTTTTCTGTCTACAGCCGCAGGCCGGTCGGTACGGGACAATACCACACTCTCGCAGAAAATTGACGTTTGAACAATGGCAATATGATGTTGTGCATTCCGTGAGCCACGGAGCTGAATGCCTAACTTTCTGGGTAGGTTTAGATTGGTAAACAACGACCTAGCTGTACCTTTGTTATTGAAAAAGTCTATGAGCGGCAGTAACACTATCAGTATATAAACAATAAAAAAGGTAGTTTTTTTATTTGAAAATTGATCGAGATAATTTTTAGCTACAATTGAAGAAAATCTTTTCAGATGTTTCAAAGTCATCAGCTGTTTTTAGGAATCTTAAACACATAATGAGTATTATTAATTTATTTTCATACACATATAGGTATCTGTGACCAAACATTTTAAACAGCAATGTATAATAGTACCACTGAACGACTCTGATGATGTACCACGAAAATAGGAGTCGAAACCCTGCATTGGCTCTTAGTAAATCCATTAAATTTACTTTTACTGGATTCATCTTAACTAATTCTCTTCATGTGTATATTTCTTTAACAAAGACTACTTAAGATAATCAATTTTATATTTTTGCACACTTCATAATAGCTTCAATTATAACTAGAACGATATTCCTTTGCTTTGTCCCCGCATTTTGAATCTCTGATAAATTTTAGGATAATCATTTTAATGAGATGCTGTAAGGGATGATTTTAACTAACATGAAATACATCACGTATCTAATGTATTTAATTATATAAAGAGTAATACTGTGTTGTTAAAAATAGCTTCTTAAATAACCCATTATTTTTAGTAATGAGTAAATAATCTATATCTATATCTATACATATAATAAATGAGTAGAAATCCCGTGTCTGTACATTTGATAAATTTATAAAAAAATGAACCTAGGCAGTAAGAAAACACTAACAGAACACAAAAAACATTTTTTGGAATTTCTTATCTGTCTGTATGTCTGTATGTCTGTAATCGCTAATCTCCGAAGTTACTGAACGGATTGTTTCGCAGTTTTGATATAAAGATTAAGCCCAATTCAGAGCAACATTTAGTCTTTGTTTCATTGAAATCTGATGTCTGTAAAAATAGTTATGGTCATTTAAGTTTTTAAAATCACCGCTCGCCTTTTATGTCACTAGAAGTTTCAATTCAAAATAACTATTTAATTTATCTATAGTGTAAGGAAAGTATTTGTATTACTTAATATATAATAGTTTCATCAATTCAGCTCATATACCTCCCACTGCTGGGCTCAAACCTTCTTCAAAGTTGAAGGGAAGTTGACATAATACATAACATTAGTCAGGTAGTCAAAATAACTATTAAAACTATTTGTGATAAAAAAGAATGTTTTAATTAGTTAATAATATATAATTTAGCTATAAATTAATAAAATGCATGATTTATTTAGTTTGTTAAATGACCAATAGATGGCGCTATAATTTAGTTTAAAACTTTAAATCATTTTTTCGTTATATTTTCAAAAGCTATTAAAAACATTAACTTGTTGAACTTAGTAAAGGTACTTTGGGTAGAAAGCTCTCAGCACTCACCTAACAGTCCGAGTAAAGTTGTCATAGCCATCTGCGACTAACAACTAAGTCATACACGAAAAAGAAAAGTAAAGTCCACATCATAAAGCGTACAAAACGTACATTCTTAGTTAAGATGCTACTTAGGGGCGAGTATGCAAAGTGCACTTTTTTTTGTTTTTGTTTGGTAGGCTATGGTCTGGACACAGCTATTCCTTCCGTGGTAACAGAAGGGCGTCGTGTGGCCCCATAACTCATCGTGTTCTCTGCCCAAACCATCAGGCTGGCCTCTGGTACCGCTTACTTGACATCCGTAGCCGGTCCGGGGGTTTACCCTTCCAGGTATCGTCTCCGTCTACACCCCGACAAACAACAGTGTTGTATCGCCTTCACGCGATCGGTGTCTCTGCGGGTGGTAGATTAATTCCCATGGTCCAGCTATTGAGCATCGTCTTTGCGATAGTCGACAGTGCCAGTTTGACCCCGATGATTGCGATGAGTGCACGGCACTGCTTTGCCCAAGCCACGCAAACTTTAAGCGTCTGCAGCGCCGTGTCCACCTCGCAATCACAGTAGTGGTTAGACGGTGTGCTCTGCCTCCTTGCGACCGTGAGCAGGTACACGCCGAAGCAACCATGCCCCATCACTACATCAGTCACTTAGCAATAGTGCTGTTACTGCCGCCTGTTGCTGCATATTGTGCGAGGGCCTACTTTTTTACATTTTTATACACTGTTGATAGCATAGAGTACATTTCAAGCAGCTTGCAGAGCACTTGAAGGTGATCAGCGCTGAGATGACACCCTTGAGTAGGCCTGTAACAGTCATAGCCCCATTCGTTTGAGTCTTTTGCTTTTAATGATGTTATTGTTTTACAGTCTTTCAAATCCTTTGACATTATTATAAAATATAAAAGATATCCATATGAAGATATTCTACGCTACTAAAACGCGACATGAACCAAGAATTTCATTTTTATTAATTCTTTCGTAATGAAAGCCATTTATTATATATTAATCCGTGCGGTTGCGCAGTTAGAATACAATTCACCAACCACTTTCTTACCCGTGGGTCGATCACCCACGAGACGACTAAAGGATATCATACATCTATGGAAGAAAAGGAAAACTCGAAACAAAACCCTATAGCAACACATCTGACCAGCGTGATATAGTTGGTCAATTTCCCTTCCATTACGGACGAGGCTTGAGCCCAATAGTGGAACGTATATAAGCTAAGATAATAGATGTCCATGTCCCCACGTAGCCCTGAAAAGACTTATCTGAGCAGAGCGATCTAACTAAAATGAGGAGACAGCGTAAAATAACTTTGGAAGTAACTACGTTAGAAACTGCAGCTGCATTATTTCTTGGTGGTAAAAGAGCTTTGTTTAAAAACCCAATAGATTTATGCACATTGTTTATAAACCCGATAGATTTATAAAGCAATGAAACACCGAGATGTTCAATAACACAAAACTGCGACACATTCAAAGTGTTTTTTGTTTTATTGTGTACGGTGGTAAACGAGCAAGCAGCATGCACTTATTTTTTTGGACACACGCCTTGCATTCCGTCCGCGTGGACCCATAACTCACCGTTTTCCCTCCCCATCACCATTGGGCCTTTCGAGTACCATCCCCGATGACGCCCCGGGTCATCGGGCTTCACACTCACGTGGTCAGCCTCTCCGTGGGTGACAGACTATTCCCCGTTCCAGTTACCCGCGACTTCGGCTAAGTCAAGTAGACGCAGGTAATCGCGCCTGCGCCACCCGCCGCCTCTTACAAATGAAGCGGAAATAACACATTGCCACTGTTCAGACGTTGCTTTTCTGCAAGAGTGGGGTACTAGGTCCGACTGGGGGTCGTACCGGCCCGTGGCTGTAGAAAGAATACTATTAACTGTGGCTTTACCACTATTAGTGTTTTTATTAAGGATTGCTGTCTAATCGTTTGCGTTGATTGGACAATGATAAATAAAAAGAAATCGTAGAGGCCGTAGATCAAGCGCTACGAGATCGTAATGAAAAGTCAATGGTGCTTTTCTTTGGAGATTTTCGGCAAATACTTCCTGTTAAAACTCGGGGAAATAGAACTGATGAGATCAATGCTTCACTGAAGTGTTCTTATCTGTGGCCCCAAGTAGGAAAGCTGACCCTAACCATCAACATGCAAGCAAACCCAAGGTCACCATTTACATTAGTGTTGCCCAAATGCAAGACCAAGACTTGCTGCAAGAGTTTCGCAGTGCTCCCTTAGACATGATTTTACGATTTTCTTAGCACAGAAAGGATTGTCAACATTTCGTATTCTTACGAGTAATACCAGTACACGGAAGGATAATAGCCCTACTTCGGTTTAGTGCTATGTACCTAATTATTGATAGTTGTACAGTTACTGCCACTAGATGAATAGAATTTCATTAATTTAGTTGGATTTTAATGTCTATGGGAATTTTTTATTTCTATCAAAACAAGTGACATTATGTTATTCTAAAATCAAAAGTTGCAAGATTTGCAAGCCTCGCAAGAGTCTTGCATTTGGGCAACACTATATCACCTGCTTAAGAACTTGCCGATGTTTTAAAGAAAATTGGAGAAAGCATCCTAATTGATGAAAATGCTCAAGTGGCTGCCGCAAATACTTGGTCGAGTTAGAATTTTTAAGTTTCAAATAGGGGTGCGTAGTATAATTGAATGTCACGCGGACGAAGTCGCGGGCATCAGCTAGTGAGTAAATATAATCATGTTTACTGAGAGCTGTCCTTAGTAGATGGAGATACACTATCTTAGACTTTTTTGTAGATTGTTTTAAAATATATAATTTCGTAGTATATTATTTTGATATATGTATCTCTTAAAGTTTAGACAGCGTTGGCAATTTGAAAGAATAAAAGTATGTTATTCACAACATTACATTACAAATCTTTTGAATTTTCCGTTTTTCTCTATTATAATATGCATATATTATCATTATCATCATCATCATCACAGACCATATATGTCCCACTGCTGGGCTCGGGCCTCCTACGTAATGGAAGGGAAATTAACCTACTATAACGCGTTGATCAGACGTGTTGGTATAGGGTTTTGTTTCGAGTTTTCCTTCTCTTGCATAGATGTTATATGCGTTTCATATCCCTTAGTCGTCTCTTACGTTACGGTGAATTGTATTCTTACTTCGTCACCACACGGATAATGCATATATTATACATATAAACAAACCTTTCTCTTGAATCACTCTATCTATTGACTAAAACTGCATTAAAATCTGTTGTGTAGTTTAAAAGATTTATGCGACAGCGGCAACGACTTTTTATTTATACTATGTATAGATAATGTAATAAAATCTTACAAATCAAACTTACACATAGTTCTAATAATCGTATTGATATGACTATATTCACTTTGTAAGTACGAGTGATCTTAATGACAATATAATAAAATGGTGCTACCGAACTGATTTGATTTTTGAACCAAGAGGTGAATAGAGGAACTCTTCAATGACTGCTAGTAAATCCTTTGAGATTGGGCCTGTATGATTCCAAAAGTGGGTTGTTCCAGTTTTTTTAATTATATTTTTTTTTAATATTGAGTCTCCTGTCACCAGCTCTTATTGTTCCTACAGAATTTTTAATTCAGCTAAGTTTACACTGTATGAGTATACAGCACTCTTGAGTAACTCATTAAGATTATATGCGATCGTCATTCACTGGGCAATAATAACGTTTATATCATTTCCTTACTCTTCTTCTCTCTCTCTCTCTCTCTCTCTCTCTCTCTCTCTCTCTCTCTTCCTCACTCCTCTTCTCATATCATTGATCACGACGTTGGTCTTTCCTCACGCGGTCAGTCTCTGGGCGAGTGACAGACTAATTCTCCGGCATCTCTAACACCTACTAGTATTTCGTCAATTTTATACTTGAAAATATCGGTTGCGTGAGGAAAAGAATTACCAAACGTGAGACTTGAACCCAAATCAATAGGAAATTTGTTAAATCTGTCACCAATTTTGACTGCATGGAAGATGTAATGGTTATATACCGTCTTACAGTGCCACGGGTTATCAGTATCACGGGTTCCACACCCATGCAGAACAGTCTTTGTGTGGACCACAAATTGATGTTCCGAGTCTGATTATAATTTATGTCCGTTAATTATGCTTGTAAAGTCGCCCGCAGTACATAAGTGCCGTCAGGGAACGCTGGACAGGTGTGCAACATCGAAATTATTTTATATAGATTATAACCTGTGTGCATATTATGCATATAAAAATAATTTACGACTGGAAATAAATATGGCATAATGAAAACTAATATAATATTTTTAAATATTAAAATATTTTTTAAGAAAAAGTAAATAATTTAAATAAACAGTCGTCTATTTATTTCATCCATCAATAAGACTTCAACGTGCTAATTCTTCGGGCTATGTCGGTTACACCCGTTCTTCTACTCATTTCCGTATACCGGCTTTTATCACGTAGAGAAATACCGAGCGTAGCCCTCTCCATAGCACGTTGAGCGACTTTGAGCCTTTTTACGAGGCATTTTGAGCATGGTGTCCTCTTGGGAATCTGCCATGACTAAGATATCATCTACGAATCGAAAGTGAGTGAACTATTTGCCATTGATGTTGATGCCGAGTTCGGTCCAGTCTAAGAGCTAGAATACATCTTCCAGCGCAGTGGTGAACAGTTTCGGCGAGATAACGTCTCCCTGTCACACACCTTTCTGCAACTGGATCGATTTCGTACTCTTATCCTAGATGCGGACCTACATAGTAGCGTCTTTATATAAACATTTGAGCACTTCAATATACCGATAGTCAATTTGACTCCGCTGAAGGCACTGCAGCACTGCCCAAGTTTCAGCAATATAAAGGCTTTCTGGTAGTCCACAAACGCTAGACACAGAGGCTGATAATACTCTTCGGTTTTCTATATAATCTAGCGTAGCGTGTGGATGTGGTCTATGGTACTATAACCTTTTCAAAAACTGGCTTGTTCAGGCGGCTGGAAGTCGTCTAGCTTGCGCGCGAGTCTGTTCGTAATGACTCTTGAAAACAATTTGTACACGTGGTTCCGGAGTGAGATGGGTCTGTAATTCTTCAAGAGATTTTTATCGCCTTTCTTGAAAAATAGCACCACCACACTCCTGGTCCACGACTCTGGAACGTCGCCCCCAAGAGTTACAAAATTAAACAACTTCCGTAAGGCTTTTAAAACTGGCTTGCCGCCTGCCCTCAGGAGTTCTGTAGTAATGCCGTCATCTCCCGGTGCCTTTCCGTTCTTTAATTGTTTCAGAGCCATTCTGATTTCGTATTAGCTGATGTCCGGGATTTCTTCGGTATATTGCCGAATTAGCTTGGATCTGGGATCTTGGACCAAGCTGGCAACTGTTTATTTCTTAAACATTTATTTTCATTAAATGCAAAAAAAAAAATATTCAAAATTTTATTTTAAAATGCGACAGCTCAATGTATCTTTTACATACAGCGTGGCGATGCATGCCGTGGCGACGCGGCGTTACGCCAACAGTCGTTCTCACCCACTTCTATAAATGCTTCACATCAATATGTGTCTCCCATTATCGTCTTCACATGAGATATTCCGTTCAGTTTAACACGTTATACTTTTATAAGTACTCTTGTATTTCAATGTTTTAATTATAAACTTTTGCGATGTTGAGCGAACGCCGTATAATTTCCGTTAACTGTCTAACTTTATAGAACATGTCATATGTAATCAATAACAGACATGGTATTACAAGTTTTTGATACAAATTGTTTATGATTTATTGAATGATAAAAGCAATTTTGTTAGACGTGAATATGACAGGATATTGGTTGCGATGTGTGAATTGGAAAGTTAATGATTGCTGCCAATGGGAACCAAGTTCTATGTTATGATGGTTATTTTTTTACAGTGAAACTTCTTTGCGCGTATGAGGGTAATTTTTTATAAATGAAATGCGACATAAAAATTCGGGACGTTTTTGTCCAGAAGAGGGAGAGAGCGATTGGGACCGATTGAGAGGGAGTGAGAAAGGGCGAACGTAGCATGAAGCACATAGCCATGGTGCGAGAGTAGGGAGCAAGTGAGTGAGAAAGATTGAGAGAGAGAGAGAGAACGTCGCATAACGCATAGTGCCATGAAGCGAGAGGAGGGAGAGAGTGAGTGAGAGAGAGCAAGAGAGAAAGGGAGATTGAGAAAAATACACGCTATTGGTTGATGTATGTAAACGAGATTTAAAATTAGTTTGCCAAAGTTTCACTTCTGACATGTGTACTTTATTTTGTTCTCACTAAGCCCTGCACTATGAAAATTATCCTTGTATTGTGGGGGACTTTACAAACATGCAATTAATGTAGATAAATTACATCCAGACTCTGAACAACACTTTGTGGATTGCACAAAGTATTGTACTGCGTGGGAATCGAACGTGGCACTGAAGGTCGGTATCTTAACCACTACGCCACCTGTGCAGTCAAATTATTAATCAAATATTGTGTGGTTATGGTTGAGATTAGCATTTAATGTTATTTATAAAAACTTGTTTAGAAGCGAAAATTTATTTTAGTATTAAAAGTATCCGAGTTTGACACATATTAAACAATTATATTTTCGGCAAAACTCACGCGTTAGAGTCGATTATGTCGACCCGGGTTTCGAGCATGTCCGATGCTCATCATCAGGGCGAGTACGCAGCAGCAGGCTGCGAGCCCCCGACGTGCACTGAAAATTTATTGTTATACGTGGGAGTCAAACCCACACCCATTGCAAATTCGTCGCACTCGTCGCTCACACTTGTCTAAGTGGCACTTAGACAAGTGAGAGCTGTTGTATAACAATCAAATCGTAGCTGAGTAGCTCGTATTATTTTGTGGTCTTTATGGGAGACGTGTACCATATACCGGATAAAGATTACACATTGTACCGATTTAATACTCCTTTTTCGGAATCGTATTAAACGATGTCACGACTATTATCCAAATTACTGAGACTTAGCATTTAACGTGGTAGGTTATTTGTATATTTCACCGATTTTAGATCTAACTGGGTACCAAGTACTGTAGATAACCCTGAAATTTATTTGGTATAAGAATGTATGACATTCTTAAGGAAATATAAAATACAAATTTTTGGTATAAGTAAGTAAGTCAAAAAACAGATAACTTGAGAAACAAGTGACAAGTTTTCACAGACTAGACATTTTCCGTAAATATTGTTTTATTTATAATGTGTAATATTGCAGTAAATATCAGAAATCAATATACAGTAATATTCGACTACCTCGTACAGCAGCTAAAAATCTTTTCAGCATAATATTTTGAAATCGCTACTTATCGGAGGCGATATCATATCGATAGTTTTATATCTCTTTATTTGTATATGTATGTATGTTTATAGTTTTATACTTATTTATTTATATATAGGTATGAATATATTTATTAGGTATTCGAACATACGGTAAAAATACATTTAATCACCCTCGTTTTTTTTTTCCATTGTTTTTAAATTTTTTTCTGTTTACATTGCACCTACCTTACATTATTTCTGCTCCACCCTAGGTCGACTGGTAGATAATGCCTATGGCATTAAGTCCGCCTTGTACTGTTAATTTGTGCAAAAGTTTTAAAATAAATAAATAAATATCATTCATATTTTTTCTACTCTTACCCCAATTACTTGGGGTCGATACAATATGGACTTTTCTTTCATAGTAGATACATATTTTAAAAGAAATTGGCAATAGTTTTATGACCGGCCGCCTGCTAGACCAACCCTCCTTGGGAATGTAATTGTTGACCAAACGGCATCAGATGGAGTTAGCCCAGGTCGTTATAATG
The DNA here is from genome assembly GCA_905163515.2 of Lymantria monacha. Lineage (NCBI taxonomy): Eukaryota > Metazoa > Arthropoda > Insecta > Lepidoptera > Erebidae > Lymantria > Lymantria monacha. The sequence continues at coordinate 36,761,933 of LR991084.1, read as the reverse complement.
CTCTTAGTTGTATTTTACGACATCCATGAGCAAAGTAAGGGTTGGTAGTATTCATAGGCGCTACCACACAGCTATACTTTTCCAATGCGATAATACATAATTAATTCCTTTATCTTTAAAACAAGCGATAGTAAATTTCCGATTTAATACACCTATACATACCTAACTCTGAAAAATTATAGATTTGCGCCTGAAGGATCGAACTTGGAACACTTTTATCTTCCTCTATTGATCACCCTCTATTGTTGCTTGTATTTATTGAGATAAGAAATTGAGTTTAAAATATAAAAGCAATCTACGAAAAAGGTCTATGGAATAAGACAGGTGTGAATTTTAAATTAAAAATTGTTTAGTTCAAAAAAGAAATTGTAAAAAGAACAAATTGATAAAGTTTTTTAATAAAGTGCGAAGAGTTTAAAGAAGTACTTAAAATGCGTGACTTAAGGATCAATGCATACTTACGTAACTCAATATTATTTAAAAAATGAAGACAAGAAACACGTTATATTACAAGAGCCCAGACGTGCCAGACATACTTTATTTTCTAAAAGACGACATATTAGGCTTTGGGTAGAGCAAGCAGCACACTTGATAGTGAGTATTCCTGCCACCTATTGCTAGCCGCTGCCTACTAACCAAACCCATCCAAGTTCAGCTTCCGGCTCTCTCGCTCACCGAACGTAGCCGAATAGCACATTGCCATTGCTCAGACGTCGATCTTCTACGTGAGTGGGTGCGGGTGAGGGCGTGAGAGGCCCGCGGCTGTGGAGAGAAAACTGTCAACATGTAGCTCTACCACTATTAAAAAGTTTTGTCCATGACTAAGATTTGTTGTCAAATGTTTAGTACTAGCGATTAGAACTCTGATAACATTTTAGCAAAACACTTTTATCGCTACAAACAAAAACCGTAAAAAGGAAAGTCTTTTAGTCGTTAGAACGACAGTAACTAAATAATAAACTAATAGTAAATATTTATTCGTTTTAGTAGTTATCCGGATAATGCCAAAGTATACGATGGTCACCTCTTCCTTTCCCGCGAATAACTCGAAAAAAAACTATCAATTAATTCATGTGTATGAAAAAATCACTAAATTACGAGATTTTAATGTCCAACTCAGGCTCTACAAAATAAGTTATGGTACTTCTTCTACAAGACTAAATACAAAAAAATATATATATTATTTAGTATGGCAGAAAATAGGTCCATCAATGTTAAATAAATGAATTAATACCAATTTTAAATAAACTCTTGAATATTAATACAATTTGTTATACAAATTTTGTTGGTAGAATTTTATACATTTTACGTTATATAATATTAAAGTCCGGGTCTAAAACCCGGGTCTAAAACCCGGACTTTAGCTAAAATTGCTGCAAAAATAGGTGAACCTTTAGACTTGTATAACTTTTATATTAGTTTTTAATTTCCAATACATTTTATGACATATATAAGTCTGTATTGAATATAAAATTGTACTCTAAGTTGTCAAACAATAGACTAAAAGCCCACAGAAATTTGTAGAGATACCCAGCGAGTAGGCCCGTCTTAATATACACAAATTAGCTTTCCAACTAATAATACAGCTGTTTCAAAGAGATAAATGTACTATATAGGCAACAACAAAAGTCGTTAGACAAAACGTACATATTAAATTGATATTAGATAAAGTTTTTTAAATGAGGCTGTGTAGAGTGCGCGAGTGTTAGGTGAGATCCAATTACCTGAAGAAGTAATTACTCTCTCTCGAGAGAAATGTGATGGATTGCTTCTTATCTACCTATATATAATTATTTACTTATAGATATTATATTATTAATGTATATAACTGCAGAAATGACGTAGTGGTTAAGATACCGATCAATAGTGCCAAGCGTCGTGGGCTCGATTCCCACGCAAAACCTTTTTGTGTGACCCAAAATTTTTATTCTTCCTCGTCTAGAGAAGCATCAGGGGCAGGTACACACTCTTGCACCGCCCTACGCGCTAGCGGCAGAACTTGTCACCGAAGAGGACTTTCTCTCGGACATGCTCCGCCGCCTCCTTCCGCAAAACAACTGCCTCGCAGAAGGCAGTGACCGCATTCCATGATTTATATAGTGCAGGGTATTGACTTTAATAACGAAAAGAAAAAAGAATGTAGATAACATTTGCTATTTCTCCCCGTGTGTAGGATATAAATATATCATCGACACCTCTCGCTTGCCCGCACAAGTTTAAAAATCATCTAAATCATCAGAGGAGTGAGAAGCAGCTATAACCTGGAAAATGTATAATAACTACAATCTCCAAGCAATTTGCTAAGCGATTGTCGCCTTCACTTTCCTGTAAAACTTTAACGATTTAGACTCCCATGGGAAAGTATGGTGCGGGACATATGGCATCCTTGACTAATCATCACACGGAGAATATCGTTTCGGCTTATATATTACGACTTCTGGGTTCAAGCCTTCTCCATGATAGGAGAAAAATAACCTACTTTCCCACGTAGTGAAACGAATTGGGTATAGGTTTTTATTTCGAGTTTTCTTTTCCTTGTATGGATATTAATGTGCATATATCTCTAGTATTATACGACAACCACAGACAAAAAAGAACTGATGGCAAAACGTATTCTTATTCCGTCACCACACGTAATATGGGGAATATATTCCATATCAATTCAAAGTGAATATGTAACGAGACGACTGCTTACAACAATATGTCCTAACAATCAGAAGTTAGCTACCAAGTGTACTATAATAAAACGTAAGTATCAGACATTTACCGATAAAATTGTCACTCCCTAAATCCCAAAACTAACAAGGGTCATTTGCCCCGCGCGATATTACAAAGGAAGGTAATACACGAACAAATTTGATACTTTAACAGTATAAAATTATATTTAATCTCATTTTGCGTTTGGTATTTTGTTTGATCCTTACAAAATAAATGTTACACGTGCCGGTTATATTTGTAAAATACATATGTACCTACCTATACATGTATTAACTTTGTATGTGTCGAAGTAAGAATACAATACAATACTAGATTTCTTGTCCGTTAATATCGTAAAAAAGACTAAAGGATATGGAGATAATATTAATACAAAAGACTAAAAACTCAACATAAAACTCTACCTATGTCAATCCTCTGATCAACGTGTAGGTTATTTTCCCTCCTTTTGTGAAGGAGACTTGAGTTCAATAGTGGGAAGTATACGAATGGAAAAGTTCTTTGTTTTCTGAAAAATTACATGTACAAATTTAAAACTTGCATGTCATAGATAGACTAAAATATATGAATTCTATTGGCTCTTACGCCTAAATACGTGCAAAAATACTTTAAAAGGGTTTTCTAGAAATTGTTTTTTTTAAGCACCCAGAATCAAAATTGAAACGAGTATCGTATTCCTATATATATACGAGTACCTATATAAAAAGTAACAATAGGTTAAATACACCTAAGTCTCGATTAAAAATGTAATTCTGTAATATTTATAAAAATACAATAAATTACCCTTAGGTATAAGTATTCTTCCCTATGTCATACCTAATCAGATTGTTATAGTAGGTTAATGTGGAGGTGACTTGAGCCCAGCGGTGGGGCGACCTTTCACCTTATTATATCCAACTTATAACATTAAATAGGTAGGTACCTACATAATAAACTCAAACGAACTTACTGCCGCAGTGTAGTGTTTACATATCCAAATAAATGTAATTACGTAGCACTATAGATCGATAGGTGAGATGGTGTTGCCATCCCTACTTAAGTGCTTAGTTACTTTGTTATCAAGTTTTATATAGTTTGTGAACGAAACTAGTTTATTTAGATAATGAAAAGGTTCTAAATATATTGACCCAGTTCCGTTGTAACGCGTACTGATCGCCTGACTAGCATCTTGTTGTTTCGAAACGAAATAGACATAACAAATAGATCTTATATGTTTATTACATACTAGCTTCGCTAGACACATTCTTCTCCCGTGGAAACGTTAATCTAAGGATGAGAATCCTTACTTGACTGCACTGCTAGTACCTACTGCTAAGGTCCATGAGCGGTAGTGTCACTTACCATCGTGCTTTTTTTTTTGTTAATTTTGGCTTGGCACCGACTTCAAATCGTGTCAGTGGATTTCTAGCATACAATATAAGAATATTAAAAAAAATAGATAATTAGAATTAGACAAGAAATGTGATATTGTAAGTTTGTAAATAAATATTAAAATTTGTAAATACATACCTACATATATTATGTAGCTTGATTGATACGAATATTAATATTGTATAGGTTCATTTAGAATATTATCATTTGAATTAAATAGTCGTTTTATTTTTCTTTTTTTTTGTGTTTTAAGTACGTAGGGTTTTTGTTTGATGTTATTTTAAAGTCGGTTTAATTTTTTTTTAAGTTTATTCTCGTAAACCGTCTATCAGACATAATAAGACATTTAGATATTTAAGTGGTGGTGGCTGAGATTAGACACTGGTAGGTATGTATTGTAAGACTTAAATATAAATATGTGTTGTTAATTAACGGCGTTTTTCTCTCGTACGATCTTACTCATATACATAGACGGCACGTCCTTGCCTTTCTGCAAGGAGAAATAATAAAATGTTCGCTACGTTTTTAGACAAGTTCTCGATCACAGATGTAATAATTTTCTTATGGGAACGCCGCTGCAAAGTTTTTTTTGGTGATCCCTCAAACAATTCTCGTGGGAATTCATGGGAAAATAAGTGATTGATGACACATTATATTCATAATAAATTCCATATTGAACAAATTACTAGAAAATAGTTTAGCAACTTCAGCGACTAAATACCTATATATCTTATTCGTGATAACTGGTGGGTTTTCATCCTTAATTACAAAATAACAATGTATTAGCAATGTATTAGATGTTCATATCAAGATCTCATCTCAACTCACGCACGTACCACTGCTGGATCAGAGCCTCCTTTACAATAGAAGCCCTGACTGACACACTGTACCACGTTAATCACACTTGTTCGTAAAGGATTATATTTCGAATTATCTATGTCTTATCATCATTATTCTCCTACTCTTATCCCAATTGCTTGGGGTCGATACAATACGTGCTCTTCTTTCATAGTACATATTGTAAAAGTTATTGGCAATAGTTTTATGACCGGCGGCCTGCCAGACGTCAACCCTCCTTGGGCATGTAATTGTTGACCAAACGGCATCAGATAGAGTTGGCCCAGGTCATTATAAAGCTCTTAGTCGTCTAATTACTGAAATTTTTAGCATTTAATATGCTTAAATATTTATAAATACCCGATTACGAAACGTCGTCCCCTTGAAGACGTAAGATATAATATGAAACGAAATTTGCATGTCCTAAAATAGTTCACGATGGTGTAAGTGGCAGCACGATTGGGCCGGATTCCCAATAGGTGCGGGTTCGAACCCCGCTTGTGACATCATTTTTCGTTTCGTAATCGGGTCTTAGTCGTCTTTTACGACATCCACGAGCAAAGTAAGGGTTGGTAGTATTCGTGGCCGCTACCACACAGCACTATCTATGTCTTACATGTAGATAAATATTATCTGGATATCAGATCCCCTAGTCGTCTTTTACGACATACACGGGCAAGACAATGTGAATTGTTTATGACCGTCAACACACAGCAAAAACAGCAAATGCGTCATGTATCATTTAATTCAATTAATTGAATAGTACCCACTTGATATTATAAAGATATTATTTGTTTACATCTCGTGTAAATACCATTTAGGGGAAACCCGTCCAAAGTGGATACCCTGGTTAAAGCGAATACTAGCTATTACTCCCAAATTATTTATCGGCGGGGGGCCACGTTGTCATAGCGACGGTGGCCTGTGGCTGCACCATGTGCGACAAGTAGATACTTTATGATGTACAACCAACAGAAAACTGAACACAGTATGCCGGTAGGTACTTGCGTTTATCATACGTGCTAAGCGGCAACATGTTAACAAAGTATTCACTAATCGCGCCACCTAGCGCAAACTTGTTTTAAGAAACGAATTCCTGTGTCATCCATCCATACCATATAGTTGATGGTACAAAGACGATTGCCTGGGTCTGCTCTGTGAGCTCACTTAAGGTATGAGTTGTGATTGGTGTACCTATAGGTGTGAGAGTAATTGCGATTACTTACAGTATGGTCATTTGCAACTTTATATCCGCATTTATATTCCTTATGACTGACCCATTCGTCTACAAGTGTAATATTGGTACTCGGTGGTGTCACCAAAATTATTCAGATTAATTGTTGAAGGCAGTAATGATGTTGTTCGTGATAGTTATCACAGTATTTTCTGATTAAAATCTAATTATTGCAGTTTCAATAATTAGATTTTAATCAGAAGGTACTTAATATAATATGTTCTTTTAATTTTTAATGTCTATTTTGTTTGTTAATTTCGTGTTATGCTATCTTTTAAAATTAATCGCTTTGCCCTGGTGCATTATCCACTTTGCCTGGAGTCTCTGGGCAAAGTGGACAATTTGCCATTTTTGTAAACATGGTTTATAACTAATAATTAAATTAGTATTAAGGAAAAATGTTTTATAATATTGTAAATCCTTTAAATAAAGAATAATTATTTATATATATATATTTGTTTCAATTTTTCCAGTTATAACTAAACGACAAAAACTATTAGTAACTTAAGATTTTCACTTTGCCCGGGTTTCCCCTACGACACTCACGGGAAAGGTTAGTGACAATTCAATCAAATATTTTTGTCTGCTTAAGCCCATAAGGGCACTTACATATTATTGTATTATTATTATATAAATTTTAAATTTCCTTTGAAATTAATCTTTGTTTTTATATTTATCAATAATAATTCTGCATCGTCATCACACAGTAATAGGTAGGTAAGTATTCAAAAACACCAAATATTTAAAATAGAATTTAACTCGATTAATTTAATCGAGTTAAATTTTTGTACAAATAACTTTTTAAATTAGCCTAAAATTATTGGACAGTGATCACCATACAAACCATATTTCTCTTTTGAGACACCCACAGGCCAAATACGGCACAATGAATTTTATTCTTACTCCGTCGCCATAAAAAAAGTAAAAATAAAGTTTCAAAATGTTGAAGAATAGCCAAGGAACAAGAAAATCGTAAAATGTAGAAGAGACATACGGCAGCCGCGTTAGATTAATGAGATACTCTTTGATTTAAGTATTCAATTACCTGAGTACTTCTTGTGTGTGTGTGTGACATTGGACTGGTTTATAATTTCAATGTAACGTGGGCGTAATGCCGCAGCATTATATGATAATGTAATTATAAAACGCGTCATATCATTAAATTGAATTATAAACTAAATCTAGTATCATAATAACGTTTATTAGCTTAATTGGCTAATAGGAAACGAGATTTAAACTCGAGTTAGAGTTATAAACTGGTTTAAGTTATGTTTACAAATTAAACTACTAATGATCGACTCGCAATTGGAACGAATTTAGTCGAACGTATTAACTCGTTCAACATTACAGGTACGAGTTAATGCGTTCAGATAATTTAGGTTCAACATACATACATATCATCACGCCATATCCCTTGCAGGGTAGGCAGAGAGAACAGAGTGCCAGAGAACTCTATCTCTGCATACTTCACTCGCTTCCTCAACATTCATAATTCTCTTCATACACGCTCGCCAGTTTCAGAGACTCTTGACTCCACCTTCCTTCAGTACCTGACCGATCTGGTCTAGGTAGGTTAGTCTCGGGCTCCCTCGGTACCTACATCCTTCCACTTTCGCATTGTATATCTTCTTAACCAGACGTTCGCTCGGCATTCTTTCCACATGTCCGAACCATCGGAGCATGCCCTTTCGCATCTTTACACCAATACTCTCTTTCATACTTACTCGCTCTCTTACGTCGTCGTTACGAATGCGGTCGGTCAGCCTAACTCCACAGATTTGCCGAAGAGATCGCATTTCGACCGCATTCATTTTACTTTCATACTCTTTTCTGCATACCCAACTCTCGCTTCCATACAGTAATGTTGGGACAAGCACTGCGTTATGTATTGCTACACGTGCCTTCTGGCTGAGGTGGTGGCTGCCGAGAAGTTGCCCCAACGCTCCGTTCACTCTATTTCCCATATACTATATCTATTCCCATACTCTATCTAGGTTCAAAATTTCATAAAACTATGTAGTGGCCTTGTGCGGCTTTAAAACTCACGAGTATCAAAATAACTGAAATATGATTTCTTTTTTACTTTTTTAACCCATCTCTCACACAATCAATATTATGAAAAAAAATCTTCAGACTCAATCAACAAAAAAATTGCGTATAATTAACGAACTTACTTAGTTTCAGGAGAATTGTTTGACAAATGCAACCTGTAGAAGAGAACAGCCGGATATCCGGACAGATACGAAAGTATATTTGGCCAAGTTGAAACGGAGACGCTTCGCGCTCGCTCGGTCAATAAAATGAGTTTTAAAAGAGTAAAGTTTAAGTTTTGAACGTGATCGTAACTTGTAACAAACTAAGATTTAAGTACATTGAGAACTTTAACATAGTTTAAAAGTTAATGCTGGTGAATTTAAAACATTTTCAAAGTTTAAATGTTGTTCATACAAGTTACAACTTTAGTACAAGAGCTCCGACATCATAATATTTAGCGTTCATGTTTCAATTATTTCCGATTATAATTCGTTGACGAATAAGAATAATATTTAATTGAGAAATTGACCGACGATACAATCTTGGTCAAACAGGTTGGTAAAGGGTTTATTTCGAGATTTCTTTCTTCTCTTACGTAGATATTATCTGTGTAATATTATTATATCTCTTAAGAAGTTCATTACGTTATGCACGGGTAAGAAAGTGGGTGGAGAATTGTATTCTTACTCCGTCACAACACGGCAATATAGTATTATTAAATAATATAATGAAGTGTGGTAGTAGCTACGAATACAACCAACCTTTACTCTGCTCGTGGATTTCATAAACGACGACTAGCTTTATAACGACCTGGGCCAACTCCATCTGATGCCGTTTGGTCAACAATTACATTCCCAAGGAGAGTTGACGTCAATGTGTACGATGTACCTACGATGGAAGAGGAACATATTGCGTCGACCACAAGTAATTGAGATAAGAGCAGGATAATAATACGATGAATGAATGCATGATCTCATTATACTTAATTAAATGTACATATATTATTTAAAAATTGACAAAAAATAATGAATACACTAGAACCCATATAAAATAACAACTGTCTTCAGTGCCCTAAAGCACTTTTGAAGTTCGCCAAGTCACTAAGATTAATTCCGTTTTTTGTCATTTCGTCCAGCGCTTAAGTAAATAACCCAAGTGGTCGAGATTAACTCCCGCTAAGTGAAACAAAAGCCGAAATAATAACATCGAGAACACTCCGTCGCATTGGGGACACGGCTTTGTGACGTATACGCGAAATAAACCAATCTTATTTTAATATTTTTATGAAAAAATTAATAATTTATTATCAACCTGCATTTAACCCAAGTACTTAAGGTCTACGTAAAATTTAGATACTCTTCTTCCATCTTACCTATATATTGCAAAAAAATTTAGCAGTCTTACGCCCGGTCACCTACTTGAATTTAACACTCCTTGGAAATGTAATTGTTGATATATACATCAGATGAAATTGGCCCAGATCTGTTTTAAGTTCTTAATCATCTTTTACTACACCCACGAGCATTGTAAAGGTTGGTAGTGTTCGAGGCGGCTATCCCACAAGATATAATTGATTATATATAGCACGCCTCATAAGCGAAGCGTTGAGGTGCTGCTCTACTGCCGATATATGAAAATTAAGGAATTTTCACAACTAAAAATGACTATTTTTCTTACATTACACATAGGATAATATTATCATGTCAAGAAAAAAACCTTCGTTTAAACGTACTTGATATTTTTTAAATTAGCAAATATTTTGTTTAAAGTAAGAAAAACGTTGATTAAAAAAATATTCGAAGACGTCCGGATGTCTATGCGTACAGATCTAGCACTCTCACGACCGTAAAAATGAATGTATCGAAGAAATTTTTTTATTATTATTCTGTAATAGTAGGGCCACACTGTTGACAGTTTTATATCTACAGCTGCGGGGCGGTCTGTTCGGGGTAGTACCATTCTCGTAGCAAATCTACGTCTGAGTAGTAAGAATGTTGCTCTACGTTTGGTAAGCGTGATAACCGAAATTCCAGCTTTCTTCCAGCTTCAGGCCGCGGCGGGCTATAACTGGTATTGCAAAGGTCCATGAACGGCAGTAACACTTACCATCAGGTTTGATGTTTTCTCGTTTTCTACCGATTCTATCAATTTACCTTAGGTGTAAGGTAAATTGTATTGAAGGGATATGCTCATAACATCGATCTAAGAAGGAAAACTCGACATAAATTTTACGTTACCTACTACTACTTGTTTCTCTTTCAGATTTTTTTTAAATATTGTATTGTAAATATTTTGGCCATTGGTACAAAACCATCAACTTAAACAGAAAATTAAAAACTAATCTATTTACTTAGCAATTGTTCACAATTTGTGAATTATATTTTGCGCCAACTCTTGACGGAGTAAGAATACAGTCACCACCTATGTTGCCCGCAGGTGTCCTCAAGGACTGCTAAGAGATATGAAATGCACATGACATCTATTCAAGAAAAAATTAAATAAAACCCTATACCGACCCCTCTGATTAGTTCTTCTGAGAAACTCATAAAACCAACATGGATCCCTAACCCACCTATCAAAGGAGATGATTATGGAATTATCCCTGGACCTAGAGTGTAAGAGGATAACCTTAAGGATGGATGGATATTTTAAAAACAAGCAAATAAGGCATATAAACTTTTATTATAACAGTTGTTATAATATTTCACTTAAATCTATGAAACATTCACACACCCGTCTGGCTGGAGGTAGAACAATACTCTATTCATCATCAGGCTGAGACTGCCGTTTTTTCTTTTTCTTCTTCTCACTTTTAGGTTCCTCAACAGTCTGGTCTAACTGTTTAGCATCCTCGGTGGGTTGGACATCTGATTTTTTCTTCTTTTTCTTCTTCTTTTCTGATGTTGGCTCAGAAGGCTCCGACTGCTCTTCTTGGACATTACTTTCGTCTAAAGATTCTGATTTAACCTTCTTTTTCTTTTTAGGTGTGTCCTGGTACAAAATAAAAACATATTAATCTAAAGGAAACCTATATTTTATATACTGTTATGATGTTGGCAGCCGATGCCAAAGTAATAGGTTCGATACCGACACAGAAGACTGCGCTTCTCAAACGATTTTTTTAATATTATTTATATATATTCAATGACACAGCTGTTGTCTTAATAAAAGTTATGCGACCCACGTTTTAGCTATCAGTGTAATGTCAGGATATTATGGTGATACCTAAAAAGTCTTAACGGCTTCCAAGCTTCGCAGGACTATCCGCCGGACTAATCTACAAGTACATAAAAATTTCATCAAATTCGCTCCAGCCGTTTTTGAGTCCATAGGCAACTTCTTTCGCCACATTATTTGACGAAAGAAATCCATCCATTATGGATGGGCCTCTCTGTCAGACATAGTATAACACCGTTAGTGCCAGATTTGACATGCAGATTAACAATCACAAATGGTCTTATAAGTTACCCAAGAGTGCTAACTTGGTGATCTTCAAACAGCTTTTATGTCTCTCTCAGGAGAGTTAAAAAGTAGTGGTGAATAAGGTGACACAATATATTCCGAACCTTTCACCAGAGACAGATAGAATAGTGGAATGTAAAGAGAGAATTCTGATGGGTGACTCACATTACTAGCACCATCTTCAAGTTTAACCTTCTTAGCAGATACCTCTTCATCAGGAGAGTGCTCACGCTTGACAGGCTTCTGTCCGAGAGTGCTGTCACCAGCAATTGGGAAATGGAAAACCTCGCTGTAAACAATAGACAATTACATATTCACATTAAAATCAAAATTAGGTTAGATCAGATCAATAAAGTTAGACTCATGACAATTAACTTAATTTGTGACAGACATTTGGAGACTGCCAGTATCAGTCAATTCTATGTCAATCTCGTGAGATAGTCTAATTAACAGTGCGTTATCAGGAAAAAATTCGTAGTGGTAGTACCACACTCTCGTAGCGTCTGAGTAATGGCAATGTGTTATTGCGCTTCGTTCGGTAACGAGAGAGCCGGAAGCCCAACTAGGGTGGGTTTGAGGTTTGTATTGGTGGGCAGCGACCTAGCCTTGGTATTGCAAAGGTCCATGGGCGGCAGTAACATTTACCATCAGATATGCTGCTTACTCGTTTGCCACCATAAGCGATAAAAAAAAAGAAATTTATTTGTATTATTCGAAACTTACCTCTTACTGTGATATTTCTCAAACTTGGCCTTAGCTTTGCCAGTACCACTAATTCTCCTCAAATTGCCTTCTTCTAGCAACCTCAACTTATTCTCTAACTTGACCTTATGTTCAGCTCCTAATTCAAATGAGACATCTTCACCAAAGGCATCTACTCTTGTAGCTAGTGCAGCCTTAGCAGCCAACATACGAGCCATTTTGCCCTTATTTTTAGTACTGCACTGTCCAACTAATTGAGCGTGATAGATTAGACCGTATTTAGGTGTGTCTTTCTTAGTTTTTAAGGCTCTAAATAAAGCTTTCTCTGCACCAAAGATCTGTAATGTGGATGCGGGATGTTTAGCCAAGTTCATTAGTGACCCAGCATGAGCAATTAATCTAGCTCCAATGTGTTCACCTATTAAGACAGTCAGATTTGGAGCCATTGCCATCATTCTTGCCTTCAAATAATCTGTTAAATGTGTCCTATAGTCTGAAATTGAAATAATTTCATCACAAAGGTTTTGTATGTTTTGTATATCATCATCTGAAATTTCTGTACCCATTGAAATTTCAGCTGCCTCTTTAACTTTTTCTTCCAAGTCCTCAGGCAAAATGTCAGAAAGATCCGTCTGGGCTGCATTGTCTCTTGTTCCAATTAGTTTCACAACTTTAACAAACAATGTGTTATCCGTAATAATCTTTCCAAGTTCAGGGAAGTGCCAACCATACCATTCTCTGCATCTCATTATGTAGTTGTTCAACTCTTTATCCAAGTCATCCAATAAACATTGTGCTTGGACAATCATTGTGTCAATTTTATCTGGGGAGAACTTCAGCTTGTATCTAGACAGAGAGTGTGCAAGACCTAAGGCCATAGCTGTCATCTCTTTCTTTGGTAGTCCAGCAAGAAGGCTGTCCAGTTGTGAGCGTATACATCTAAGTAATTCTTGCACATTATTGTTAGATACACATTGCAAATCAAACTTTTCTCTAATGGCACTTCCGAGTTTGGCATCTCCAATGAGGAGTTGATCCTGTACTTCTTTGCTAACATATTTCTTGAGGGCTTTCTTCAGTGGTTTGGAGAGTTTGCCTTCAATAGCTGCTGTAGTTGCTGCAAGTGCTTCTGCAGTATCTTCAAACTTAACAAAGTTCTTCAATTTCACACTAGAAAGACAATCATTATATAAAAATTACTACAATAAGGATCAACATAAAGTTCTGAGTTGAGCTATCTTCTCTTACTACCTTAATAGTATCCTAGGGTAGGTATAGTATTATACTATAGGAAGGCTTAAGCTGACCGAGTACTAGTTAGTGGCTTTTGTGTTTTTGTGTGCTTAATGTAAGGCAACTTAAAGGAAAAATAAACACTCAAAATTTGTATGCTCAATGCAAGGCACTACTACTACTAGTAGTGCCTTACTTAACTTTTGGTAGTTAAAAAGAATAACTAAGGGATTTTATTTGATAATATACTGATATTATAACATAAAATCCCTTTCAAATCTAAGTGGTCAATGACCACATAGATATTCTCTGATATTATTAATAGTAAATGAATAATCTGTTGAAATTTCTTATCTTCACTACAAATTTTACTAAATATACAAAGCAAAAAGATTTCTGATGTTTACACACATTTGAAATAAAATGATTTTTATTGATTCTATCGCATTTGTATTTGATGTTTTAATTTACCAATGTTTCAAACCATTTACACACTCATGACTGTGGATATGTGTTTAAAACATTGGTAAATTTAAAATCAAATATAAAAGTGATAGGATCCACAAAAATAATTATATATAAGATACAAGGTACAAATCATATTATAAATGAGTTATCTTACACAGCTGATGCACCCTCTGGAGTGTTGAATTCCTGATACAAGTCATCTATCTGAGACAACTTGGACTCGTCCAACAACTGTAAAGAAACATCTGTTCAAACAAAATCTAATATGTAATGCTTAGACTACTATGACTGTCAAATAGGAGGTTCCAGATTTCTATCCAAGTTTGTGGCAATGTAATTGATAGTTTGATTTCTACACTGAGAATATGACATTATCGTCTTGGCTCATATATGTTCCAGCGCTGAACATAAGCTTCCTCCAAAATCTGAGGAAAATTGACCTACTAATTATACCACAGTGGTCAAGCGGATTGATAAAAGGTTTATTTCAGGTTTTCCTTCTCTTGCAAAGCAGTAATCTGCATATTATATCCTTAAATTATCTCTGATCATGGTCAGAAATAGGTTAGAGCATTGTACTCTTACTGACATCACTACACAGTTAATGTGACATAATGCCAAATTATGTAAACCTAAAATTTTATGTACATCATACAAAATCATACACTAATGCTTTAGGGAAACGACAAATAAAAAATAAGTATAGAAAAAACATTGTCACTGAATCTAACCTACAAATAGAATTTATATTTTCTGTTTGAAAACAAAGTTACATACCAGAGTATAAATTCTTAATTCTTTATTCCTAATAGGTAGGTACTTCTTAATAATTCAGGGGATACCTACATCATAAGATTAGTTATTTTTCACCAATTCCATAGTTCATAAAATCAGCAAGACTGACATGTTTCAAATAAAGTCACTTTAGAACACAGTAAATTATCAAATATCTTGGCATAGTGAAAATATCAAATTAAATTCAGAAATGTCATTAATAATTACAATTATAGAGACTGATAAAATACAATACATATTTATTATCTTACAATGATTACAGTGCCAACGGAAATTTGAACATGTACTTAGTTAGATTTATTTATTAAGAAATAAATAGCCAGATAATTCAAATTACACTTGAATATTTAAATAAATTACTTTCAACTAAAGTTTAATGTTATGTTTGGTTGCAATCCCAAGGAAAGATCACTAAAACGATATACCTGCTAATTATGTTCTACTGACGATAATCACATTAAACTGTGTATTTAATTCATAAACTGAAAGAAATCGATACATAATATTTATTTTGTAAATTATAAGATTTATAAATAACGTATAGGTTATAATCAACACGTGTTGTCATTTACCTTGAATATTGCATACCCTGCCGGGGTTTCAAACAAAACCAACATGTTCAAAATACAAATTAATACGTACGGTACGACCGTTCACTGATTCACTTAAATATTTTGAACAAAATTTGCATTCACTTTTGTAATAAACAGAAACGCCACCGGCGCGGCATCCCACAATTACTAGATGACAGCTATATGCAGTGTGACCAAGAATATTCTAGATATTCTACCACAATATTCTTTCTGGATTCTACTATAACTCTTCTAAATTCTTAAGTATTTAACTTAAGCTTTGTGTGAATAAATGGAATATTCAAATTTTAAAAAACGTTGGCACAGTCGATCGGTTCTGCTGCTGTTGCTGGTCTGCGGAAAATTCCATGTTGAAGTTCTGAAGGTGTTCATCATAGAAATCATTTTTACTTGTGTCCTATTCCATCTTGATCCTGTCCCGTATTCCTTCCTTTCTTGAGGTGTGCTGTATATTGATTAACCATGCGAAAATGGTGTGTATTCCTTCCTTTCCTCTATTTTAAAATAATAATGGATTGCCGGCATGTGTCGCCTAATTCAATCAATTATATAAATTTAAAAAGGTATAGGTATATTTAAGCTATTTTTGTAGTGAAAAAAAACAAGACTTTTTTTTAAATAACTGTAGGTACTGTACTGAGAAGTAGATAATACTGTAATCATAATATTGAACTTGGCTCCCATTTTTAACCAACTGCCAAGGGCGGTTTATATTTATCGCTCACATCTTGTGTTTGTTTGTAAATTTATTTACTACCTCCTATCTTTCAAACGGCCGAATGGATTTCTACAGTTAAGATATCGTTATATTCGTTTCTATAATCCAAGTGTTCTTAGCTAAATTCTGAAAAATGCCAGATTTTTGAAGCAAAATAGTAACACACTAGCACAACTAATAAATAGGAACACACTAACACAAGAAATACTTATATGTTTAAAATTAATTAGGATTAATAAACTGATTACATAAGTTTTCATAATATAAAAATTGACCATGTTTGTATCGGACCTCATGCTATCATATATCATTTAGAAAACAGTGTGATGGGACACTAAAAGTCTAAATAAAATAAATGTTAAAAAACTAACTGAAAAAAAAAACTATTTAAAAGTACGAATGACTATTTAAAAATAAGAGACAAGAATACCAAAAACATAATTAAACCATAAAGTAAGATTTTACTTGGCTTTAATAGAGTAGGTATATTATACTGGACTCTGCTATGCTGAAAGCAACTTGCTATACCTTGCAAGCGGAACCCTTTAATTTTCTTTCGGTTTATAATTTGCAATTGGATTCCGCCCGCTACTAAACTTAATGTGAGTAATAAACTTAGGCTTGTTGCATAATAGTGTTCAGCATAATAGGTAGGTACCTATAGTAGGTATGTTAATCCAGAGTGAACTCTTAACAATTTAATTTAATTTTATTTTCTATTTTCAATCTTGTTTTGATCTTTTTGGTGCATTACTTTTAAATTATATTTATTGCAGTCTTTTTTTTATTTAAAAATATAAGCGATTCTCATCACTTCATAGTCCCAGTGGTCGGCCCACTGGCGATGGAGAGGGAATAAGTACGGTGGGTTGTGGGGCCACGCGCTGTCCTTCCGTCGCCCCGGACTGAACGGGCGGCGTGTGTCCGGAGTTACGGACCATAGCCTCCCCAAAAAAAAATCACTACATAGTGAATTTTAATTTAATATTATTATTATTAAAAATTATCAACTTATAATCATATTAATATGCTGACGAATCTCGCTTTACGTATATTACCTACATTTATGTTTCACACAAATTTTAAAACATTTATCGACAACAAAAGTCCAATCGGGGCTCTTATAAATAACTTTCATATATGTATAGTCTCTTAAATAATTGGTATTAAAGTACCTACTTATAAAAACAATAACATAAAACTTATACTCCTGAAAAGGAAAAATAAGCTTTGCTCTTATAATTTTGAAAGGCGCTAAGTTTTACCTAATAAAATAGAGTGAAAAAAATTCAAATGTAGTAAATTAACTATTTTATATACGTACATATATCTATTTAAATACGAAATTTTCTAAGTCGTCTGGAACTGGATTAGAGAAGTTAAGTAGGTTAAAAAATCGTGTGTGTTAAAATAATCATTGTATTATGAAATCATTAAAAGTGGCTGCAAATTGTTCAATTACTATTAGTTTATTACACACGGGTGTAAGTAGCGAATTCTCTTTTCTTGGCATGAATTTCACTTCACACGCTCGCGTTTGTCTCGATTTCATTCAAACTGTATATAGGAATTTCACTAGTTTTTATGATGAAAGTTTAAAAACGCCCAAAAATTTGACGTTTGAGTAATAGCAATTTAATACTGAACTTGTTTCGGTGAACGAGAGACCAGCAAATCCAAAGCCTACCTTCGTGTGCAGTGACATGGTAGTGCCACTGGTATTGTATAGGTCTATGAGGGGTAGTTGCACCATCATCAAGTAGCCTGCTTGCTCAAGTATCACAAATGTATAAAACAAATATAGTATGATATCTTTTACGACTCCAAAGGCCCTTTGAGTAAGTCCGACTCACACCGACCGCGGTCCGGTCCTACCTTACAGAAGTCCGGTGACCGAACTGAACTGGGCGAAGTAGGAATCATTGTATCGTTATGTTTATTGTTTATAGTTCATATACCTAATTTAAAAGGATTTCACCACAAATTAATGTTTAATTAAAAGTTTATCTAACGTTATAGATGTCAAACTATGACGTGTTCAAAGCAAGTGAAATTGAAATAACCCAAGCCCGTCCCAATTGATAGCAACGATCAGTTCGATCAAAGTCCATTATTTCCGTACAAACACATTGCGGTTACCGGCAGACAGCAGACGCCATTGTGCTTTATACGTTCAGAAATCGACGTTTTGTAAGTAACTGGGTCAATGTGTTCAAACGTCTTTTCATTCAACGATTAACTGGTTTTATTCGCAAACTATGTAAAACGTTACTAACGACCCGCCGAAACAAAGCGATTGTTTCGGTTTAGTGAGATTTTTAAATTAAAATCGAAGTAAAATACACATCATTCTCTTGCTATTATCCCAAACACGGTCGGCGCAATATAGTCGTATATTCCTCTTCCATCGTACATAGGTATTGCTAAAGTTACTGACAATAGATTTATGACCGGCCGCCTGCCTGATGTCAATCCATAGGCTGGTCCAGCAATGGGACATATAAAACCTGAGATAATGAAGATGATGATAAAGCAAAATCTTATTTTAACATAACATTTAACCTAAATCGTTGCTAACCTTACAATTAGTCTGATATTGATCAAATAATCTACCATTAGAAACGCGATCGTAAGCTGAGAAAAGGCGGCAAGAAACTCAGTGGGTTCGTTTTATTTATTACATTACTTTATCACATAAAAAAAATTAATACGAATTAACTGCAATGGGATGCACTTCCAATATATTTCTTAATGCAAAATATAATGCAGCGACACCTAATCACGGATTAACTGCTAGAGCAGCCATTACTCATCTCACACGTCCATTGCGATGATATTTCAAAGTTACCTATTCCACAGTCGCGTCCCTAGTTTAACAATATAATAGTTAATTAATTTAACGCTATTAACATGTACGGATAGTATTTACCGAAGCCTGTTTATATATTTGTCCGCCATATTTGTATTGTCTATAGCCGGGATAAGTGGCAGCGCACACTCACGCTGTTTGCTTTGATATCATACTTGCAAAGCGCTCTCAGGTACGTCGTTCAAAATTTAATGGATATTTTCAGTTTATGAGTGAAGGCAATAGATTGCAAATGGGAATATAATTTATCTGGCTTATTAATTTAATCTGTCTGCTCTACTAGTAAACTTGTGATTGCCGCTTGTGGAATCTGGATTAGACTTAAGCTTTTGAACCAACTTCAAAAAGGAGGAAGTTCTGTTTTATTACATTATATCGTAGTACGAAGGGTCTCACATTGAAGCTAATAGTTATTAGGTTGTAAGCATTTTTTTATCTAAAAGATTATTTTTTTATTGCTTATGGTGGCAAACGAGCAGACAGCACACCTGGTGGTAAGTGTCACTGCCACCCATGGACCTCTGCCAATGGTATAGCTAGGCCACTGCCTACCAATACAAACCCCGAACCCACCCCAGTTGGGCAATAAGGTTAGTGAATGCAACTAATTTTCATATTTATATCAACTTGTTATGTTATAAACCCTGTGAGGGCACTTACATATTGTCAAGTTTACACATACATACATATCATCACGCTATATCCCTTGCAGGGTAGGCAGAGAGAACAGAGTGCCAGAGAACTCTATCTTTGCATACTTCACTCGCTTCCTCAACATTCATAATTCTCTTCATACACGCTCGCCGGTTTCGAAGACTCTTGACTCCACCTTCCTTCAGTACATGATCGATCTGGTCTAGGTAGGTTAGTCTCGGTCGCCCTCGGTACCTACATCCTTCCATTTTCGCATTGTATATCTTCTTAACCAGACGTTCGGTTGGCATTCTTTCCACATGTCCGAACTATCGGAACATTCCCTTTCGCATCTTTACACCAATACTCTCTTTCATACCTACTCGCTCTCTTACGTCGTCGTTACGAATGCGGTCGGTCAGCCTAACTCCACAGATTTTCCGCAGAGATCGCATTTCGACCGCATTAATTTTAATTTTTATACTCTTTTCTGCATACCCAACTCTCGCTTCCATACAGTAATGTTGGGACAAGCACTGCGTCATGTATTGCTACACGTGCCTTCTGGCTGAGGTGGTGGCTGCCGAGAAGTTGCCCCAACGCTCCGTTCACTCTATTTCCCGCATTCTCTCTTCGCTCTATATCAGTGGTGTACCTTCCATCTCGGCTAAATCCACATCTAATATATACAAACTCATCCACTTGCTCTAGTACATCATTACCTATTGTTACTCTTACATCTGTTCTGGCTTCATCTCTTTCAAAGACCATTATTTTGGTTTTGCTCACATTCACGCGTAGACCCCTTTTCTTACAATCTTCTGTCATTGTGTCGACTAGGGTCTGCAGGTCAGTCGCTGACTGTGCCAGCAGGACTGCATCATCTGCATAAAGCAGAGCAGTGACCACTGAGTCGCCCATCTGAACTCCCACATTCATATCGTTCAACCTTTGGAGACATTTATCCAGATATATGATAAACAGCCTGGCTGACAGAACGCACCCCTGCTTAACGCCGATATTGACGTCAAACCAAGGCGACATTCTATCATCCAGCCGCACACAGGCTCTACAGCCCATGTAACTGGACTGCACAGCCTGTAGCAGTTTACCGTTCATACCATACTCCGGTAAAATGTCCCAAAGTTCCTTTCGTACAACCGTATCAAATGCTCTCTCCAGATCCACAAAACTGCAGAAAACCCTCTGGCCTAGAGCCAGATGCTTCTCCATAATGTTGCGCAGAGAGAACACTTGATCCATGCATCCCCTTCCACTCCTGAAGTTGTCAAGTTTAACATTTTAAATTAATACATTAGATGTAGATGAGATCGTGTTTGTCTCTGAGAAGATTCGGCCAATTAATATTATTTCTTTACTGACTTACTATATAAAAATAACACATGTTTAATAAGAATTAGCTGCAATGATGCCCTTTGAACTCCGATATAATGTAAAAGATTATGGCTGGACCAGATCCCACAAACAGCCCGATCCTGAGTTAACTACTTTAGTAGTCATTACTCCTTTCAGACACCTTGGAGAAAAGAGCGACATTCGCTCCACGTAGTTACCGCTAGTGGAACTGTTTCAGCTTGTTCATCCTTTAACCGCAATTTAATTATAACGATGACTGTGATAATTATATAGACATGTCATAATTGGTAGAGAGACTTAAATTTAGTTAAGTCGTTCTGCCAATATTTACATCATATTTAGTCTGTATTAGAAAAATCTAAAGTTTTTTTTTTTTTTTTTTTTTATTTTATTGCTTATGGCGGCAAACGAGCAGACAGCACACCTGATGGTAAGTGTCACTGCCGCCCATGGACCTTTGCCAATGGTATAGCTAAGCCGCTGCCTACCAATACAACCCTGAACCCACCCCAGTTAGGCTTCCGGCTCTCTCGCTCACCGAACGAAGCGCAATAGCACATTGCTATTACTCAGACGTCGATCTTCTGCGAGAGTGTGGTACTACCCCGGACGGACCGGCCCGCGGCTGTAGACAGAGAACTATCCACAGCGTGGTCCTACCACAATAAAGTAAGCTAGTAGGTAGGTGCGCTGCTCACAACCCAATGAACCATATTTTTCATTATATAATGAAATATTGAAAAATATTTGCTATTTTTTTTTACCAAACAATGCTTTAAAAGCCACTCCACAAAAAGTATCTAATACATAAAAAGATCAAACGATCTTACTAACATTTTACCAGAGGTTTTTTTTTCGAGTTTCCCCTTACATCCCTCGTCTACAAGAATGTCTTTTTTGTTATAACCTCAGTATATATAAGTACGAAATACGTCTTTCCTTCGTCACTGGTGTACAGTTTGTTCCCTTGACCCATAATTAAATGGATGAATAAATATCTGTCTGGTGACAGAGAAGGAATACAATTCACCACACCTCTATCTTACCGACTAAGGGATAAAACGCATATATGATCTATGCAAGAGAAAGAAACAAAACCCTATAACAACACGTCTGACCAGCGTGGTCAATTTCTAATATAATATAATAATAACTTTTATAAGTCAATTTCGCTCCTATTACAGCGAAGGCAACAGTGGAATATATATGAACTGAGATAATGATGATGAGGGATGGGTCAAACACTGACAGTGCCTTGATTCGCGTGACGTCATAGCATGCTCTAAATATAGATAGAAATCTGCAAAAATATTATCCGTGTGGTGACGGAGTAAGAAGATAAGGGTAGTGAATTTACTACCCCTATCTTACCCGTGGGTGATCGTAAGAAACGACTAAGGGATATAAAATGCATATAACATCTATGCAGAAGGAAAACTCGAAACTAAACCCTATACCAGGGGTCGGCAACCTGCGGCTCACGAGCCACAAGCGGCTCTTTGCATGTGAAGTTGCGGCTCTTTAGTTCTATACGCTAAAAAATATTTTATAAAAAAATATATTTAAAAATGGCTCTGAATTGATTAATGAGGATTAAGCACAAATTATAAAAAATAAATATTGGCAAAAAAAAATTGTGGCTCTTTAAAAACTTTAAACCTTTATAAATTCAAACTTTTGGCTCTGCCGACACAAAAGGTTGCCGACCCCTGCCCTATACCAACACGTCTGGCCAGTGTGGTAGTAGGTCAATATCCCTCACATTATGAAGGAGGCTCGAGCCCAACAGTGGGATATATATGAACTGAGATGATGATGATGAGAGTGTTATCTTTGTCGCACACTACCTGTGTGACGGTTGTCAGTCATTGTACAAGTGCAAGAGAGTGTTCTTGCATCCAATCAAAAATATATAGATTTTAATGATTTCTGATCTTTACGCGAGTATTACACATTTGAAATAAAACTACTTTTACAGATTCTATCGCGTTTATATTTGATTTTTAATTTCCCGACGTTTCGAACACTTTACAGTGATCATGGTCACGGGAGGACTAAGATGTCTTACGTTCAATATGTCATTGTTATTACAGAAATTTTATATCTACATAAATGCTTTAATAATAACAAATCATAAACAATATAAAATTTTGTATATAGAATTATTATCTTTTTGTACTGGCAATGAATTTGTGTAAATTTGTATTAAAAATGTGGGTCAAAATTTAATATCTCATAGGGTAGATATAAAATTTCTGTAATAACAATGACATATTGGACCATGATCGAAACATTATTTCGTCGGGAAATTAAAAATCAAATACAAACGCGATAGAATCCGTAAAAGTAGTTTTATTTTAAATGTATAGAGTTGTTAAAACCACAAAAATAAATAAAAAAAATGATTAAAAAATCAAAAAACCCGACTGCGTAAAAAGTCACCAAAACTTCGTACATAATAAAACAACTGAAAAGAAAAAAACAAGCACTTAGATGTCCGGTGGTCTAGAATTCCATAATATATTATTGAATAAATACTATTGCAGAAAATGAAATATATTTTAATAATAGAACATGGCAAATGAACAGTGAGGATCCATTGAAAAATTATATTTGCTGTCGAATAAAGGATCCCGACTGTTCAGTTGTCATGTTTCTATTATTAAAATATATTTCATTTTCTGCAATAGTATTTATTCAATAATATATTATGGAATTCTAGACCACCGGACATCTAAGTGCTTGTTTTTTTCTTTTCAGTTTTTTTATTATGTACGAAGTTTTGGTGACTTTTTACGCAGTCGGGTTTTTTGATTTTTTAATCATTTTTTTTTATTTTATACTTTTTAGTTATAAATACCTGGGTAGCTATAGTTATCTTATTTATTAATAAGTAGGTAAGTACCTAACTATATACATATAGTTTTTCGACTGAAGTTGAGTACTAAGTCGTTAGAAATTGGAGATGGGCGACCGCGTCAGACATTAGATACTTTAGGTAGGACTACCTATAGTATATTGGACAATATACCTACTAGATACTTCAGTATATGTCCATCCACATCCAGTTATATGAATTTTTCGTCTTTTCATCGTAAATTTCTACTGTCTAAAAAACCTACATGTGAGAAAGTTTGTTACGAAACTTTAAATCGATATAGATCCTAAACGGCCAGTCAAATCGAAAAATGTTGAGAGAAAACCAAAAATTATTTTAAATACCTATTTAACGATACCCCACTCGATATAGTTTGTTGACTTTAATTTTTTTTATTTTCACAATATGGCGTCCAGTAGTCGCCATATTGAGTTTTCAATAACGTCATATCTTTAGTGACACTCGCCGGATTAAGAGGAATCGATTGACGTGCGAGTCATAAAAATCGGCTTAGGCGTTTGGTATATATAGTGCTTCAAAGGAACATACAAACATACATACATAGACTGTTAAACACAATACCACTCCTTTACAGTCGGGTAAAAACAAACTTGTAGAAGAATTTTATTTTGTTTAATAACAAAAAGTCATAATTTCTTTAACAGCTTCTAATAGGTACCAGGCTATCAGTAGTGTGTGAGCAGAGATGTACAAAATGGTTTTAAAAAAGCATTTAAATACAAAATGCAAAATACTTTTCAGATTTACTATTTCAAATGCAAAATATCAAATAGTTTTGCGTTTTGTATTTCAAATGCTAAATGCAAAATAGGTATTTTCAAAATACTTTTTCAAAATAAAATACCTTTTGACCAAATCTCAGAAATTTTTGTTTATTTTAGGTATTTATCATTATACCGCACCTGCGTGTATTGTCGCGAAGCTTCGTGCAATGAGACGATACACGCAGATGTGACCGGTCATTATTGGCTATCGTCGCGAACATTCGAGCTTCGTGTGCAATATCGCTTGGGTGGCGATAAGTCAAAGGGTTTTAGCACCACAGAGTGCGATAATATATCGCGCTCTGTGGTCCACAGAGTGCGATAATATATCGCGCTCTGTGGTCAGAGTAGTGTTTTTCATTTCGGGGGAAATTTCGTTGTGTTTAGACGCGTTCGAGGATCTCCAATTAATCAATAAATATGGAGTGGGGTGATGAAATGGTGTTAGAATTTATACACTATTATGAAGCCGAACCCATGAAGGGATCCAAAAATATCATTATGTAATTATTAGCATAATATAGCTGTAATAGTAAAGCAATTCGTCATCCATAGTTAAACGCATGAAAATGATTTCGGCCATCTTTAATTATTGCACGATACCTCGTGTAAAATACCGAAGTCGCTAATATGACCACAGTTTTATCGCGATAATTCTCTAGTATACCAAACGTACGAAGCTTCGCCACAAATTACTTCGGGCGATACACGCAGGTGCGGCCCTAGCATTAGAAATAGAGGCACAATGCCGAGCCAAACAAAAACGTCTAATAACATGGCACCTTATGCATGACATTTTGGTCATATTTATCAGTACGCATATCAATAAATTCTGTTATGTTATTAATAACAATAATACTCACTTAAAATATTATAAAAAACTAGACTAACGAAAAGAGAGTCATGGCTCCATTTTGTGAATTGTGTGGCCATTTATTTCGATTCACTTTTCTTTTCTTTTATCTTGTTGTAGTACAGTACATAGCCGTTTCAATATTGTAGGGATAACAACAACACTTAATATCATAAAAGTAGGTAATCAAATCAAATAAAAAAAGGGCGCGCATGGCTAGCAGCCCTAGCAGGTGCCTCTATCGGTCAAATTCGGCAATACAAGCGTCATTCGTTCATTTCATTTTGTTTGACTAGTAATGTTGGCTAAACTTAATCACAAAGTATTTTGCATTTTGAAATGAATATTAAAAATGCTAAATACATCTCGAAAGGTATTTCAAATAAAATACAAAATGTTTTTTACTAAAAGGCATTTAAATACAAAATAGGTATTTTGTATTTGCATTTTAAATAGAAGTATTTCAACTAAATCGCATCTCTGTGTGCGAGGTCACAAAAATAATGTGCGACAGGAACAGGGCTCTACGAAAGCGAATTTAGTCGATTATCTTTTTCAATGGGTCAATGTGCAATATTTATTGCTGGGTGATGTTGCGATATCTTATTTATTAGAACTACAAGAACATACACTGTGCGGTTTTTATTTATAGAGTTTCTTAGTCGCAACGAATAAGGAAGCTTTTAATGATTTTAATAAATTTATTATGTGACTTCATTTATTCGAGGCATTACTTTAAGATTTATTTGGAAACGAAAGTAGCTACTTTTTACAAAAGCCCCAACATTACCGCTAAAATTTATCATTAATTTCAGAATTAACGTTAAATTTAGCGTTGAATATTTAGTGTGAAAAGAGAACGTCAGGAGCGAGCGCTAGCGGCTAACTTCTTTGAATGTACACAACTTCTAAATGAAAACTGATTAATTCAAAATACATATTTTAGGTTCGGTTATAACATAAGGTTCTATGAAATTGAAATTTTGTACGAAATAAATTAAAGTATTTTCGTTCTTTTATTTTGATTCGATTAATTAAAGTTATGAGCAATCGATAATTCTTTGCCAACGCTTGTGGCGACTTTAGGCCGACCTAAGTCTGCTAGACCATTTTTTTTTGGCAGGCTATGATGTGGACACACGTCGTCTTCCTCTTCCGGGGCGACGGAAGGGCGACCTGTGACCCCATAACCTACAGTATTCCCTCCCCATCTCCATTGGGCCGGCCACTGGTACCGCTTCCTTGACATCCGTGGTCAGCCCGGCTGGAGGAAGTCTTTGAGACCTGGGTCTAAGAGGCAAATTTTTTTCAAAATATATAAACCTTGCTACATTATTTTTAAAAACTGAAATGCGAAACCTCATTATTTTAAAAATAAATTTTACAGGTATTGTCAAATACTATATTTTTAAAAGAAAATAAAGATTCGTTATTATAAAAATAAGATACCTATAGGTATATTTTAAAAGAATTACAATTCGGCAACATTTAGTGCAAGAAAATTTTATTTATTGAAACAAATAGATCAATTGTGTATATTATTCTTATTTTATAATAAATATAAACGCAGGTTTGTTTAAAAGTATATGTATATGAGATAAGCGTCATTGTGCCGGCAGCGCCGCCATTACAGCACAATGTACTTTATTTACTCTCTAGAATTACATCACAGCGCTACGCGGCCTTACTGACTTTCTCATCTGCTTGAATTATTATCTACGTCTGTTTATACTATTGTATCTTTAACTTGAAACTAATGAGCGTTTTAAAAAAAATAACTAAAAAACGGTGCAATAAGGGCAAAATTAGGCTAGATAAGCGATAGAAGTAAAACTCTAGTATTACGTGAAACATTTTAATTCTAATATTAAAACACTTTTGTATATCATAGTGCAGCGTTTATCATACATTTATTTACATAAAATCGTACGCGTACGCCTCCCTCTTCTCAAGTTCGTGAGAAAACCTTAAGAGGCTGCTGTATCGCGTATTTATACGTACTCGTCATAATCATTTTACTACTAAGAATGTGATGAATTTGCGTAAGTATTCGTATAGTTTAAGTTCTTTTTCGAACAAATTTTTCGTCATTTGAAATACACAGTAACAGATCATGCTTACGGGAGAACAGTCGTCCCAGAACAGTCGTCCCGTGAGCATGAACTCTCTAAAGTGATCGAAGCGTCGGAAAAGTAAAAATCAAACACGATAGAATCCATAAAAACAGTTTTAATTTCAAATGTTAAACTCGCGTAAACATGAAAAACTTTTCGTTATATAAAAAAAGATTGCAGATCAGAACTTTAAACGCGCGCAAAAAGAGGTCAGCTGTACTGAAGGCGATTCCTTACTTGTTGGGCAGAATAAAATTGGTAGACTTTATATATTACTATATTGCATACGAAGTTACTTCTACCAATGATGTACAATCCGTGGAGACGACGAATATCTGTTGATCGCCCCTTATCGCGACGCCTCCCGCCGTGGTCTGTCCAAGTTCAGTCGATGACGGAACACGCTGCTATAAATAGTTCCACTCCCACAATAGTCCTTGTATCGCGGGGACTTTACAAATAACGATCACAAATTACACCCATCTATGGCTCATACACAGTATTATCTTGTGACGTAATCGAAGCTACGACACTGGCACGGTTGATATCTTAACTATGCAAGCTGTGTATTGAAATTAATATTATAGATGGAGGTATTTTGTTGGGCTATGGTGGTCTATACAGGTGATAGTATAACGGCAAAGGGGACCATATTGTTAGTTAAGGATTCAGATATATTTTTGGTAAATATAAATCATAACATCAACTATGATTTAAAATGGCAACTAATCATCAGCCTTTATCATCGTTCAGCCTTTCTCCATCCACAGCTGGATATTGGCCACCACTCGATACCATATAGTTTACACATACCACCTGGAAACAACATCATCCTTGTTTATTTTCAGCGGTCATTTCTTTCACGCAAGTGCGGGCTTTGAAATCAATTATCTGCTGCTGCGTGTCCCAAATGCTACATGTCCTTCTTTAAACGAAGTTTAAAAAGAGCTCTTTCCCCACGTTAGGCAACGACTTAGCTGTGGCCCTAGTATAACTGAAGTGCGTAGGCAATAAAATAGTTAATAACTATTAATGTCTTAAATAAGGTAAAATAAGAAAACGATGCAGGTATCGGGGGAGACCGAGACTAACCTACCTAGACTAGATTGGTCACGTACTAAAGGAAGGTAGAGTCAAGAGTCTCCGAAACCGGCGAGCGTGTATGAAGAGAATTATGTATGTTGAGGAAGCGAGTGAAGTATGCAAGGATAGAGTTCTCTGGCACTCTGTTCTCTCTGCCTTCCCTGCAAGGGATATGGCGTGATGATATGTATGTATGTATGTAATAAAAAAACGCTATGTATTAAATAAAATAAAATAAGATGTATGGAAATATCGCTAATTATTAAACAATAATAAAATCAGACAGAATAATATATGTCATAACAACTATGATCATTTAAATGCAATCTGAACAATGTAAACAATAAATCTATATGAGTGAACCAAAATAAATGACCTCCGGCCCTCGAGGGGGTAAGGTCGGCGTTAATATGTTTTCATTCAATTAGCTCCCCGTATTTGATTTGTACTGATCATGTTGACCCTTGTCTGTTAATTCGTTGCTATGTTAGTTCGTCCGTATCGTGCTGATGTTTAATGTTTGATACTCATGTTGTACGAGTACGTACTAATTGAGTAACTAATTACATAAATCGACCATTAAATTAATTATAGTGTTCCTCATACTATTTAATATTATATTTTTCGTAGAGTACATTTTTCATGGACTACTTCGTATGCGTCACATAATAAATTTAAATTCATTTATTATGCAATATAACATAAATAAATAAACCCAGCGAGGGCCCTTACATATTATCATTTTTAACATTCTTAATTAATACAATAAACCACCACCGGATCGGAATGTAACCGCTATTGAGAAGATCCGGCAACAAACTTAGTAGGTTTGTCTATTATTGTTATTTCTTTACTGATTTTTTTATAAAAATATGATCAGTAAGAATTAGCTAGCGTGTGATGCCCTTTCAACCTAATAGTTCAAATACAATGTAAAAGACCATTGCTGGACTGGATCCCATAGAATAGAAGAGAGAAAGAAAGAAAGGGGAAGAGAAAAAGATAAGGGATAGTGGGGAGGGGGACTGGGGTCTTATGCACCTATAAGATGTGCATAAGACCCCAGTCCCCCTCGAGCCACCACCCCCAACACTAACACTGGCAACTCTCAAAACAAATATGTTTTCCCATTTTCCCATACTTATCATTAATCATCATCTCATCATCTGAACTCATATATGTCCCACTGTTGGGCTCGAGTCTCCTCTATAACATACATATATACATACATATCATCACGCCATATCCCTTGCCGGGTAGGCAGAGAGAACAGAGTGCCAGAGAACTCTATCTCTGCATACTTCACTCGCTTCCTCAACATTCATAATTCTCTTCATACACGCTCACCGGTTTCGGAGACTCTTGACTCCACCTTCCTTCAGTACCTGACCGATCTGGTCTAGGTAGGTTAGTCTCGGTCTCCCTCGCTACCTACATCCTTCCACTTTCGCATTGTATATCTTCTTAACCAGACGTTCGTTCGGCCTATACCACGCTGGCCAGACGTAGCCCTATGCTTAGTTTCGAGTTTTCCTTATCTTGCATAGATGTTATATGCGTTTTATATCCCTTTATCGTCTCGTACGATCACCCACGGTTAATAAGGGGTGGTGAATTGTATTCTTACTGCGTCACCACAGGGAGGGATTATAATTAATGCTTCGCTCTTATTAGTCAAAAGTGATGTTTATATAAGCTTATAGCCTTCCTCAGTAAATAGGTTATCCAACACTGAAAGTTTTTTTTAATTCAAACTAGTAGTTTCTGAGATCAGCGCGTACAAACAAACTTTTCAGCTTAATATTAGTATAAATGTTGCATAAGACGACTGGGAATCCAATATCAATGATTAAATATTTGATTTTATCTCCAGAAAGATATTAAGCGATTAAAATATCGTAGCAGTATGTGCAAACAACTACGAACGCCGGCTGTGTCTCGCGCCTCTTTAAATAGGAAAATTGTACGGGCGCATCGACCGTAAGGGGATGCCCGCCCGCATGAATGACTTCTTATTTTTCATGCTGTGGAAGCTGACCACGAACCTGATCGACTGAACATTTCCATTTGGATTTAGATTTCTAGTTTCGATATATTCGTTTAGTTTTAAGATGATATTTTGTTAGAATAGATTTTTGTTATAATCCTCTCATCTCATCATCTCAGCTCATACACGTCCCACTGTTGGGCTCGAGCCTCCTCCATAATGGGAGGGAATCGACCTACTGTACGTGTTTCCTTTTCTGGCATAGATGTTATATGCGTTTTATATTCCTTAGTCGTCTCTTATCACCAGGTTTTCGATCACGAGGGAGTGGTGAATTGTATTCTTACTCCATCACCAAACGGAAGTTTGTTATAAAATAAATTAAAATCATCCTTAGAGTTCCAATGACAAGTGATTGTGGTTCTTATAGTCTCAAATTTAAATCTAGGTTTACGCTAAAATATTGTACTTTTTGACTCAAAACTCTTAATAGTTTTTTTTTGGCAGGCTATGGTTTGGACACGCGCCGTCCATTCCATCTGAGGCGACGGAAGAGCGGCGCGTGACTCCATAATCCACCGTATTCCCTCCCCATCGCAATTAGGCCGGCCACTGGTACTGAATCCTTGACATCCGTGGCCAAAACTCCTAATAGCTTACACGATATTAAATATTTTATCTGGTATATTTTATCTGGTATATGATTGTATGTAGACTATGAAATAAATATTTTTTTTTTAGATTTTTGCTCAATTCTTCTAACTAACCAAAAAGTCTTATTACTATATATATATATATATATTCTATTTTATTTTAATCACTCACTCACTACTTTACGTCACTCTTTATTAGATATACTCGTATAGGTACCTATATAATAAATCCTTGTAGGCTTTTGGCGGCAATCTGAAACGTCATGTGGTGGTTTTGTTTTATATTGAAATTCTTAGTGTTTTGACGTGTTATATTAAATAATTTTGATGGCATTTTATGTAATTTTGATACGAAGAATTTGTTGGAATGTAGTGAATATGATATAAAAGTGCTTTACAACGTTTTAATTTTCCACTAAAATTCCCAGAAGATACTTTTAAAAGTGTGACAATAGCTCCGTTGGTGGTGATTTGAATTACTGTCCGTCAGACAATGACTAACATGAAGAGACTAAAGATATGAAGAAGATTTGAACTCAACACTGGCATAAACGGCTCGTTTATGTAGCTGATTACCAATATAAAAAAAGAAAAAGCAGAAGAAATCCTTGTAACACAGTCAACGTTATAAATGCTCAATATTTATTCAAACACAGTACAACCATATTATGTAGAATGAACAAATATATTAGCTGGTCTATGCTATCGTCTTAAATCAACGTATTACGGAGATTTAACGGCAAAGAAAAAGTGTCATGTAATGCTCTTGTACAATATTCAATATTTTAATATTTTAACGTGTTATATTAAGTAATTTGGATGGGCTTTTATGTAATGTGATGCGCAGGAAGTGTAGTGAATATGATATAACAGTGCCTTACATACGTTTTCGTTCTTCACCAAGATTCCCAAAAGGTACCTTCAACAGTGTGACCTTGGCACTATTGAAGGCGACGATTTGATTTACTGATCGAAGATGACTTTAAATGAAGTTAATTTATAAATCAAGATTTGGCTTAAAAGTCTTAGTAACCAAGCCATAAACTCCAAAAAAAAATCAACGTATTAACTAACTGATGTAGCATATATCATCAAAATCTTTTAAAATCACAAATAATACGTTATACTTTTACTCTATGGTAAAAACTTTAATATAATGAATCCTTCACTTGTCCGCATTTAACATATCCGACGGATAGGTACTGAAGATATTTTTAAAACTTGTTAATTAATATTCAACCTAAAAGTTTAATATTTAGAGTTGATTTTAACGTTAACGCTTGACTGTTTAAGATGAAAACGATTTTCTTGGTATATGTCTGCTTTCTTTATGCGAAGCCCGAGACACTTTATAGGGGCCCTAATGTGTTGAAAAGGTCTCACGAGGAAGAAAAATGGCTTCTGTAATGGGAATAATTCTAAAATACTGCACTTTCTACACGCGCATGCAAAGATTCTATTAAGGTAATGTGAGTTCATGATCCTGCTTTATTATTACCAATTATTGGAGTTGACTTCTAGTGTTTGCACAAAATAATTGTCATTAAATGTGAGAAAGACAAGATTATAATAATTTCTATGTAAGAGTATTTTATATTTTGCTTGTGCTTTTATTTTATTGTATTTGGTTGCTGACGAGGAGCCTATGTATGTGGTAACTGTCGATTATAAAGTTCAACAATACTAGGTATACAACCAAATGACTGCACAGATGGAGTGGCTCAGATACCGACCTTCCATGCCAGTACCGTGGGTTCGATGCCATACAAGGATTACTTCTTTAGTGCCCCTGCACTGGGTAGTGTCTTTAAAAAAAATTGGTGCCTACCGTTAAGTCGGTCTACCGTAAAGGCACTGGCTCTCCCGCTCACCGAACGTAATAGCAAACCTCTACTACTTAAACCTCAATTTTCTGTGAAACTGTTGTACCTCTAACGAATTAGCCCATTTAAAGTTGTTGACAAAGCACTGTCAGCAATGTGACTCTAACACTGGAAAAGCAGCTCCAGTTTATTTTAATCTCCACTATCTATTTAAGCTTCAGTTTATTTTAAAATATTGACTATCATTTGCTGCTTCCAATAACACCCTTCATAAAGAAATGTCTCTTTCTCTTTGTGAGAGATTTTCTCGACGGCATATAATCAACCACATTGGGTCAGCGTTAAGTTTCAGCGCATTAAAACCTACAATTATTTAATATGGAGGAAAAGAAGGAAGATCCACCACTTTCCCACGGTTAATCAATATACCGCACACCCCAAGAAAGAAAGGAATACAGGATAGGATCAAGGTGGAATGGGGTGTGCGGTATATTGAT
The DNA here is from genome assembly GCA_905163515.2 of Lymantria monacha. Classification (NCBI taxonomy): domain Eukaryota; kingdom Metazoa; phylum Arthropoda; class Insecta; order Lepidoptera; family Erebidae; genus Lymantria; species Lymantria monacha. The sequence continues at coordinate 36,728,219 of LR991084.1, read as the reverse complement.
AACCGTGGAAAAGTGGTGGGTCTTTCTTCCTTTCCCCCATATTAAAATAATAATGGATTTCCGCCATATATCGCCTAATTAAATTAATTAAAACCTAAAATCTCTTTCATACATTTTTTTTTATCTTTTGTATAAATCATTCATTCACACTTTAGTCTATTGATCAATGCGACGCCCTGGCACCAGGCGGGGGCGTTGACGGAGGTTGATACTTGAAAGGGTAACCCACCGGGCTGGCCACGGACGTCAAGGATTTGGTACCAGTTGCCGGCCCAATGGCTATGGTGAGGGAATACGCGCCGCCCTTTTATCGCCCCGGCTGGTATAAATGGAATGTCCAGACCATAGCCTGCTTAAAAAAGCCTATTGATCACAAGCTTATAACTACAGTTCCTCACTATGGGTGAAGGTGATTAATTGCTACGCTTGACAGACAAGTAAGGGATTGTATCGCTATAATTACCTATGAAAATGCTCTCTTCTCCCTGTGATTTCTCGGGCACTTTTTACAACTCCTGCAGGATAATGAGGGATGATGATATTTTGTATTCGTGACCAGTCAACACAGTAATATAAAAACTATAACCTCACAATTTAAAATCCATATTTTTACAAAATATAAAATCAACTCATTAATTTCAACATAAAAGTTTATTACAGCTATTTATAATTAACATAGACCTAAGTTTTCTGTATTATAAAAAAAAATCTGAAAGGGTTTCTACCGCGCTTTAGAACGAAGTACTTTCAAAGGACTCGGTCTGAATTAAAACTAATTATGAGAAAATATGACTGCGCGGCTATTTGAATAGCGTTGTGTATTTGAATATATGTATTCAAAAGGGACTTACTAAGAAAATGAATTTGTAATTAATTCAAATTCAAAAATCATTTATTATTTATAAACCCTCTGGTAGCCACATACATATTTATATTTCACCATAAATAAATTCATATAACTACCACCGAATCGATTAAAACGATAAAAATATTATAATTAAAGAAAGATATGGACTAACTGGAGATAACAAACAAGGGATTGAGACATCTTTAGGAAGCTTGGAGACTACAGCAAAGAGGTGATTTCAACAAATTAAAACTATTATAATTATAAAGTAATATACTTGAAGGCATAACTTCAGACAAGACAAAAAGCCCTTGCTTTTCAGGGGTCTCAAGTCGTAGAAGTAGGCGACGGAGCGGGTCAGAGAAGAGATTCTAGACGTTTGCACTTTTCAGGGGTCTCAAGTCGTAGAAGTAGGCGACGGAGCGGGTCAGAGAAGAGATTCTAGACGTTTGCACTTTTCAGAGGTCTCAAGTCGTAGAAGTAGGCGACGGAGCGGGTCAGAGAAGAGATTCTAGACGTTTGCACTTTTCAGGGGTCTCAAGTCGTAGAAGTAGGCGACGGAGCGGGTCAGAGAAGAGATTCTAGACGTTTGCACTTTTCAGGGGTCTTAAGTCGTAGAAGTAGGCGACGGAGCGGGTCAGAGAAGAGATTCTAGACGTTTGCACTTTTCAGAGGTCTCAAGTCGTAGAAGTAGGCGACGGAGCGGGTCAGAGAAGAGATTCTAGACGTTTGCACTTTTCAGGGGTCTCAAGTCGTAGAAGTAGGCGACGGAGCGGGTCAGAGAAGAGATTCTAGACGTTTGCACTTTTCAGGGGTCTCAAGTCGTAGAAGTAGGCAACGGAGCGGGTCAGAGAAGAGATTCTAGACGTTTGCACTTTTCAGGGGTCTCAAGTCGTAGAAGTAGGCGACGGAGCGGGTCAGAGAAGAGATTCTAGACGTTTGCACTTTTCAGGGGTCTCATGTCGTAGAAGTAGGCGACGGAGCGGGTCAGAGAAGAGATTCTAGACGTTTGCACTTTTCAGGGGTCTCAAGTCGTAGAAGTAGGCGACGGAGCGGGTCAGAGAAGAGATTCTAGACGTTTGCACTTTTCAGGGGTCTCAAGTCGTAGAAGTAGGCGACGGAGCGGGTCAGAGAAGAGATTCTAGACGTTTGCACTTTTCAGGGGTCTCAAGTCGTCGTAAAGCGCGGAAGGGACCGCTGTTAGGTTTTAGTGGGTATTCCGGCCGTCAATCTCATGGCCGGCGAGTCCCACACACCCCCCCGTCTGTCACTGGCGGGGGATGTGCGCAAAAGCATTTCCACAGCGTAAACAAAAAAAAAAAAAAAAAAAAAAAAGGGGTCTCAAGTCGTAGAAGTAGGCGACGGAGCGGGTCAGAGAAGAGATTCTAGACGTTTGCACTTTTCGACGCGTCGAGAAGCGTAGGCGCATGTACCGACGCGGCGTCGCAAGTGGTCGGCTCGGAGATTAGCCAGCCAGTCATAGAGAAGCCACACGCGTGAGGGCGACGCCCTGGTAATACTATTGTTGTTGCCAATACGTGGACTGAGACGGTACCCGAAAGGGTAACCCACCGGGGTGGCTACCGAGGTTAAAAAATGGATACCAGTGACCAGTCAGCTGTGGGAACTGTATACGGTGAGTTATGGGATCGCACATAGCCCTTTCGTTGCCTCGGAAGAAACGTACGGGGTGTGCCCAGTCTATTACCATACCAGAGAGAAATTGTTTAGACTTTAAAAAAAATAGAAAATATATAGACAAGCTCGCGGAGGGTTGTGAGTCACTGTCACGTTCCAATCCGGTGAAAGATTATTGAATATATTAAGTACTAGCTTTCGCCCGCGACTTCATCCACGCAGAAGTCATCTCTGACAGAGTTAAATAGAAAAAGCAATGCAAGGTGTTCAAGGTTTGTCGCTAGGACGATAATCAACAGCGTCAGAAACTGGGATGCGGTCGCCGCCTTCTGCGAGTTAGTTGTCTAACGGAATTAGGCAATAGGGTGGGTCCGAGAGAAAATACTCTCCGTTGAGACGCTCTACCGTTGGTGCTTTGGGCGGCGCAAGCGTGAGGACCTGTATTGAGGTTCACTGCATGAGGGCTTCGACTCGAGATGATACTCGGGTGCGGTGGCCCGCCCGCACAACGTAGATGTACGTGTACGGCGCGCGTGTGTCTATATACCATAGCCGGTCACTAAAGAAAAAGGTGTTTCAAAGTTCTATTCATTTTACAAATTATATTGCCATTAATATACTATTTATGGTATGACAATGGGATAAAAATATATATTTTTTTTGACTTTATTTGACTGTTTTGTTTCACCAGCAGAGTTGCAACCTCGTTAGATATGATTTATTATTTGAGTTATAGAGTGAACATTTTTGAAGCTAAACTTAACCTGTATCTTAAACCATTAGGCAAGAACCTATTGCCGTCTACTATGTGTATCGTGTGAGCTCTTACGCCGGCACTGGTCACCATGACGGCATTGGTGCGGGGTTGACGGAGAGGGAGAGAGAAACACGTGTTTATTTATTTTTACCGAAGAATATTTGTACGTTTTTTATTTGAAAAGAATCGATAAAGAAATTTTCTCCCCATATACACTTTGCCACTTTGTTACACCCCCTTAGGGGCGGAATTCATAAAATCCTTTCATATTAAATCTCTATGTCGTAAATAGAAACGTGCTTCAAAATATAATATTTCTAGCTTTAATAGTTTCGGCTTGGCGATAATGAGTCGTTCAACCCGCTTCACAGGCCTAATTTACACAACTAGAGGGTGAAAATTGACAAATGCCGAATATTACCCTAGAATATTTGATTCGACTCGTAATTTGAAAAGAATTAATAAAGATTTTTGTTCTCCCCATACAAACTTTGCCACTCTGTTCCACCCCCTTAGGGGTATAATTTCGTAAAATCCTTTCTTAGTAAATCTCTACGTCATAGAAAGAAACCACTGTCAACATTTCAAGTTGCCAACTTCAATAATATCTGCTTGGGGCTAATGACTTAATGAGTCGTCCAACCCGCTTTGCAAGTCTAATTTACACACCCAGAGGGTGAAAATCAACAAATGCTGAAACACGTGTTTATTTATTTTTACTGAAGTTAATTTGTACGTAATTTGAAAAGAATCGATAAAGATTTTTTTCTCCAAACATTTTTTAAATTGACATAACTTTTTGTTTATAAACCAATTGACATAAAATAAAGCCTAAATGTTAAGTGAAGCTTACCACAATATATTAGTGAAAACCGCGTCTAAATCGGATAAGCCGTTTCTGAGATTAGCGTGCACAAACGCACAGACAAACAGACAAACAGATAAACAGACAAAAATTTTAACAATCATTGTTTTGGGTTCTATTTGTGTTGATAAAGGTACCAGTAATTTTTTTCTGATATATTTTCCATGTACAGACAGCGATCCGTTACATTTTTATTATATGTATAGATAATTTAAGATAAAATTGACTAATATGTAATTGCTTACACAAAGTTTATACATAATTTATAATTTACAATTTGATTTTGAATCAGAATTTAGCATGGTTATATTGGTTATAAATACTGCCATAAGAAATAGTCGCCTCAGCAGCGTCCGATTATAAAACGGTGCACGACGAAGCTTGAGTAATGGAGGCAATTGAGATCGCCATCTTTGTTCAGCTTTAATTAAACACCATTGTCTTTACAATCATTAATAAGAACAGATTTTGAATTGAAACGTTATGGCAATAAAGTATCTTGCATTATCTGTTCTCTATGGCAATATGATTGTCTACGCTGATACACGACCCTTATTTTCAGTTTAAGCGTATGATTTTTACTCATCATTCATCATTCTTCTACTCTTATCCCAATTGCTTGGGGTCGATACAATATGTACTCTCCTTTCATAGTACATATTGTAAAAGTTATTGGCAATAGTTTTATGACCGGCCGCCTGCCAGATGTCAACTCTCCTTGGGAATGTAATTGTTGACCAAACGGCATCAGATGGAGTTTGTTCAGGTCGTCATATAGCTCATAGTCGTCTTTTATGACATCCACGAGCAGAGTAAGGGTTGGTAGTATTCGTAGCCGCTACCACACAGCTATAATTTGTATTAAGTTACATAATCTATACATATAATAAAAATCTAACGGATCGCTGTCTGTACATAGAAGATATATGAGAAAAAATCTTACTGGGACCATTATCAACACTAATAGAACCCAAAACAATGATTTTTAAAATGTTTGTCTTTTTATCAGTTTGTCACGTGTACGGCGCGCGTGTGTCTATATACCATAGCCGGTCACTAAAGAAAAAGGTGTTTCAAAGTTCTATTCATTTTACAAATTATATTGCCATTAATATACTATTTATGGTATGACAATGGGATAAAAATATATATTTTTTTTGACTTTATTTGACTGTTTTGTTTCACCAGCAGAGTTGCAACCTCGTTAGATATGATTTATTATTTGAGTTATAGAGTGAACATTTTTGAAGCTAAACTTAACCTGTATCTTAAACCATTAGGCAAGAACCTATTGCCGTCTACTATGTGTATCGTGTGAGCTCTTACGCCGGCACTGGTCACCATGACGGCATTGGTGCGGGGTTGACGGAGAGGGAGAGAGAAACACGTGTTTATTTATTTTTACCGAAGAATATTTGTACGTTTTTTATTTGAAAAGAATCGATAAAGAAATTTTCTCCCCATATACACTTTGCCACTTTGTTACACCCCCTTAGGGGCGGAATTCATAAAATCCTTTCATATTAAATCTCTATGTCGTAAATAGAAACGTGCTTCAAAATATAATATTTCTAGCTTTAATAGTTTCGGCTTGGCGATAATGAGTCGTTCAACCCGCTTCACAGGCCTAATTTACACAACTAGAGGGTGAAAATTGACAAATGCCGAATATTACCCTAGAATATTTGATTCGACTCGTAATTTGAAAAGAATTAATAAAGATTTTTGTTCTCCCCATACAAACTTTGCCACTCTGTTCCACCCCCTTAGGGGTATAATTTCGTAAAATCCTTTCTTAGTAAATCTCTACGTCATAGAAAGAAACCACTGTCAACATTTCAAGTTGCCAACTTCAATAATATCTGCTTGGGGCTAATGACTTAATGAGTCGTCCAACCCGCTTTGCAAGTCTAATTTACACACCCAGAGGGTGAAAATCAACAAATGCTGAAACACGTGTTTATTTATTTTTACTGAAGTTAATTTGTACGTAATTTGAAAAGAATCGATAAAGATTTTTTTCTCCAAACATTTTTTAAATTGACATAACTTTTTGTTTATAAACCAATTGACATAAAATAAAGCCTAAATGTTAAGTGAAGCTTACCACAATATATTAGTGAAAACCGCGTCTAAATCGGATAAGCCGTTTCTGAGATTAGCGTGCACAAACGCACAGACAAACAGACAAACAGATAAACAGACAAAAATTTTAACAATCATTGTTTTGGGTTCTATTTGTGTTGATAAAGGTACCAGTAATTTTTTTCTGATATATTTTCCATGTACAGACAGCGATCCGTTACATTTTTATTATATGTATAGATAATTTAAGATAAAATTGACTAATATGTAATTGCTTACACAAAGTTTATACATAATTTATAATTTACAATTTGATTTTGAATCAGAATTTAGCATGGTTATATTGGTTATAAATACTGCCATAAGAAATAGTCGCCTCAGCAGCGTCCGATTATAAAACGGTGCACGACGAAGCTTGAGTAATGGAGGCAATTGAGATCGCCATCTTTGTTCAGCTTTAATTAAACACCATTGTCTTTACAATCATTAATAAGAACAGATTTTGAATTGAAACGTTATGGCAATAAAGTATCTTGCATTATCTGTTCTCTATGGCAATATGATTGTCTACGCTGATACACGACCCTTATTTTCAGTTTAAGCGTATGATTTTTACTCATCATTCATCATTCTTCTACTCTTATCCCAATTGCTTGGGGTCGATACAATATGTACTCTCCTTTCATAGTACATATTGTAAAAGTTATTGGCAATAGTTTTATGACCGGCCGCCTGCCAGATGTCAACTCTCCTTGGGAATGTAATTGTTGACCAAACGGCATCAGATGGAGTTTGTTCAGGTCGTCATATAGCTCATAGTCGTCTTTTATGACATCCACGAGCAGAGTAAGGGTTGGTAGTATTCGTAGCCGCTACCACACAGCTATAATTTGTATTAAGTTACATAATCTATACATATAATAAAAATCTAACGGATCGCTGTCTGTACATAGAAGATATATGAGAAAAAATCTTACTGGGACCATTATCAACACTAATAGAACCCAAAACAATGATTTTTAAAATGTTTGTCTTTTTATCAGTTTGTCTGTTTGTATGTGTGTTTGTGCACGCTAATCTCAGAAACGGCTTATCCGATTTAGACGCGGTTTTCACTAATATATTGTGGTAAGCTTCACTTAACATTTAGGCTTTATTTCATGTCAATTAGTTTATTAATAAAAAAGTTATGGCAATTTAAAAAATGTTCGGAGAAAAAAATCTTTATCAATTCTTTTCAAATTAGGTACAAATTATCTTTAGTAAAAATAAATAAACACGTGTTTCAGCATTTGTTAATTTTCACCCTCTGGGGGTGTAAATTAGGCTTGCGAAGTGAGTTAGACGACTCAATAAGTCATTAGCGCCAAGCCGATATTATTGAAGCTGGCAACTTGAAACTTTGGCAGTGGTTTCTTTCTATGACGTAGAGATTTACTAAGAAAGGATATTACGAAATTACACCCCTTTTTTTTTTTTTTTTTTGCGGTGGGCTATGGACGTCGCACCCCGCGAAATCGGTCCGGGGTGACGGAAGAGGCGGCGCGCAACCCCATTGACCCACCCTGCAAGCACCTCTTCTTCGCCGTACGAGCGGGCCACCGGTACCCGATCTTTGTCTTCGGTGGCCCGCTCGGCGGTATGCCCTCTTGGGCTCCTCTCCTGTCGACGCCCCGACAGCTTTCGCCGTCGAGGCGTCGTCCTCACGCGGTGGCCTCACGTCGGGTGACCGGACAGCCGGAGTTGACGACTAACGAGGCGCCGATGGGCAGCCTCACACGGGGCCCATGGAATAGTAGAGCCTCCGTCTTGTTTAGGGCCACCCTGAGCCCCAGTGCCTCGATTCGCCTGACCATCTCCTCGGTGCCGAGAGTGGCCAGGCTCGCCGCCTCTTCGAATGTCCTGCCCCGGGCTGTGACGAGCGTGTCGTCAGCATAGCAAATAACGCTTAGCCCGGGGGGGAGACTCCCTCTCAACGCCCAGTCGTAACCGATGTCCCACAGAGTCGGCCCCAGAACCGACCCCTGCGGAACACCGCACGACATGGGCGTCTGCACAATGTCCCCTGCGGGGCTCGCGTAGAGAACACTGCGCCCTTCCAAACAGTCTGCCACCAGCCGCCTGAGGTACAGGGGCACTCCGTGGAACCGGAGCGCCTCCCTGATGCAGCTGAATGGCAGACTATTGAAGGCGTTGGCAGCACTCATTTGCCGGCGACAGCCTCCGCGGCCGTCTGCCTCAGGCGTAGCAGGGCCCCGATGGTCGAACGCCCCCTTCGAAACCCAAATTGAGCGTCCGACAGATCGGGCCCCACCTCTTCCAGGTGCTGGACGATGCGGGCAGCGGGGACACGCTCCAGCAGCTTACCCACATCGTCCAGAAGCACAATGGGCCTGTAGGCCGACGGCGAATCCGGGGGCCGTCCCGGCTTTGGCAGGAGAACCAACCTCCCTTCCTTCCAGCACTCAGGGAACTGTCCAGACGTAAGACAGGCGTTGAACAGTCGCCTGAGGCGAGGTTCGCGATGCTCGAGGAGCAACGTCAACACCCGGACTGGGATTCCGTCCGGGCCGGGGGCCGTGGTGGCGGAACGAATCTTCGCCACGGCTGCCCCCACTTCCGACTCCGTCACGGGCGGAACACTCTCGACGGCCTCCCGGTCATGATCTGGCGAAGCCATGGCCGGGGGCGTGTGCTCCGACTGCCGCGGGAATAGCTCCTCGACCACTCTACGAAGGAGGTCGGGCTGGACGGTCTCGGTGAGGGGGGGCCCTGCACGCGAAGCTTATTCAGCGACGCGCGATACGGGCGACCCCAGGGGTCACGGTCAAGACCGTCCAGCATCTCCTGCCAACTCGCGTCCTTGGCGGACCGGATGGCCAGCCGAAAGGCGGTACGCGCACTGCGGTACGCCTCGTACAGCTAGCCCTCCCGCTCAACATCGCGGCGACGCCGCCGACTGCGGGTGTAGGACCTTCGGGCACTAATGCACGCCGCACGAAGGTCCGCCAGTCTTGGGGACCACCAGTAGACCCCCTGCCTCGGAGGTAGGCGCCGCACCCTGGGCATGGGCGCATCGCAGACCTGCGTTAACGCACTGCGGATGCGGACAGCCTCAACGTCCACTCCGTCCGCTGGGGGTGGTGAGGACAGCCACGTGTTCACGATGGCCGCCTCCGCCAGTAGGTCCCTATTCAGCCGCCCCACAGCCCACCGCGGAAATGCAGGAGCTCGGTCCGCCCTGTGACCCCTGCTGGGGTCCCGGAGAGGGGAGACCTCCATCCGGATGTAACGGTGATCCGACAGGGTCTCCGCCTCCTCCAGGACACGCAAGTTCCTCACTCGTGGTGCGACAGCGGGGCTAGCGAATGACAAGTCCACTATCGACCCACCCTGCTGTCGCACACACGTGTTCACTGAGCCTCTGTTTAGGACACAGAGGCCCAGTGACGCCGCCCACTCCACGATCGCCCGCCCGCGATCGTCCGTCATCGGGGACCCCCACGCCGTGGATTTGGCGTTGAAGTCCCCCAGGACCAGGACGAGGCCCGGTGCCAGTCGCCGTATCGAAGCCTCCAAGGTGGTGAGGGAGGCCCCGAAATCGTCCATCCTCCTATTAGGGGAGAGGTATACACTGTAGAGCGTGACCCCTCCCCAATCCGCCGCGACAAATTCCTCGCCCCTATCCAAGAGGGATAAGGACGGGAAGCGCCGCTGCGTGGAGGTGACGATTGCCGTGGTTCCGTTCCGGCTGACCACCCAATTGGGGCGATCAGGCACGACGTACGGTTCCGCGACTACGGCTGCACCGATCGACCACTCCGCCATGGATTTCAGGAGGAGGTCCTGCGCACCGGCGGTGTGGTTGGTGTTGGCCTGCAGGAGGTGAGTGGACTGGGCAGCCATTAATGGGCTGTGTCCATCATCACCTCCTGGCTTGCGGCGGGCGATCGGGCCGCGCTAGGAGCGGGAGCGGCCGGGGTCGAAGGGCCGCCCCGCCCCTTTGGAGCCGAAGCCGGAGGTCTGCACGCCCCAGAGCCCATGCGGTGCTTGGCAGGCTTATTGCCCGCTGCAAACGCGGGGCAGTGGGGCGGGGCGGTGCAGGATGCCGCCATATGCCCAGTCTGACCGCAGCGGAAACAGAGTCCGCCCCAGTCAAAGCAATTAGTGCATGTTGGCCGGGTGTGCCCGACCGCCATGCACTTGAAACACCTCGCAGGCTGGTGCTCCAGCACGGTGACTCGCGCTGAGCCCCAGCCCACGAGGAGCCTGCCTGAGCCGGCCAGTTTCCTGACCGACTCCACTGGGCACTGCACCCAGGCGGCACCTACGCCGCCCGGACCGGGCCGGATGGCGCCAACCCGGACGGTGTCTATGGGACACCCGGTTTTCGAGGCAATGGCCTCCCGGATGTCTTCCACCGTCACAGAGTCGTCCAAACCTGCGATGCGCATTTCGGCGCACTTTACGGGTCTGGCGATTTTGACGCCACCCTCCTCGGCGAACAGACCTCGCAGCTTCGACGCCACGCTATCGGCCGTCCTGGTGCCCTCAGCCCCAGGGAACTCTAAGATCCGAGCCCCTGTCCGGGCCTTGCGGGTCCTGGCTTCGACGCCTCCTATGTCGATGACGTCGAGCTCCCGCCGGGCTTTCCTCAGAACGGCCTCATAGCTGAGGCCCTTTTCTGCCGCCTCAGGCAGCACAGTGATCACCACTGCAGCTGTCTTCGGCGGCCGGAGCCCCTTGCGCGGCCTCTTCCTTTTCTTCTCGCCTCCGGCTCCTGCCTGGGGAGCGGCGACCTCAGCGGCGCGCTTCGTCGCCGCTCTCCTTCTCTGGCCACGACTCTTCCTGCCGCGCTCGGCCACCTGTTAACCCTGTTCGTGCGCAGCGGGCGTGCCAGGCGCGGCAGGCGCAGTCGCGGGTGCGCTAGTCGTCGCCGGCGGTGTCGGTGCGGGCGATAACTGCGGTCCGGCAGAAGCCGGTGCCGTCTTCCTCTTCGGAGCGGGCCCCTTGGGCTTGGGCCCTGCCGCGGCTGAGGCGTAGCTCCCCCCCACGCGGCCACCCTGACAGGGTAGCGGGGCGGGGGCTGGTGCCGCATATGGCCGCTTGTCCGCGGCAAGAGGCGGCCGAACATGTGGTTCTGGAGGCAGCCTTGCCTCCAGAACGGCCAAGCGCGTATCGACCAGATTGCCGATGGTGTCAATAATGGCGCGCAAGGCCTCATCCGGCACGCCCTCCACCGCGGGCAGCGGGGTTGGTGTCGCCGGTTGGACCTCTACCAGGGCCCGCTCCGCAACGTTTGACGGCTTCCTTGCCGCGGCGGCCCGGCTAGCGGTGGCTGGCGGCGCACGCCCTGCAGTAGGCGGCGTCTTCTTCTTGGGGGCGGCGACCTCGACTCCATCGCGGATAGCGCTGGTCGGCGGCGCGGTTGGCGCAGGCTGCATGAGCCGCGCCATTTGGGCCTTCAGGTCAGTCACGTCCTTGGTTAGGAGGCGGTTGGCCCTCCGTACCGCGGCCAGTTCCGACTCCAGCAGGCGGTTCTGGGCCCGCAGGCCTGACACCTCGCCACCAAGGCGGGCGTTTTCGGCCTGCAGGGCCTCCATATTCGTGGCTGGGGCGCTCGCGCGGGCACCAGCGGCCGCCACTTCGGTGGGAGGGATGCCGGACAACACCCCCAGCACCCTCGCGGCGGCCGCTTCATTATCGGCCCGCCTGCCAGCCTCCACCCCTCCACGCACTCCGCCGGCCGGGGAGTGGGTCGTCCTACCCGACGCCGCGGCCCCTCGCCCTCTGCGAGAGGCCGGAACTTTGGGAGGAGGCATGATGACCACGCTCCCCTCTGAATCTGCGCCTGAGCTGCCCTCCTTATTTAGGGGGCGCTTCCGCACCTTCGAGGGGAGGGCCTCCTCCCTTACCGTCAAGGCCGCGGTCAAGGCCGCCACCGCAGGGCGCGTGACGACCTGGCGGCGGCGGCTTCCTCAGCCGGTCCGCTGAACTCCTTGGACGGCTCTGCGGAACTACCGCCCTCGTCCATCACATCGGCAGATCCAACGAAATTACACCCCTAAGGGGGTGGAACAGAGTGGCAAAGTTTGTATAGGGAGAAAAAAATCTTTATTGATTCTTTTTAAATTACGAGTCGAATCAAATATTCTATGGTAATATCCAGCATTTGTCAATTTTCACCCTGTGGTTGTGTAAATTAGGCCTGTGAAGCGGGTTTGAACGACTTATTACCGCCATACCGATACTATTAAAGCTAGAAACATTAAATTTTGACGCACGTTTCTTTTTATGACATAGAGATTCGATATAATATGAATTCCATCCCTAAGGGGGTATAACAAAGTGGCAAAGTGTGTATGGGGCGAAAATTTCTTTATTGATTCTTTTCAAATTACGTACAAATATTCTTCGGTAAAAATAAATAAACACGTGTTTCTCTCTCCCTCTCCATCAACCCTGCACCAGTGCCGTCGTGGCGACCAGTGCCGGCGAGAGAGCTCACACGATGTACATAGTAGACGGTAATAGGTTCTTGCCTAAGGGTTTAAGATACAGGTTAAGTTTAGCTTCAAAAATGTTCACGCTATAACTCAAATAATAAATCATATCTAACGAGGTCGCAACTCTGCTGGTGAAACAAAACAGTCAAATCAAGGGTGGCGATAATTATATTTTTATCCCATGGTCATACCGTAAATAGTATATTAAAGGCAATATAATTTGTAAAATGAATAGAACTTTGAACAACCTTTTTCTTTAGTGACCGGCTATGGTATATAGACACACCGCGCCCAATCCGTCCCAGGTGACGCGTGACCCCATAGCGCGCCGTACACGTACATCTACGTTATGCGGGCGGGCCAACGCAACCGGGTATCATCTCGAGTCGAAGCCCTCATGCAATGAACCTCAATACAGGTACTCACGCTTGCGCCGCCCAAAGCACCGACGGTAGAGCGTGTCAACGTAGAGTATTTTCTCTCGGGCCCACCTTATTGCCTAATTCCGTTAGACAACTAACTCGCAGAAGGCGGCGACCGCATTGCAGTTTCTGACGCTGTTAATCATCATCCTAGCGATAAACCTTCAACATCTTGCATTGCTTTTTCTATTTAACTCTGTCAGAGATGACTTCTGCGTGGACGAAGTCGCGGGCAAAAGCTAGTTGCAAATATTTCACTCCCTACTTAGCCATTGTAGCTTATGTATTAAGCATTTTTTTACTATATATTATATGAAGCAGACAATTGGGTTCAAGTTTTCCTTCATTTACATAGATTTTATATGCATATTATCACTTAGACGTCTCTTACGACATCCACATGCAAGATGGGGGTGGTGAATTGTATTCCTACTCCGTCACCACACGAAAAATATTAAATTTACATGGTTACAATTTTACGTAACCTTTTTTTATGTTCATGTTATACGTGTTAATATACAGGTAGCTAACTACGTTTTACCTTTCAATGGTTGTCGCAGGCGGCGGCGGGCGGCGGCACGGTGTTAGTTTATGGTGTCGTAAATCTTATGTGCAATCGACAGAATTTTATGGCGCTTCTAAATGTATCCAAAACCATGTAATAAATACAACGTTTTTGTTTCAATCGTTGCGTCATCTTGTACACAATATCATACTTAGTTATTGTTTTACTGTATTAGTACTTTTACGCTCTATTTTAAGGGATAGGCTTGTCCTAAAATGGGAGTGAAATTAATCTACTATATTTCGTTGTTCAGATAGTTTTCTTTTTAAATAAGAAAACTAGTAATAATATCCTATATTAACTTATCTAATAAGCGTGGTCTAGTAGATCATTTATCCACTTATTTTGAACGAGGTTCCAGTTCAAAAGTGGGTTATATATGAGCGGAAATGAGAGATGAATCTACCTCTTGATCAGATAGCGGCTACAAGTTAAAAAGAACCAGCAAGAGCGTCAGCGAACTCGTTATATATATATATATTTTTTTTATATGAAAGGTTGTATGTAACTTATTTAATATGTATTAGCTTCAGTGTGATGCCTTTCGAAGCATTTTTTTTATTTTCAAAATACACATACATACATACATACATATCATCACGCCATATCCCTTGCAGGGTAGGCAGAGAGAACAGAGTGCCAGAGAACTCTATCTCTGCATACTTCACTCGCTTCCTCAACATTCATAATTCTCTTCATACACGCTCGCAGGTTTCGGAGACTCTTGACTCCACCTTCCTTCAGTACATGACCGATCTGGTCTAGGTAGGTTAGTCTCGGTCTCCCTCGGTACCTACATCCTTCCACTTTCGCATTGTATATCTTCTTAACCAGACGTTCGTTCGGCATTCTTTCCACATGTCCGAACCATCGGAGCATTTCCTTTCGCATCTTTACACCAATACTCTCTTTCATACCTACTCGTTTTTCATATCTACATTTTCAAAATATATTGCAAATAATATCACTAGACCAGACTCAACAAGCAACATCCGATCACGAGTTATCTACCAGAGCAGCCATTACTCCCGCTCCACGTAGTAAAACTCAGCTATAACTTTAGCAGTATATCACAGTTACATTTACAAAATAATTTATGCTCGTAGTTAAGCTATATGTAAGAAGAATAAGCAATATAAGCAATAAGGTCCCCTACATATATTGAGATGAGACGTAAGATAAAATTATATAAGAAAAAAATTATTAACAAAAGACTATACTAGGTTCACAGATAGAGTAGTGGTTAGGATAACCAACTATCATGTCAAATATCGGTTCGAAAACTAAGCAGTTCATCGCTTTTTGCGATAATCAAATTGTTGTTCCGAATCTGGGTACCTATAATTTGTCTCAGTTAATAGTATGATTGTGTCCTCATTCATCATTATTTCAACTCATATATATCCCACTGTTGGGCTCGAGCCTCCTCCATAATGGGAGGGTAATTGACGTACTATACCACGCTGGTCAGACGCGTTGGCATAGGGTTTTGTTTCGAGTTTTCCACCTCTTGCTCTCTCACACGGAGCGGAGTATGATTGTAGGTATAATTCCTCGCAATACCGGAATAAGTACGTTTTTAAAACAAAAACACAAATCATAAATAAAACAAAACTGTATCAGATCAGTAGAAAAAACAAAAGAGGCTATTTCGAAATAAACTTCTCTCTCAAAAAAAGAAGTCCATCCGTGTATATACGTTCCGCGTTACGCCCAAACATAAATATGACAATATATAAATATTTCTAATTGTAGACCCTCTTTTCAAAACAGATTTTATTTCGTTTATATTTTTTTTTATTGCCTTTGGTGGCAAACGAGCAAGCAGCACACCTGATGGTAAGTGTCACTGTCGCCCATGGACCTTTGCATAACCAGGGGTATAGCTAGGCCGCTGTCTACTAATACATAACCCAAACCCACCCAGTTGGGCTTCCAGCTCTCTCGCTCACCGAATGAAGCACAACAGCATATAGCCATTACTCAGACGTCGATCTTCTGCGAGAGTGTAGTACTACCTCGGACGGACCGGCCCGCGGCTGAAGATAGAAAACTGTCAACAGTGTAGTCTTACCACTACCATATATAAATTTCACACTTTTTTTGGCGGTGGGCTATGGAATGATCACACCCCGCTAAATCCGTCCGAGACGACAGAAGAAGCGGCGCGCGACCCCATAGACCCGCCCTACATGTACCTCTCTTGGCCGAGCGAGCGGATCACGCGGAAACCGGTCTTGGTCTTCAGTGGCCCACCCGACGGTTTACCCTCACTGATATTCTCCTGTTAGTTTTCACACTAGCAATGTTTTGAGGATATTTTCATTCGCAACTGCAAAAACGAAGTATTCGCATGGCAAATCTGCATCCGTCCTCGCATCAGCAAAAATAAATGCAAATGTTAATACAGATGATAAAAAAATTAATCCACAGCATCCCTATTTCACAAAAATACTGACATTAAAAATGACATCCGCATGATGTCCTCATATAACGTCAATAAAATCTATAAAATTACTTTTATTTCATATGTGTAATACTCACGAAAACATCAGAACTCATTCAGTTATTAAGATTGAAACAACCATTTTAAAAAATATATACGCTATCAGTTTCCTCGCACGTACCTCGTCGAGAATGTTCTATAAAACCAGTACACAACGACATTGTCTCCAGCAATCGACAGAAAGTATCAAACTTTACTCGTATCATACGAACATTACAATACTTTATCATGATGTAACGTGTCCCCCGGGCGCTATGGAGGGTGTTTTCGATTGCCACTAGATGGCTTGTGGTTACTAATAACTTTAAACAGCAATAGTCATTTACCATCAACAGTCAGATATACCTGAATACCTTTCAAATATAACATTAACGTGATTTTTAAATTGAAATTTCTTATGTTTTTATAAATTTTCATTTGATGAAAATTCGCGAGAAAAAGAGTTTATGTGAATGCAGTACGTACTTATTTTCACAAAATTTACATTTCAAAGTTGAGAAAAGCCTTTTCTCGTTTTTATAATATTATGTAAACAATTATATTCGCTACTCTATGCTATACAAAAGTAATTGATGTAATAATTACAAACGTTTCAATTTTATCATTTGCTTTTAAAACACGCCCTGTTTAGTTTTTAAAGAATAAATTCCTTTATCTCATATATATATATATATATATACATATATGTTTTTTAGAATGCCGGCAGGAATATATTTAGTGATAAATTACTATGTAACAATATAATATGGGTTAACAAACACGTACAGCGATTTATGCGAATTATGATTACCATTTACAAATTGAAGAAAATGTCCACAATATTTTCAACTATTTTTAATCTATAGTTGTAATAATAAATTATACTTTGACCGCAGATGGCGTAATGGTTAAAATACCGAACTATCATATCAGTGTTGATTCGTACGTAGAACAACACTGTGTATCCCAGAAATTGTTGTTCTGCGGGTATAATTTGTGTCCGAATACTTGTGTTTTATATACTTGTAGTGATGTCGATTGATATAAAAATCTATTTATTGCAGTCTGACCAACATGACACAGTAAGTTGAATTTACTTTCGTTGTGAAGAACCATAACCTGTGCTATATATACCTGTTCCAACTACACCTGATGCCGTTTGGTCAACAATAACATTCCTAAGGAAGGTTAATATCAGGCGGGCGACCGATCATACAACAATTGCCAATAACTATTTGATATACCAACGAATAAGAGCAAGGTGATAATGATATTGATGATGGGATATTTATGAAAACTAATTTACGAAAAGAAAGCAATACTCATCGCAAATCCGTCCCCGTTGCTGTTTTTATTTAGCTAGCTTTCGTATTCTCATCGTTACGGCCGATATGATATATAATATATTTTCTTTGCGGCCCCGTCTATTAAAAAATGTTGACATATTGCTTCAAGTTATTACTTTAACTTTTCAGCTAGAATTGTAATAAATGATAACACGCTCCAATAATATAAATAATTTATTATTTTATTATTTAACGTGGGATATAGAAAACCCGATGAAATTGTAAGTTATGTTAGGTCAATACGTAGACCTCAACCGTTCCATTTTCCTTACGTTGAATAAACATACACGAATAGGGCGCCATATGTCTATGTTCTAGTTCTTTCCCGTCAGAAAGGCAAGTAAAATACAAGAGGAATGAAGGTGATCCTAGACAAGATTAACGGCACCCCGTAATGGTTTTCACTGAGTGAATTTAGTGTTCAAATGTGCTTTGTTGCTGGTTATTTACTACTTACATGTCGGTTGGATTTCTAACTGTATACATAGGCAGAAACGTTTTAAATAAAGTTAATGGTTTATATTAATTTTTTTATCGTCTTCAAGAAAAGAGGACGTTCCCAATTCATCTCCACTTTTTGTATCTATTACCTGGAAACTTTTGCCAGGTGAAACGATTTTGATGATTTTTTTTTATTTGACTACTGGTACTCGTTCATCATCCCCTAGAACTTTGATGTCCTACGGTAGTACTAAGATTCCTTCCTTAGCGCCCTGTTATTTAAAAAAAAAACTACGTCATTTCTAAAAACAATTATACTATATATTTAATTAATATAAATAGATATTTATAAGCATTCTTATACGCCCAACTTAATTATTCTTAGAAGTAATATGTATGTATTGTATATATACTTATTCTAACTTTATCTATATATATAATATATTTGCAGAAACTTGATGAGAAAACTTGCTGTAACAGTTCTTTATCAAACACGTTCAACTAATCCCGATAGCGAAGCAAACTTTTGCATTTCTTGCAACCAATCTCGTTCGATCAAATACTAATGTTCATTGTTTGTATAAGTATTTTCGTATTATTTATATATTTTTTTTTCATTAGCATCATAATTAGCCTATCACCGACCATTGCGAGACGTAGACCACCTCTATAAATTTAGATATATAGTCATAATTGCCACGTTTGCCAGGCAAGATATGCGTTTTCCAGAAAAAAGCCCCACTACCTTTGCCGTGTTTTATAACTCCCACGGGCAAGTAAGAGGTAACGATAATTGTATTTTTATTCCCGTCACTTTACGGGATATTTTCTGTATTTTTTAAGAAAGCATCAGAAACTACGCTTATTTTCTGTACCGTTCCAGAAATCACTATTCTTAAAACTTTCCACCCGTTTCACGTAGCCGTCACTAAGTCACAGTATCTGCAAGCCGGCACGATACTGGAAGGTGAGTGCGAAGAGGGGGTGTGGGGTAACTCGTTTGTAACCAACGCGACCTGCATAATGACGTCATGGACTCAACTTGAGAAACGATTCGATGCTATTTATTTTAGGAGCAACGATTTGGATTTTTTCCCCTGTAGTGACAAAGTAGGAATATAATTCACCACCACATTTAATAGTTCGTGGATATTGTAAAAAGCAACTGAGGCATCACACAACATTTATTAATATTTTGTCTCTCTTACTGATAAACTTTCGCTTGCATTCTTAGACATGCTTGCTTCATACAATTTACGAAAATACTGAATAATCTGAACATGCTGAGACCTGCAAGGCCACGCGCGGCCAACGACATTCGACAGACTATCGCGTACCTCGAGAACGGCGCCATACATTTTCATACTTTGACTATTGTCGCACAGGCCGCGTGCGACAGTCGTAAGCGTTTAAACGCACGTGGCCGCGTTTAAACGCGATGCACGGAAATGAATCTTTAGTGCGGAGTATTGTCTCTTAAACACTAGAGCAGCTATTTATTGCAAATAACAATGACATTCAACAGAATGCACACAATAACGACACACCTTCTAGGTGCCATTTAATATGAACACAATATAACAACAGATTTATGTACAAACGTTAATACTTTATAAACAAATGGAAACTTCGACGACGGTTTAGATAACAATAAAGGCGATCAATCTGAATTTTAATTAAAGAAAACAGGCGTTAATTAAAATTGAAAAGAGGGGGCCCCACTCGAATACCAAAACAGGATAGATGAAGTGCTATATCAAGTTTTACTCCACAAATCTTATTGTAGGTAACAATGTAGCTAATTCTATCGATAAACAATCGATATTGAGTGGCGACACTTCACTTTGGGAATCAATTATAAGTTTTACCAACTTTGTTATCATTTTATCGTGTATTCCTCTATTGAAATTTATAATACACTATCTCGCTAATACAATACGATATATTATCAACTAGAAGTGCCACTTGATAGAGTATTTATTTTAATATCGAAAAATTAATACACATACGCTCCTACATACACGTCGAGACATCATCATCATCATCATTCTTCTACTCTTATCCCAATTACTTGGGGTCGACAAAATATGTACTCTTCTTTCATAGTTCATACCTATTGTAAAAGTTATTGGCAATAGTTTTATGACCGGCCGAATGCCAGACGTCAACCCTCCTTGGGAATGTAATTGTTGACCAAACGACATCAGATTGAATTGACCCAGTATGCTGAGTGTGAGTTTTGTCGTTAACATGTTGACGCGTCCTACAGCGAACGCGTAAGCATGTCATTTGTATCAAGAAATGTACAGCGCCACTAGCGGCGCGTTTTTGAAACTATATTTCTTCATACAAATGACATGCTTACGCGCTCGCTGTAAAACGCGTCATGTTTACTACAAAACTCACACTCAGCACACAGGCCGTTGTAAGGCTTTTAGTCTTCTTTTACGACATCCACGAGCAAAGTAAGTGTTGGTAAATTTCGTAGCCGCTACCACACAGCTTATTCCTAAATACAAGTCGAGACGCTCAACGCGAATAACTTCTTTTTTTTATATTGGCAATCAGCTACTTATACAGGCCATTATTGCCAGTGTCCAGTTACAATTTTCTTCACGTCTTTAGTCTATTCATGTTAGTCATTGACTGTTAGTAAATCATATCGTTGTATCAGCAGTGCTATGGCCAAACTGTTAATAGTATCTTCTGGGAATTTTGATGAAAAAAGAAAACATTGTAAAGCACTTTTTTATCATATTTCCTACAGCTCAGCACGCAGTTCCGTCGTATCACATTACATAAAATGCCATCAAAATGAGTTCACAGGTGGTGGGTTCAGATTCCCGCCAAAAGTCCAAACAGAAGTCTGGATATAATTTGTTTATTGTCATTTAAAAAAATAACTATTTACGCAACGAGAATATGGCGTCTAACCTCATCGGATTGAGAGCTTTCAGAGCTTACCCATTGTCCGCGTAAAGTTGTCAAAGCCATCTGCGGCTAACAACTACCAACACACAAAAAAAAACCGTCTAGCCTCCAGTAAAATATATTAACAATAGTCATTCTTATTATCGTAAAAAAATAAACGAGGTACTCATAAAAAATTAACACGCTGTATAAAAACCGAAGTCACTAAAATAAAAACGTAGAACTTCAGTTGCGAATGTAAAGCGAGTTATACAAGCGCTCATTAGGATTTTATTAACCGCAAAGGTATGTCTACACGAACGACATGTTATATCAAATCGAAGCATTTATTATAAATACCATAATAACATTTATATATTGTCAACATTTTGTTTAAAACTAATACAATAATCTACCACTGGATCGAAACCCGGCAACAAGCAGAGGAGATCCGGCAAGGAACTTAGCGGACTTGTTGCTTTATAAGTTAATTCTTTTTAATGGTAAGACCACTGTTAATAGTTTTCTATCTAAAACCGCCCGCGGACAGGTCCTTTCGGAGTAGTACCACACTCTCGTAGAAAATTGACGTCTGAGAAGTAATAATATTCTTTTGCGCCTCTTTCAGTAAGTGTTGGAAAACCAATATTCAGTTTTTTTTCGGTAGGCAACGGCTTAGCAGTACCCCTGATATAGCAAAGATCCAAGGACAGCAGTAAAACTTACCAACAGGTGTGCTGCTTCGATTCGATTGAAAAATTAGAGATCCTTGAATTGTTAATGTACACAACATGACACAAACTATTACCGTCATCTTAACTCATATGCGACCAACTACTGAGCTCGAGTCTCCTCCATAATAAGTGGGAGATTGACTATGCTGGTCAGACGTGTTGGTATAAAGTTTTATTTTGAGTTTACCTTCTCTTTGAGTCTGCTGTCAATCGCCACATCCTACAGGACGCTACGGAAGAACAGCGTTGTGGTTTCTCATATGAGCTACCATAACATTATGCTGAGTAGCGATCCTTTTTCACTTGCTCGCGATTGGGACACTTGTTCTTATGTGTTGTGTTTTACATATCTCTCGTGTTATCTACTATTAATACCAACTATGTTATATACTTATGTGTCCCTCTGCGAGGGAGAAATAAATCATTTTTCTTTCTTTCTTCTTTCTTTCTTTCTTTCTTGCATCAATGTTATCTGCATATACATATCTTTTAGCTTTACCAACGGGCTTGTATTGTCATGGTAAATTATATTCATACTCCGTCATCAAGCTGTGTGGTAGCGGCTACGAATACTACCAACCCTTATTTTGCTCGTGGATGTCGTAAAAGACGACTAAAACCCTTATAACGACCTGGACCAACTCCATCTGATGCCATTTGGTCAACGATTACATTCTCAAGGAGGGTTGACGTCAAGCAGGCGGCCGGTGCTAAAACTATTGCCAATAACTTTTACAATATGTACTATGAAAGAATAGTACATATTGTATCGACTCCAAGTAATTGGGATAAGAGTAGGAGAATAATGAATCCGTCATCACGTGGAAATCTCAAAAACGTATATACAAGCGTATTTATAACCAAGACTATTACACGAGTAACTGTCACGGCGGTACGTGTCGGTAATAAAACTCGGTACAAACGCTACGTTAATCATCATTCAGGTATTGCCGGTACATTACACCAAACTATTCCGCGACGTCTGCGGCTGAGATAACAGTAATAACCGTTATATTACATTAAGCTACGTTTTACAAGCCAAGTATTAAATATTTTCATGACAGACTGTAAATGTGTTAATTGTCTGACTTATTATCAAATTTATTTAGTTTTTAAAGTACTACATAGTTACGAGTAGCACAGTAGGCTAATATCGAAGTCTCCAAGTGTCTGCCAAATGTCGTAGGCTTGATCCAGGCATTTTTTATGTGATTGTTCTAAGTTAAGGTGGTATTGTATATTTGCTATTTGGTGTCTATTAATTTGTATATTTAATACTTATTATTTCTTAGTATGATATGTTCTGTTACGTTTTAAAGTATAATTTATGAAGTCGTTTTAAATCCTTACTAATATTATAAATGCGAAAGTAACTCTTGTATATCTTGGATGTGGATTTAGCCGAGATGGAAGGTACACCACTGATATAGAGCGAAGAGTGAATGCGGGAAATAGAGTGAACGGAGCGTTGGGGCAACTTCTCGGCAGCCACCACCTCAGCCAGAAGGCAAGTGTAGCAATACATAACGTAGTGCTTGTCCCAACATTACTGTATGGAAGCGAGAGTTGGGTATGCAGAAAAGAGTATGATAGTAAAATTAACGCGGTCGAAATGCGGTCTCTGCGGAAAATCTGTGGAGTTTGGAGGAGGCTGACTGACCGCATTCGTAACGACGACGTAAGAGAGCGAGTAGGTATGAAAGAGAGTATTGGTGTAAAGATGCGAAAGGGAATGCTCCGATGGTTCGGACATGTGGAAAGAATGCCGAACGAACGCCTGGTTAAGAAGATATACAATGCGAAAGTGGAAGGATGTAGGTACCGAGGGAGACCGAGACTAACCTACCTAGACCAGATCGGTCATGTACTGAAGGAAGGTGGAGTCAAGAGTCTCCGAAACCGGCGAGCGTGTATGAAGAGAATTATGAATGTTGAGGAAGTGAGTGAAGTATGCAGAGATAGAGTTCTCTGGCACTCTGTTCTCTCTGCCTACCCTGCAAGGGATATGGCGTGATAATATGTATGTATGTATGTGTAACTCTGTCTGTCTGTCGCTCTTTGTCGCCAAAACTACTGAACTGATATGCTTGCTTACTGACCGAATGAAATTTGGTACACAGATACTCAGTCCAGAGCCTCATAAAGGCCATAGGCTGCTTTTTAATGCAAAAAAAAAAATGGGTTGCAAAGGGGGATGAAACGTTGTAAGGAATTATCTTCAGTTTTAAAGCCAGAAGCTTGAAATTTATTTTTAGGCTCTTGATTAGATGGGGTACGATGCCAGAAACCTCCACGTGATGTACCCTGGGTGCGAGCGACAGTCCCCCAGATCCTTCTGTTAAATTGTCGCTCGTAGCGAATCTCTGGCGCGAGGAGGTGTTCCCCAGCAATGGGTTGAGCCCCAATTCGCTCCTGACCCTTTAGTTGTAGAGGGTACAGGAGGCGAAATTTCGGACGGGCCCGGTCACTCATTAATTTGAGGGTTGGGCAGGCTTATGCCACCGCCGACATATCGTAAACCTGATATCTTGCTTCAAGATATAGTGTCGTGAGGCGTATTATCAGGAACGATGGTCTTGGCTTAACCGCCCGGACCGCGAGGAAGACAACCTCTATAAAGAATTCGACCTTCGAATTCGGCAATTACCCAGAATCCTAAGTTCTGGCGTGCGGCGAGAGGATGCATGGCAGATGGGCTGTTCTGTTCCTAGCACGCTCCAGCCAGGGTACCGGCTGACTCCCTGGTTGGTAAATGTAGGCTTGCCCGGGTACAGGGATCTCTGCCCGGGTCGACGGTTTTTCTCCCATTCTCGTGGGAACCAAATGGACTCTATTTTACCTACACAAAACGGGGAAAGCTTGAAAGAAAACTCTATACCAACACGTTTGACCAGCGTGGTATAGTAGGTCAATTTCCCTCCCATTATGGAGGAGGCTCGAGCCCAACAGTAGGACATATGAGCTGACTGATAAACGTCATACAGGTATTATCCGACAGAGACAACGCTATACATAGCCGACATCAACCGACATCAACCGAGTGTCTCTTTCTAAAATTCGATGTGCAATATTTATTTCCGGTACCTGTATATCTCATTATACAATTCGTAAACAAACGTTATTTGTACGAATATAACGTTAAACTCCCACAAGTACAATACCCATATAATAAATGTGTTGATATTTGAACTGTGAGGATGAAATATCATATCTGTTTATTATCTCGAGGATATGAATACCTTAAATGTCGACGAGTTTTTCACATAAAATTACGCATAACATGTAAATTTTTTTTGATGTATCCCTTGTGGAAGAGGCCTAACGAATTATGGTGTACGAATGAAAGAAAAAATTTAAACATCTATTGCTTTTAATAAAATTGTAACAGGTCAATGTCTGTATATTATTGATCATTATCGTCATCATTAGCTAGCTTACTTTCAATTATTCAGGTATAATGTACTATGATTATTGAGTAAAATTTTTTAACAATAGTTTTATGACCGGCCGCCTGATGTCAACCCTCCTTACGAATGTAATATTGTAGACCAAACTGCATGAATTACATTTGGTCCAGTGTTCGGTAGGATTCAACCCAGGTTTATATAGAGCTCTTAGTTGTCCTTCTGACACCCATAAACAATGTAAGGGTTGGTAATATTCGTAGGCCACATAGCAATCTGTATTTATATCAAATCAAATAAATATCAAATACTAACGCGATAGAATCCGTAATCATCATCTCAGCTCATATATGTTCCACTGTTGAGCTCGAGCCTCCTCCAGAATGGGAGAGAATTTGACCAACTATACCACGCTGGTAAGGCATGTCGGTATATGGTTTTGTTTCGAGATTTTTTTCTCTTACATAAATGTTATATATCCCTTAGTCGTCTCTTACGATCACCCATGAGTAAGATAGGGGGTGATGAATTGTTTTCTTACTCCGTCACCACACGGAAAAATAGAATCAGTAAAAATAGTTTTATTTCAAATGTCTAGTATTGCCTTAATGGTATTTAAAAAATAATAAGAAAGAATGAATGTTGAGGAAGCGAGTGAAGTATGCAGAGATAGAGTTCTCGTGCACTCTGTTCTCTCTGCCTACCCTGCAAGGGATATGGCGTGATGATATGTATGTATGTATGTATAAGAAAGAATTGTTTCATGGAATTTATCATATTTGTATTTAATTTGACGACGTTTCGAACACATTTTGGTGTTTATGGTTATGAGAGGAGTAGAAATTTTCAGTCATATATAAAGCAACACAGACATTAATAATCAGACATCTCATCAAACGGTTACCTATCTATACTGTGCCAATGAATCAAAGATGTATTTATTTTATGATTAGATTGTACAGATGGCTGAGTGGTCTGTGTACCGATATTTCGTACCGAATGCGTTGGCTTCGATCTCTAATCAGAACAATTATTTGCACACAAATAATTGTTTCAATCATACGAACACAAAAATTTAGTCCTTGAAAAAAAAACGGAAACTTTTTTTTTAATAATTACCATTCCATATTCCGTGTGATGACAGACAAACACAATCACCCCCCTAATTTTTCTCCAATGCCTATCATAAATGACGACAGGAGATGTAAGCCTCACTACATGAGAACGTAAACTCAAAACGTCTGACTAACATGGTAGAATCACTCAATTGCCCTACCATTTTGTAAGAGTTTCACGCCCCACAATGGTAACTAGCACTTAGAATAACTAATGGAAAGTAGGCTGAAGTGAACTATATATATTAAAATATAGCGTAAATATTAAATGGTATTTTATCAGCCATTTTGAAGTTCGTAATTAAATTGAATTAGTTTGCAGACGCCTCAAATATAAACAGATATAAACATTTATGTTGGCACTGGGACAGATATTGGTTTGTACAGTTATCGTACTTTGTTACGAGTTCGTCAAGTAATTTGTTCGTTATAACTTGTCTATTGCGTATTGTATAAGTATATAATGGAATTTGTGTTTGAATGTTTTATAATGGATGTGAACTTTCATAGAAATGTGTTTCAAATAGAAATTACTGAGAAGTAACGTGTACAATGTTTTTATTAATTTTCACTTCTTTCACTTACTTTTCTGTATTACAATGTTTTATTGAAACGAATTCCTTAATATTCATAAATTATTTCACGGAAGACCTCCCGTAATTATGAACACTGTAAAGTGTTTTACGCATTCTATCGCGCTTTTATTTGATTTTGAATTGCCCGAGGTTTTGAACAATTTACATTGTTCATGGTCACGGGAAAGCCAGTCCTTCTGTGACTATGGACTTCAGGACCAGTTCTCCCGTGACCATGAACGCTGTAAAGTGTTTGAAACGTTGGGAAATATAACATCAAATACAAACGCGATAGAATCAGTAATAATAGTTTTATTTCAAACTAGCTTTCGCTCTCGACTTCGTCCACGCAGAAGTCCTCTCTGACAAAGTTAAATAGAAAAAGCAATGCAAGGTGTTGAAAATTGGTAACTAGGACGATGATCAACAGCGTCAGAAACTGGGATGCGCTCACCGCCTTCTGCGAGTTAGTTGTCTAACGGAATTAGGCAAAAGGATGGGTCCGAGAGAAAGTACTCCATGTTGACACGCTCTACCGTCGGTGCTTTGAGCGATGCAAGCGTGAGTACCTGTATTGAGGTTCACTGCATGAGGGCTTCGTCTCGAGATGATAGCCGATTGCGATGGCCCGCTCGCACGGCGTAGATGCACGTGTACGGCACGCTATGGGGCCACGCGTCACCTCGGATGGATTGGGCGCGGTGTGTCTATATAGCATAGCAATATCAAAGTTCTATTCATTCTACAAATTAATTCATGCCTTTAATATCCTATTTACGGTATGGCCATGGGATAACAATATAATTATTGCCGCCCTTTATTTGACTGTTTTGTTTCACCAGCAGAGTTGCGACCTTGTTAGATATGATTTATTATTAGAGTTGAACATTTTTAAAGCTAAACTTA
This sequence comes from Lymantria monacha, assembly GCA_905163515.2. NCBI lineage: Eukaryota > Metazoa > Arthropoda > Insecta > Lepidoptera > Erebidae > Lymantria > Lymantria monacha. The sequence goes on along the minus strand of LR991084.1, from coordinate 36,700,618 downwards.
ACCTGAATCTTAAACCCTTAAGCAAGAACCTATTTTTTTTTTTTTTTTTTTTTTATGTTTTGTCCGGATCTCAGACCCGGCCCGCGAGGCCCCTAACATAATCAGGGATTTCAAGACTCGAATATAGTGACAGCTTAGGGAAAATTTTTATGTCAAAAAAGAAAAGTTTTCAATATTTAGGCTATCCTATTGATGCTGATTTAGTTATAATTTAGATACAATAATTATCGCGTTTAATTTATATATTTTATCATTATTGCACGAGTTACCTTTTGGGTAACTAGTTTGTATTTTATATTGATTTTCTATATTTAAGTTGTGATTTTCTATACTTAACTATATTTTGCAGTTTAATTTAGGATTTAAGTTTTGGTAAAACATGTTTAACGGCAAATTACGTTTATCATTTGGATGGTCGGCGAGTTTGTATTGTGTTTTGTTTTAGATGGTATTATTGTATGTTTTGTGTACTGATTAATGTTATGTGTGTTTATCTGAGTTTTTTGTGTGGGTTGATTTGTGTATACAATTGTTTCGTTTTATTTTACGTAGTTAAGGTGTATGTGGAAGTACATTTGTGTTTCGTGTGTATTGTTTGTGCTTGTGTATTGAGGTTGTATGAGGTGATTGTCTACTGCTTAAGTTGGGTTGCTTGTTATTTTATGATACGTGTATTTCGTTATTGTTTGTTTGCATAGAAGGATATTGTGTGTGCGTTTTATGTATGTTCCATATAATTTATACCGACTTCAGGCAGGATAAATTATGTTGTGTGCGCATAGTGCATGTGTGTGTTCGAGCTGCAGTACTTGCTTGGTTTTTAGTGTGGTACTTATTTTGTTTGTTTTGTGTTTTTGTATTACTGTGTTTATAGTTTTTTATTATTACAATATAATTATTATGCTTAATGCATATAATTATGTTTTGTGTTAATTGTTTAGTGTTTCGTGAAGTTTGTTTTATGTTGTAGTAAGTTTACAGTGAAGTAGTTAAGAGAAGTGTGTATGTATTGTATTGTTGTGTTCTATGAATGTTTTATTTAAGTTTTTTACTTAAATTTACATAATTTATTATGTAGCAAACATAATAAATTATTAATGTGTTTTATGTCAGGTGAATTTAATGGGGGTGTGTTGTTGTGTGTGTGTATGTATTCGTACTATGTCATGTGTGTGTATCGTTCATGTGTGCATGACACAGTCACTGCGTCCGCTTACATGCTCTCGTATATTGTGTGTGTGAGATGTGTTGTGCAATTCATTGTTGTTGGTGTTGTGATATTGGGGTGGTACGATGAGACATGGTGATGTATGAATGTTGTGTTAATATGTGCCTGATGTTGTGATGTGTGGTGTTTTATGCCTTGGTTATTACTGGTGTTAGATTAGTGTGTTTATGTGGTGATGTGTGGTTGGTGTGTTGATGTATGGTGTTTTGTTGGGGTCATGTTGTGTGGCTAGTGATGTAGTGTGTGAGGTATAGTAATGTAAGTCGTGTAGTAGGGTGGGGTGTGGCTAGAGTTGGGTTTGGTGATGTTTAAGTGTGGTGTGGGTGTTGGTAATGGTGTGTGTATATGCCGACGTCGCGTCGTGATACGCGCTATTCATACGCGACGGCCTCCCTTGCTAGCGCATCCGCCCGTGTTCTTATTGGACACTCAGTAGCGAATACATCGTGACGTTCGCACGGGAGCTTTGCCTTATTGCAGTTGTGGCAGCTGGTGTGGTGGTCACAGTTCTTTCGGATGTGTCCCGGCTGTCCACACTTGGTGCAGTGATCCTCATCGTCAGTGGTGCAGCTCTTACGGCCGTGACCATAGCCTAAGCAGCGCATGCACTGTATAAGGGGTGTCTGATCTTGGACCCTCACACACTGCACGTCGACGAATAGTCTGCCGGCCGCGGTCAGCCTCTGCCACAGTTTTGGCGACACTTGGAGGACGACGTGACACTCATCTGGGTGTCTCGCCCTCCTCCGATATCGCTCCGCGACAGTGGCCTCCTCGGCCGACAGACCCTCCGCCAATTCTGCGTTCTGCTTGGTCAACGCTGTTTGTATGTCGGCCTCCGTGTTACGCTTGCACATATTTTTTAATATTATAAACGGGTTCTTGAACCTCGCTTCCTCTACCACTAGCTTTGTGTTAGTTGTCAGCTTTGCCGCGACATGATCGAGTTCTTTCTTCGTGTGGCATGAGAGGACGAACTTAGGTCCCCTCACGCGCTTCATTTTCTTGATCTTAATGCCGTTTTCCCTAGCTTTAAGGGTGTCTCTCATCTCATCCATTAGGACGTCGCTGCTTAACATATCGACCGTTGACACCACTATGGCGTGTGTTTTCCCCTCCGTTTGTGGCCTCGGCTTGGCCACCATTTCAGCGTAAGTACGCGGGCCGCAGTTAGCTTGTTCCACGCGTTTGCTGAGCTCATGCGTGGTGCTTTTCAGCTCCCTGACCTCTTGCAGGAGCTCAGCGCTCGCTTTAACCGCGGGGGTGGTAGTAGAGGTGTTCTCCCTGGTCTTCTCGAGGGTTACAGCGTGATATCTCACGACGCCTTCAAGATTTTTGATATGCACAAGACTCTGCTGCAATTGGGTTTTGTGCTGGTCAACCCCCTCCAGGAGAGAGGCGTGGTTTCTGAGGACTTCTTCGAGTCTCTCGTTTTGCTCCCTGTTGGAGCTGAGAATCTCGCTATGAGCCTGGATTATAGACTTGAGACGCTCCAACTGGGGTATCTCCATCCTTGTTGGTGGTGCCACGTTCTCCCCCGGTGGTGCATTTTGCCCTACGTTTTCCCTCTCACCCTCCCCAACGTATTGCACCAGCTTTTCCAGGATTTTAATGACCCCGTTTTTGACCGGTCTTCAGGTTGCGGGACATACCAAGGAGTTCCTTCGCCTCCTGAAGCCTCTCCCTGGCGTCCGCATACCTAGATCTAATCCTTTTGTCGTTCTGGCCGTCACCTGCGCTCTTCCTCACTATAACAGTGTGGTTGAGCACAGGCGGCGGTCCCACTTTTTGTTTCGAGGCCGCTGGTGGGGAGCGTTGAGTGGTGGTTCGGGAGTCAGCAGAGGTACGATCAAACACAGCCCTCTTGGTTTCGAAAGTCCCCCTTTTCGTGATGTTTGAGCCACTGGCTTTGGGGTGTTTTCTATGTACATAGATGTTGTTTGTACTTTTTCATTATGGGACTGTTGTGCTTCTTGTTCCATGTCCGTCGTTGGTGGTGGTGTGCGATACATTGCGGGGTACGCGGGGTGTCAGTTATCACCGGTCGAGTGTATATGGCTCGACGCGTTGGTGAGTATGTGTAAATAATATAATTATAGTTGAATAGCAAGAACCTATTGCCGTCTACTATGTGTATCGTGTGAGCTCTCACGCCGGCACTGGTCGCCACAACGGCATTGGTGCGAGGTTGATGGAGAGGGAGATAGAAACACGTGTTTATTTATCTTTACTGAAGAATATTTTGTACGTAATTTGAAAAGAATCAATAAAGAATTTTTCTCCCCTTACATGTTTATTTATCTTAACGAAGAGTATTTTTATAGAATTTAAAAAGAATCGATAGAGGGTTTTCGCCACATAGGTACAAACTTTGGCACTCCATTATAGTTTAATTGCGGAATTTCGTAAAATCCTTTCTTAATGACCCTCTACGTCATAAATAGAAACTACCTCAAAATTACAAAATTGGGGGGCTGAGTTCTTCGCGTCCGTAGGACTTACCACCTTTCCTAGGCCCACCTTACACGTGCCCCCCGGTGGTGCCAAAAGAACAACAACGCCGAGTAACAGGCGGCGGTTAAGTAACCTGTACCAGGCTATCACAGGCTGACACAAGCCCGGAGGAGTTAAATGACCTCCAAAAGCGTGGCTGCAGCACCTTGGAAAAGTGTTGTATGCACCAACCTTCCAACCCCAACTTTATGAAATGTCGTATAATAATGAGAGTGATATGTCATGCGCTCCGGCTAACCCCCGGCGCTTGCAGGTATCCGGGCCAGTGAGTGTGAAATATGTTACCGAAGACTGCACAGGGGTAGGCGACCAGGCTCCTGTTTCAGTAAATGCTTCTGGAAGCACTAAAAAAAATCTCGTACAGCAAGCTTTACATCCTAGCATGTTTATTCCAAGAACTAGATCTGCATCTGTGGGCAATCTCACTGTACATACAACTACAGAGAAGGAATCTGAAAATAGTGAGATCCATCCTAGCCACACTGACTATACTAAGTGGCAGGAAGTCAACCACCGCAAAAGAATGAGAAGTAGCCCTGAAACAAAAACCAGAAATCTAAAACCTAAACCAAATTATTGGCTATCAGCGGTCATACCAACTTCTAACAGCTTTTCAGAACTTGCGCGTCCAGCATCTCCTGCCAACTCGCGTCCTTGGCGGACCGGATGGCCAGCCGAAAGGCGATACGCGCACTGCGGTACGCCTCGTACAGCTGGCCCTCCCGCTCAACATCGCGGCGACGCCGCCGACTGCGGGTGTAGGACCTTCGGGCACTAATGCACGCCGCACGAAGGTCTGCCAGTCTTGGGGACCACCAGTAGACCGCCTGCCTCGGAGGTAGACGCCGCACCCTGGGCATGGACGCATCGCAGACCTGCGTTAACGCACTGCGGATGCGGACAGCCTCAACGTCCACTGCGACCGCTGGGAGTGGTGAGGACAGCCACGTGTGAACGATGGCCGCCCCTGCCAGTAGGTCCCTATCCAGACGCCCCACAGCCCACCGCGGAAATGCGGGAGCTCGGTCCGCCCTGTGGCCCCTGCTGGGGTCCCGGAGAGGGGAGACCTCCATCCGGATGTAGCCGGATATTATCCTAATATATTTGATTCGACTCGTAATTTGAAAAGAATCAATAAAGATTTTTTCGCCTCATCCAAATTTGGCACTCTGTTCCATCCCTTTAGGGGTATAATTTCTTAAAATTCTTTCTTAGTAAACTCATAGAACTACTAACTCTCTATGTCATAGAAAGAAACTACTGTCAAAATTTCAAGTTGCCAGCTCCAATAATATCGGCTTGGCGGTAATGTTATCGTCCAACCCGCTTCGCAGGCCTAATTTACACCCCCAGAGGGTGAAAATTGACAAATATTGAAACACGTATTTATTTATTTTTAATGAAGAATATTTGTACATAATTTGAAAATAATCAATAGAGATTTTTTTTCTCCCAGCATTCTTTAAATTGGCATAACTTTTTTATTTATGAACCAATTGACATAAAATACCTACTAAATGTTAAGTGAAGCTTACCCCCCCAATATATTAGCGAAAACCACGTCCAAATCGGATAAGCCGTTTCTGAGATTTGCGTGTACAAACGCACAGATAAACAGACAAAAATTTTAACAATCATTGTTTTGGGTTCTATTTATGTTGATATAGGTCCCAGTAATATTTTTTTTCAAAAATCTTCCATGTACAGGCAGCGATCCTTTACATTTTTGTTATATGTATAGATAGACAGAAGATGTGTAACTGACCTTTAATCGAATATTAAATGCTTTGAAATGATTTTAATTATAACCCCTTGCAAGCGTAGATGTTGTAGAGCATCCGACATATGCATAATGATAAATAAAATATACGTAGATAAGTCTTTAATAAATACATTTTTCCGTGCTATATACACTTAGAAAACTATGAAATAATTTTGGAACGAACTGCCTTCTTCGGTATAACACAAATAAATTTATGTATCTTTAAGAGTTGTTTTTTTTTTCATTGAAGCTCCTGTAATCCAGACTACACAACGATCTCTATGAAAAACACCAAGGTTTACTTTACTTTCATGAAATTTCGTAAATAGCTTGTCATTCTCTTGGAATCCGTAACTTTAATTTCAAAATAAATAAAATAGTAGAAGTTGCAAAGATTTGAATAGTAGACCACTCTGTGGACAGTTCTCTGTCTACAGCCGCGGGCCGGTCCGTCTGGGATAGTACCACACTCTTGCAGAAGATCGACGTCTGAGTAAGGGCAATGTGCTATTGCGCTTCGTTCGGTGAGCGAGAGAGCCGGAAGCCCAACTGGGGTGGGTTTGGAATTTGTATTGGTAGGCAGCGGCCTAGCTATACCCTTGGTAATACAAAGATCCATGGGCGGCAGTGACACTTACCATCAGGTGTGCTGTCTGCTCGTTTGCCACCATAAGCTATAAAAAAAAAGATTAAGATATTATTTTCCTCCTATGCTAGAAGCCAAATAGACTAAACAGGCAATAATGAAGAGAATGCACGCCTTCAATAAGCGCAGCAGTACAGCACCACGGATACAGCAGAGCTTAAGGGACCTATAGAGACTGACTGCAACAACGGTTATGGCAGAAATTATATTTGTAGATTTTTTCTCATTAGGTAACGGGTTTAGAAGACAATGTTGCGCCAACTCTCAATTTCCTGGTGCAGTTGCAAAAACCCGCTCAAAGAACACCAGAGCAGCAGCACTTTCTGATCCTTAACCATTTTATGTAGCGTAATGTCTGTGGCATGTTGATCCTATGTAGCTAGCCCTTGTTCAGTTGTGAAATTAAATAAGCTAATAGTATATACTTCATATCCAACTTTTACCACCGGGTTATAAACTCGAATGCTGCTGAAGACAATTTGAGAAAAAAAAAAATAACCGAATGGAAAAATACATTTAAGAAACAATTTATTTCATTTGCACAACTGACAAACTTTTATAAAGAAGTTGTGTTTTCAGATCTGCAAATGAATTATCTCTGACTAGAATGTTTTTTTTTTCTCTTAAACTTTGTCTTCTCAGCAGCTGTTATTTGTAAAGTAATTATTAATGAACTATATATAAATAGAGTGCTTTCTTTTTAATAAAAGACAAGGTGTCGGAGAAATACGCTATATAAGTAAAACTTTAGATTACAGGGAAACATAAAAACTTGTTTACGAGCGAAAAATGAATATCACACGTGGGACACCAACTTGCACTTTTTGGAAATCTGTTCCAATCGTCCTACGACTTAGACAAGTGTGAGCTGTTGTATGATATTCAATTTGCGGCTCGTATTATATTTTCGTATTTATAAGAGACGTCTTCTATTTTGATTTTGTTTTAGTGTGACATTCATTCTTCGCTCGTAATTAAGTTTTTATAATTAACCTAGTATGTTAAAAGATAAATTTCTGTAATTTGTACTGGGAATCATTTTAATTATGACGTTTGAAGAGTAGCTGAATTCATTTTATCATGACATATGTGACATTCATTCTTCGCTCGTAATTAAGTTTTTATAATTAACCTAGTATGTTAAAAGATGAATTTCTGTAATTTGTACTGGGAATCATTTTAATTATGACGTTTGAAGAGTAGCTGAATTCATTTTATCATGACATTTCACCACTTTCGGGTTCGAGCTCGCTACAAAATAATACAGAAGTTGACCTACTATATCACTCTGGCCAAACATGTTGGTATAGGGTTTTCTTCGAGTTTTCCTTCTCTTTTATAGATTTTATATGCGTTTTATATTCTTTACGCGTCTCTTACAATCACCTATGTGTAAGATAGGGGCTGGTGAATTGTATTCTTACCCCGTCACCACACGGAAATTAATATGACATAATTGGCTGTAGTGGGAGTGTCACACTGTTGATAGTTTTCTGCCCACAGCTGCGGACCCGTCTGTCCGAGGTAGTACCACGCTCTCGCAGAATATAGACATCTGACAATGGCAATATGCTTTTATACTTTGTTCGGTAAGCGAAAGGACCAGAAGCTCTACTTTGTGGGGTGGGTCTTGGTTGATAGGCAGCGACCTAACTGTATCACTGGTGTCGCAAATATCCATGAGCAGTAGTACTACTTACCACCAGGTGTACCTCTTGCTGGTTTCCCACCATAAGCAATAAAAAGTCACATTCCATCATCATCATCACAGCTCATACATGTCGCACTGTTGGTCTCGAGCCTCCTCCATAATAGGAGGGAATTTTACCTAATATACGACGCTGGTCAGACATGTTGGTATAGGGTTTTGTTTCGAGTTTTCCATCTCTTGCTGTTATAAACGATTTTTTTATCCCTTATTCGTCTCGTACGATCACCCACGGGTAAGATTTGGGGTGGTGAAATATATTCTTACTCCGTCACCACACGGAAAAAAAAAGTCACATTTAGGATTATTGAAATCAATTATTATGTCTAAAAGTTATCACGCACGTAATTATGACTACAGTTAGTTTTAAATAAATAACTAACTCTTGTTAAATTACTAATCAACGCCTATTCAAACGACAATATCATTTGTTTCGAGCGACGCCGTCATTACGTATTCAAGTGTTCGTTGATTTTCAAAATCATTTAACAATTAATTAATTCATTACCGTTTATTCAATAGTAACTTTATGCCAATTATTTATGGAAACAGCCGTTGTTACTTTTTTCCGAAATAAAAATAAAATCACTAGCTTCTGCCCGCGACTTCATCCGCGTGGAATAGTCGTCAGTTAGCGTTAATCCAAAGTAACTATTCCTCGTACAATCTTTCATCCCCCTTTTCAACCCTTTACAACGCTTTTTCCAATTAAAAAGTAGCCTATGTCCTTTCTCAGGCATCTGTGTGCCAAATTTCATTTAAATCAGTTCAGAAGTTTTATCGTGAAAGCGGAACAGACAGACAGACAGAGTTACTTTCACATTTATAATATTAGTAAGGATTATCATCTTGGTTTTGATAGGTCGCACTATTGGAGTCGGACTCTGTTGGAGTCGGTCTTTCGTTGAGGAAGAGAAAATTTACCCATTATACCAAACTTTTTTTTGTGCTGTGGAAAATGTATTTATGCGTCTGTATTTGTAATGACAAAGGCGTACATAGGACTCGCTGATACAGGTATTACAACGTCAAAATACGCTGGTTGTGGGGTGCCAAAGGTTAGCCTTTTGGGCAAACGACTCTGACTTCCCGGACTATATCACGCTGGTCAGATGGTTTCACACAGTTTTATGTTGACTTTTCCTTCTCTTCGTCATTGTTAATCATATCTATTACTCTTCCTTCACAATACCCACGAACAAGAAAGAATTTAAATTGGTGAATTGTATTCTTACTCTATCACTACATGGAAGGATTTAAAGCCAATCCTATATTTATTCAATAGAAGTTTAAATCCAAAATCACCTAAAGGATTACTAGAAGAATAGTCCCAAATTCAGCTATGTTCACCAAATTGTCTACCAAATGTAGCAATTACGATATCATCCCCTGCGGGCAAACGGATTGCTAACGCTGTTCGACGACAGGCTCTCTGTTTCTTTATATATCCACCTTCAAATCTATAAGTGTATCCATTTAGACTCATTTATTTCTTCATAGGAATAAAATACTTCTTACTTTAGTAAATAAAATATTAAAAAAAAAAACCATGAAAAAAGCAATCATTGAAGCAGTTTGCGATAAAACATCGCAAGAATGACAACTTTATTATTTCAAGATTGAAAAATAATATCAAACGAATTTGATTGAAGAGAATTTGATGGAGACAGTTGGAACGATTTAGCCATTTCGTGCCATTGAAGCGTACAATTTTACGACCGAGGTTGGCTTTAGAAGTTACGGAATCGGTTGTTGTCCTCTTAGTAGGCGGAGAAAGAAAACATAACATATATTAGGAGCTATGCGTTTTGCTGAGCAGACTTATATGATAAAAAAAATATAGATATTGTCGTATTTTCGAATTTCCCTTTTCTTGTTGTGACATTTTCTGTGTACGATCCTTAAAAATTTCCTAGTACCCCCGAGAGAATTTAATGAGGGACAAAAATGTTAAATAAAGTATCCAAATATTTCCATTAATCTTCATCAATTTAAATATTCTTAACAATAAAATTAATTACAAATTCTTTACGAAATATCGCATTAACTTCTTCAATTAGCAAAAAAAAAATGTTAAGTAGTATTAAAATTATATTACACAAGTTTTTTAATAATGGCCGGCGTAAGGCGAGATAAGGCTCACTCAATTATCCGACGTTGTAATTACTCTTCGGAGGGCCATGATGGATTATTTCACACGCCAATGTGCTTGTCTTTACTTTTAACGAATGTTAATTTATAACTAAATTATTTTGTAATAGAAAATTTTGCGACTTATTCATCTAATCTCGACAGTTCATATAAAACCTATGTTTTTATTAAGACTAATCCCATCACTCATGCCCACTATTTTAATCCCTATAAGCCAAGATCTATAATGGTCTACATATATAACACCAAGGTATGACACTCAGGTAGTCCTTTTTTATTTGACAGGTTATTGAATGAACACATTCAGTCCATTGCACCCGCGGCGACGCCATTGGACCGATCCCTCGTACTGCTTTCCTTGACATCTGTGACTGGCCAAGACACTCAAGTAGACCTGGGAAATGCTTTTAAATGTCTTGGAATCGGAAACAAATTTTGCCCAGATATGTAACTAGTATAAGTCCAACAACTATCCGTGTGGTGGCGAAGTAAGAATACAGTTCACCACCCCCTATCTTACCCGTGGGTGATCATAAGAGACGACTAAGGGATACAAAACGCATATAACATCTATGCAAGAGAAGGAAAACTCGAAATGAAACCCTATACCAACACGTCTGACCAGCGTGGTATAGTAGGTTAATTTCCCTCCCATTACGGAAGAGGCCGGAGCCCAACAGTGGGACACATATGGGCTGTGAAGATGAAGATGATAAGTCCAACAGTACAGCACCACGATTACGACAGTCTTTAACGAGGCTACATGTGAGCTTTAAGATTGAATGCAATAACGTATGGCAATTCTCTCGAGTTGCTACAGTGTAAACATAGTATACTACTGCCAAACGTGACATGCAAATTGTTTAACATAAAGTTGTGAATATCTTACAACAACGTAAAATACAGTTCATTATGGGACGAAATTTCGCCTCTAAAATCATAGAAGACCACCAATATACCACGTTTATCAAACAAGTTACGTCTAATATTTTTGTCAGATATATAAAACAAACTATTTGAAATAAAACTAGTTTTACGGATTCTATCGCGTTTGTATTTGATTTTTAATTTCCCGACGTTTCGAACACTTTATACTGTGAAAATTTCGGTCGTCCTGTGACCATGATCACTGTAAAGTGTTCGAAATTAAAAATCAAATACAAACGCGATAAAATCCGTAAAACTATTTTTATTTCAAATGTGTGGTACTTGTGTAAACATTTGAAATCACTATAAAACAAAATATTTATACGGATTTTTTTAAGCACGGTAATTCTTAATCTATCTATAATTAATCTAGATGATAGACCAGTTCCATCAAGAATTCAGTGACCTCATCCTTATTGCTTATTACTCTGTACTCATAACGTATTTTTTGTAAAGTCTCACACCGAAGTATAATTATCGTCATCATCATCATCATCACAGCCCATAAATGTCCCACTGTTGGGCTTGGGCCTCCTCCGTTATGGGAGGGAAATTAACCTACTATACCACACGGGTCAGACATGTTGGTATAGGGTTTTGTTTCGAGTTTTATTTCTCTTACCTATGCAAGATGTTATATGCGTTTTATATCCCTTAGTCGTCTCTCACGATCACCCGCAGGTAAGAGGGGGTGGTGAATTGTTTTGTTATTCCGTCACCACACGAATGAGTATAACAATCAGGCTTTTGCTGTCTGTTGCTGTCCACTGCTAGGCGTAGGTCTCGTAGATTGCCATAAACCGCGGTTCTATGCCGCCCGTATACAAAAACTCCCAGCAACTTTCCAGATTTTAAAGGAGTGAGAAAGCGCCTAGTGGAGATGCCTAACTCATATGGGGGAATAGTGCCGTAATCGGTACGCTGTAAAGAGTTGCTGCTAACTTTACTTAGTATATATATAGGTACCATCATCATCATTTCAGCCTATCGCCATCCACTGCTGGACGTAGGCCTCCCTTATGGTACGCCATAGAATGCAGTCCTGTGCCGCCTGCATCCATCGACACCCAGCAACTTTCACCAGGTGGTCTGTCCACCTAGTGGGGAGGCGTCCTACACTGCGTCGTCCCGTACGTGGTCGCCACTCTAGAACCTTTTTTGTATATAGTTATATATATATATATATATATATATATATATATATATATATATATATATATATATATATATATATATATATACATATATATATATATATATATATATATATATATATACATATATATATATATATATATATTAGTCTCATATAATAGGAGACCAGCGTAGATAATAATTAAGCTTATTCTATGATAGTGAATTATTCCCAATTCATCTTTCCGTAACTTAAGTCATTATTCTTAGATCGGCTATCAATATAAGAATCTGTAGGAATAAATTGTTATTTTGATTTCAATATACCCAAAAAAAAATCCTCGTATTTCCAAATAAAAGTGAAACGTTTGCATATAGTTGGAGTTATTCTGAATCTTTTTACGAGTCAACAATTCTTGCTCGTTCATAGCGAACTCAGCGCAACGCCGAGTGGGCGGAGAACATTCACCGTGGGATTATAAGATCATTGTCAAAATTGGAGAACGTGTCGTCACAACGAAAAACTAATACCAAACTCGAGGTATATAGAAAGAAAACGTGATAGGTATATATTTTTTTATTTATTGAAAGAACTTTATTACTTTATCGAACGGATCATCGCAATATTTGTTTTTTACTTTAATAGTGATGACTTTAATTCATTTGCATGCATACTAATTTATATAGGATACATCATCATCATCATCTCAGCTCATATATGTTCCACTTTTGGGCTTAAGTTTCCTCCGTAATGGGAGGGAAATTGCTGGTCAGACGTGTTGGTATAGGATTTTGTTACGAGTTTTCCTTCTCTCGCATAGATATTATATGCGTTTTATGTCCCTTAATCGTCTCTTACGATCACCTACGGGTAAGGTAGAGGGTGGTGAATTGTATTCGTTTATTAAATTATTATATAGAATACATGTTTCATTAAATTCTAGATGAGACAAAACGATTTCAAACACCTATATCAAAAATTTCCTATCTATTGACGTTTTTCTTTCTATAAACTTTGTTTGGTATTCACTCCATAAAAATGTGTTGGATATACCTATATCTTTCAACACCACCCAGCTATTTCATGCTTGCTTTCATTTTTCATTAATAATTAGCATCTGTACTAATATGATTAAGAGGTTTTCTTTCAATTCTAAGATTACGTATTTAATTATAGTCTCTAACTCTAGTCTAGTCATTTTATAAGTCTCAATCAATCAATCATTTATTTTTGTTAGCCTATTTTGTTAGTAAAAAAAAATAAAAATAGAGATAGAGTTCTCTGGCACTCTGTTCTCTCTGCCTACCCTGCAAGGGATATGGCGTGATGATATGTATGTATGTATTTTGTTAGTCTGTAGTTATTTTAAGTGCCAAATACGCCCGTTGTTTTTGTTAATTCTCCATGTAGCGATTGAAGAAATATATAAAGTGACACTACCCCTTACTCTGCTCCCCTTGGGACGCGGTCGCCGCCTTCTGTGAGAGCGTCATCTTGCAGAAGGAAGCGGCGGGGCGAATCCGGGAGGATCTCCTCTTCGAGGATTCGCGCCGCCGCCGGCGACTGGGGCGGTGAAGGCGAGAATACCTCCGCCTTATGCCGCCCTAGCCGAGGCAGCGGGTGACCGGACCGGGGATTAGTCTGGTCACCCTTGGAGAGAGGCCACCGCGTGAAGACGACGCCCTGACATCGAGACATAATATTAGTCGAGATGGCAGGGCGTCGACCCGAGAGGATACCCGTGAGGGTAGACCGGATGGGCCACTGAAGAAAAGAACGCGTACCAGTGGCCCACCCGCAATGCGTAGAGAGGTACATTGTAGGGCGGGTCTACGGGGTCGTGCGCCGCTTCTCCCGTCACCCCGGACGGATTAGCGGGGCGTGACCGATCCGTAGCCCGCCGCCAAAAAAAAAAAAAAAAAACCCCTTACTCTGCCGCCATGAAATTGGTAAAAACTAGCTGAGGATTCACCAGTGAAATAGGCAGCAGTGCTCACCTTGAATTCGTGTGGTGACGGAGTAAGAATACACCACCTCCTATCTTACCCGTCGGTAATTGTAAGAGACGACTAAGGGATATAAAATGCATATAACATCTATGCAAGAGAAGGAAAACTCGAAACAAAACCCTATACCAGTACGTCTGACCAGCGCCGTATAGAAGGTTAATTTTCCTTTCATTACGGAGGAGGCCCGAGCCCAACCGTGGGACATTTATGGGCTGTGATGATGATGATGACTCTACTTGTCAACTTATAATACAACTTTAATCATCAAGTCACTTGGCAAGCGTGGTTATTCTCATCCTCAATAGCAGGAGGAATTTTATCTAAAAGTGGACGTCGATCGGCAGTTGGATGGATGATTTTTTATAAAAAGCATAGACTAATATTTTACAAATGTTTTTACGATGAATACCATAAACATACATTCAGTTCAAAAAAAAAAGTGTGTGTGTCAGCTCCGACGCACGACTGGAGTTTACTCCTTAACTACGATTAACAAAACAGGCGCAAAAAAAGCTCATTTGACTAAAAATAATATATATATATATATTTATTTACATTTATTAAAACTGTTCAGTGAAGTATTATCTCACGTCAGAAAGTGAAAGGTGCACAGAATAGGTTGCGCACCAAAAACGTAACGAGGTCATTCGATCACTAGATTTTACTCCTCAAATTTTTCTCATACCGGGCGCCTTATATGAAAATCGATTAAGATCTTAAGGAGTAATCGATTAAGATCTTAAGGATCTTAAGGAGTAAACTCCAAAAATACGCCAAAAATTCTTCAGTTTCTGTTTCAAATTATTCAATCAACAAAATAATAATTGATTGGTGAGCGAATTGTTTTGGAGAAATTAGTGGAGTTATTGTAGTGGGGTCACACTGTTGACAGTCTCCAGTATACAGCCACGAGCCGGACCGCCGAGAGTAACACTCGCAGAAATTAGTGGAGTTATTTTAGTGGGGTCACACTGTTGACAGTCTCCAGTATACAGCCACGAGCCGGACCGCCGAGAGTAACACTCGCAGAAATTAGTGGAGTTATTTTAGTGGGGTCACACTGTTGACAGTCTCCAGTATACAGCCACGAGCCGGACCGCCGAGAGTAACACTCGCAGAAATTAGTGGAGTTATTTTAGTGGGGTCACACTGTTGACAGTCTCCAGTATACAGCCACGAGCCGGACCGCCGAGAGTAACACTCGCAGAAATTAGTGGAGTTATTTTAGTGGGGTCACACTGTTGACAGTCTCCAGTATACAGCCACGAGCCGGACCGCCGAGAGTAACACTCGCAGAAATTAGTGGAGTTATTTTAGTGGGGTCACACTGTTGACAGTCTCCAGTATACAGCCACGAGCCGGACCGCCGAGAGTAACACTCGCAGAAATTAGTGGAGTTATTTTAGTGGGGTCACACTGTTGACAGTCTCCAGTATACAGCCACGAGCCGGACCGCCGAGAGTAACACTCGCAGAAAATTGAGGTCTGAATAATGGCAATGTGCTGTTGTGTTTCGTTCGATGAGCGAGAGAGCCGGAAGCCTGACTTGTGTGGCTTTGGATTAGTAAACAGTGACCTAGCTATACTCCTGGTATTGCAAAGGTCCATGAGTGACAGTAACACTTACTACCAAGTATGCTACTCGCTCATTTGCTACCATAAGCATTAAAAAAAATGCCAACAGCCAACTCGTACTTAAAAACTATGATTTATTTAAATTAATAGACTTGCAATGTAGTACTGCTAAGTAGAAGTAAGTTTATTGACTAGCAAAACGCTGAGCTTTGTGAGGGCTCGCGTAATTTTTCTAAATATTGCATAATTTTTAAGACAGTTTTTATAAATTATGGTTTTTTATATTGGATTATTGATATGGACTTTGGTAAATTATTCATACGACCAATTATTTATATTTTGTTTTTTTGTTTTTATTATTATACTTTTTATAGCAAAGACATACTTTATAGAAATCAATATACGTATTAAAATGGCGTATAACTTTGTAATTTATAATTATAATGTTTTCAGAATTTTGAGAGTCAGTTTAGTAACTTTATATATCAATAATATTCCTATTTGCCTTTTCCCTACTAGCTAAATAACCTCAAACGTGCCCAAAATATGCCTTGAAAAGAATCTAAAAGCATTAGCAGTAATCAAATTGTTGAAGCCTAAAACGTTTGAAAAATAAACGCGTTACGTACATTCAATGAGAGCATCTAGTACACAATATAATCACGTAGCTCGCTTGAATCGACGTAGACGTTCGTTCACTCACCGCTCCGCTTGATGGGATCCATTCACTCGTTCATTCGTTCAATAATTCAGACGCTCGCGAGTGGATGCATAGCTTTATGCAGAATTATTGAATTTCCGAATTCAAATAGCGTCAGGCTTGGGACGACGATAAAATCCATTTGGAAAATATTTATTCACGTAACGGCGAAGGAGGCACTTAATGTAGGAAATAAGTTCGCGCGCCCTCCACGGGATTTGGCTGTTGTTGATTTTTTGTACATATTTACTACATATTTTATTTATGTAAAAACCTTTTTGATGAGCGTTTAACGATGTGTAAACGAATCTAAACGTTCGCTATACAGACGGAGCGCGCCAAACAAATAATTATAGCTAATTTTTAGACAAATAAAATAAAAATACACTTGTTATCATCGCCTATATACATCCCAGTGCTGGGGTCGAACCTCCTCCAGAATAAAAGGGAAATGGAGTTATTATAACCACGCTGATTAGACGAGTTGATATGGTTTTATTTCAAGCTTACCTTGTTTTGCATAGATGTTATATGCATATATCCCTTAGCCGTTTTTCGTACTATCTATAGGAAAGGAATAAGGTGGTGAATTGTACTGTTATTTCGTCTATTATAAAATATACGCAATGCTTATGAATTGCTGTGTGGTAGCGGCTAAGAATACTACCAACCCTTACTTTGCTCGTAGATGTCGTAAAAGACGACTAACGACGAGTCACATAACGACCTGGACCAACTCCATCTGATGACGTTTGGTCAACAATTACATTCCCAACGAGTGGTGACGTCTGGCAGGTGGCCGGTCATAAAACTATTACCAATAATTTTTATAATATGTACTATGAAACAATAGTACATACTGTATCGACACCTGGGGGGGCACACTTAAAACATTTCTTATTTTTACTGACCGTCGCGCCGCCTACAGATTGGTTGTACAAACTTAACTGTTGCCATTTTGTCCTGCCTG
Organism: Lymantria monacha; assembly: GCA_905163515.2. NCBI lineage: Eukaryota > Metazoa > Arthropoda > Insecta > Lepidoptera > Erebidae > Lymantria > Lymantria monacha. Next base: position 36,683,293 of record LR991084.1, on the reverse strand, counting down.
TCAAACGTTTGACAACTGAGAATTGTTATTTTTTGTTCCTAGCATAGGTACTTATTGTCATCGATCTATTTTCGGTTATTGATATTCTTTCTGAAAATTATCTCAAGTTTCATTGTTAGGCTGATATTATTATTGTTTAGTTATCAGCTGATATGTTATTTTTTTATATTTCAGGGTAGCTTTCATAGCAAAAGAAAATTCTATGTAATTACACATACACATGTAAATATATATATTACTTCAACTTTAGTTCACCGCCTAAACTCTGAGTGGCAGCACTTTCCATACATGCATATTTTATCATCGAGTTGCCACTCTTTTTCAGTTTAATAACTTTACTCTTTGATCGACACCAAGTAATTGGGATAAGAGTAGGAGAATGATGATGATGATGATGATGCAATGCTTATGAAAAAATAATACTTATGAAATTATTAACAAGCGTGGTATACTAGCTCAATTTACCTTCCATTATGGAGAAGGCTTGAGCCCAGCCGTGGGATATATATGAGCTGAGGTGATGATGATGAAATTGCAACTAAAAATAATATTTATTAAAACAATGACGCCATCTATTGATAAATCCCACGAACATGACTTTTACAAATAACTTACCCAGTGATTAGTAATGTTTACGTGTGTATTACACGTATAGAACAAAACTATCTTTAAGAAATTTATCGCGTTTGTATTTGGTGTTAAATATCCTCAAGATTGAAATAATTTATAACATTCCTGTTTACGTGAGCATAGTCTTTTGATTTTAATTTCAACTAACATAGTAATAATAAACTATGCAAATATCTACCAATAATAGTCAAAAAGTAGCTTTTATAACAGTGCAAGTTATTACACTGGACTTCTGATAATATATAAAGTTACAGATGATATTTGAGAGCTAACAAAGTGCTGAATATCAAAGTCAACAGAGCAAATGTATGCGTACACTTACCGTTGAATAAACGGCAAACATGGCGGATAAATAAAGATACGACCGTTCATAGTAATAACGCACTAATTATATATTTCTTAGTTTGCTAAAGGATAAAAATACTGGTAGTGGTCAAGATACCAACTTAAAGTGCCAAATATCGCGGGTTCGATACCTACACATCTTTATTTTATTTTTTGTTAATGGTAGGACCATGCTGTTGCCAGTTTTCTGTCACAGCCGCGCTTCGTTCGGTGAGCGAGAGATCCGGGACGACCAATTGGGTGGGTTTGGGGTTTGTACTGGTAAGCAGCGGCCTAGCTGTACCATTGGTACTACAAAGTTCCACGGGCGACAGTAACACTTACCATCAGGTGTGCTGCTTGCTCATTTGTCACCATAAGCAATAAAAAAAAAAAGAAGCACAGGGCATTACCTAATGAGATCCCAAATTGTTGCTCTGTGTCTGGATGTATTAGTATTCATTAATTCTAGATTTGTAAAGTGCCCCACAATACAAAGATCCTCATTGCGAGCTGTTGTTTAAGAAAAATGTAAACAAAATAATTTAGCTCATCGAATAATACAACGATTTTAATGTATAATGACCTGTACAAATTCAATTATCTGTTCTCAATAAACACGGACGTGAGGGAATTAATTGTAGTGGCGGTTCAGGTTCGAATATATCACATTAACATATTCGTTATATAAATATATATTAATACGTAGTACTCAAATATATCTAGATCATAAAACTATTGCCAATAACTTTCATAATATGTACGATGGTGGAGGAGTACATAGTGTGTCAATAACAAGTAATTGGGATAAGAGAGTTTGGTTGCATGATCTTACAGCACGCCAAAAATTATATTATAACTTTTATGGCAGACTCTTATGATGATATTTTATTCGAGTGATTTTCTTTCAAGACCTGTCATCATCATCACCATCACAGCCCATAAATGTCCCACTGTTGGGCTCGGGCCTCCTCCGTAATGGGAGGGAAATTAACCCACTATACCGCCCTGGTCAGACGTGTTGGTATAGGATTTTGTTTCGAGTTTTCCTTCTCTCGCATATATGTTTTATGCATTTTATATCCCTTAGTCGTCTCGTACGATCACCCACGGGTAAGATATGGGGTGGTGAATTGTATTCTTACTCCGTCGCCACACGGAAAAGACCTGTATTATGAAAATAATCTTTGTAGACAAATTACACCAATAATCAGAACAAATATTTGTAAATCACACAAAGAATCAAACACACAGCACGTTTAGGTATAACAAGCCAGTATCTTAACCACTACGTCATCTCTGCAGGTTATTTAAATTATCTAGGTTTACAAATGATACCGCATGAGGACGACGAATGATGAAGGCGATGCCCCGGTAATACTTTTTGCCGGAGCGTTGATGGAGTCTATACTAGCAAATTTAACTCGCCAAGATCACCACCAAGGTCAAGGAATCAGTACCAGTGGTCACTCCAATGGCGATGGGAAGGGTATACCGTATGGAGCCATGCGCCGCTCTTCTGTCACCCTGGACAGATTGGTCATCAAAGCATGTCTAGAACCTTGCTTGTCACAAAAAAGGTTTTGGACCAAACAGGTTCAGTCGCGAGCAGGTGCTTCAATTGTTCTTTTTATATTTTGATGTAAGTATATTTCTAATTTCTTTTTTTTGCATCCACTAGACATGTAGAGCAACATAAGGACGACGTATGGCTTTTGCCGTAAGCGTTGTTCTCAAGGCTCTCTGTGACCGCTATAACAAAGTCGTCAATCAGCATATAACGTTGGTTGCGACCACGGAGCAAATACAAAGAGGAGCTGTTGTAATGAATATTTTCTATGAAACAATGCGTGTCATTTACAGGGGCTGAGGGGAACGCTGCTAATGGAGAAAGTGAGACAAGTAATAGTACTCGTCTCACTCCCTCCTTTATGTCCATCTACCGGCTATTAGCACAACTACTAATTTCGTATATTGTATGCAGTTGAGCTATCTTGCATTAGATGTCAGTAAGTGTATGGTATAACAGGGACGTACTCAGAATTTACCTATATCAAGGAGTGCTAATTTTTTTTATTTCAAAGATACAAACAAATCTTATTAGCTGTTTGCTCTATTCAAATACAAATGTTTATAATCAAATAATTCTGCATAGCGAATAGGTTTTTGACTACTGTTTTTAACCGAAAATTTCTTTATAAGGCTTGTCAGCATTGTTCATAATGTTAATATTTTATGAAAAATCCATCTTTTCTTTACTGTCATTCTGATAAACTCAGAAGTTTAGAAACCTTTTTTTCTTCATATTTGTGTCCTTTTCATACGACCAAATAATAAAATTATTTGTTTGGGTTTCTAACAAATTGTCGAATGAAAGTAGTTGGACTTTTAGTAAATATGTTAGTTACACGGTATTATTTCCTTCCTTTTTGTCTTTTCCATATAAAAAATAATCAAACCACTCTATTAAAATAAGGCTTTATACAATTGATAATGCAACAATGGTGTCAATGACCAAGACATGTAAAACAGTATTTCAAGCCAGCAGACCAGCCCCCTCTGGTAGCAACCGTTTGATTGATGCACGGGCCATCTAAAACTTAGCCATGCCAAAGGTAACTTGAAGACCCGGTCTTCGACACTACCACCATTTTGAATATTTTTGTGACGTGCTCAACCTCGTTAATCTTATCAAGAAATTGCATCGAGTGCAATTACATTATTAATAAATTAAGGAGAAAGGGTGACATTGGTTCCAATAATAAAAATGAAATACTCTTTTGTATCATATATTTCTTGAGCTATACCTAGTCTTGCCCTAACTACTGTAACAAAGAAAAACCTTTTTCTATTGCAAAAAATATTTATGACTTTTACAGTGTTAGATTTTTAATACATAAATATAAAACAATTTAAAATATAAAAAGCTTGTTCGAAGTGGTTTCTATTGGCTGCAATACAGTCCTTTAAATCTTCATTGTTAGAATGAGAAGAACAAATCTTTGTATATTTCGTAGGAGTCCAGTTTTTCTATTAATTTTTGAAATCCATTGCTTCTAACATCGTCATTGGACGGAATTCTAAAACATACAAAATTTACAGTTTAATTATAATACGCGTGAATACGGTCTACGCGTGAGTGTGAGCAAAACCAAAATAATGGTCTTTGAAAGAGATAAAACCAGAACAGATGTAAGAGTAACAATAGGTAATGATGTACTAGAGCAAGTGGATGAATTTGTATATCTTGGATGTGGATTTAGCCGAGATGGAAGGTACACCACTGATATAGAGCGAAGAGTGAATGCGGGAAATAGAGTGAACGGAGCGTTGGGGCAACTTTTCGGCAGCCACCACCTCAGCCAGAAGGCAAGTGTAGCAATACATAACGCAGTGCTTGTCCCAACATTACTGTATGGAAGCGAGAGTTGGGTATGCAGAAAAGAGTATGATAGTAAAATTAATGCGGTCGAAATGCGATCTCTGCGGAAAATCTGTGGAGTTAGGCTGACCGACCGCATTCGTAACGACGACGTAAGAGAGCGAGTAGGTATGAAAGAGAGTATTGGTGTAAAGATGCGAAAGGGAATGCTCCGATGGTTCGGACATGTGGAAAGAATGCCGAACGAACGCCTGGTTAAGAAGATATACAATGCGAAAGTGGAAGGATGTAGGTACCGAGGGAGACCGAGACTAACCTACCTAAACCAGATCGGTCATGTACTGAAGGAAGGTGGAGTCAAGAGTCTCCGAAACCGGCGAGCGTGTATGAAGAGAATTATGAATGTTGAGGAAGCGAGTGAAGTATGCAGAGATAGAGTTCTCTGGCACTCTGTTCTCTCTGCCTACTACGAAATTATTTTGATAAATTATGAATAAATATACTTACAAATGGAATGTAATTCTTTCCATAGCATCTGTACGTTTATTGGAGTAGTTTTTACATGATAAAACACAACACTTCATGGTTTTCTTCGTAATAACATAAAAATACACCAAAAATATAGTTTTATGCACCGTACGAACACCGTCAGCGACGACAGAAGACTAATAGGCCACGCCTACTATTGATGTTAACGTGATGACGTCAGGGCCTACTTGAGAATCACAGTGCACAGTTACTTAGACCGTCTCCTCTTTGTATTTGCTCCGTGGTGGCGACCCGATTCAGTATCCGCCGCGACACAGCTGACAAAACGAATATCGCACCGACGAGCCATTGAACGATCTGTTCCAAAATACATGTGAAGCCACAATAACTCATGAAGCAGCCCAAATATGTCACCTAATTTTGGGGATCCTAATGTGAATTTAATTTTCAGTGATCGAAGCACCGGCAACTTTATCATTGCGGGACCTGCGTAACAACATATCCTCCATCTTATTTAGTGATCAAACGTGCCGCCTCTTCCATTATTCCAGTCAGGATATTGACTACTCGCATCGTCGGCGTAACAGACTACGCCCAGCCTAGAGGCTGAATGACTCCTTGCAACACCCAGTCGTAGCAGATGTCCGACAAACTCGGCCCCAAGTAAATTCCTATGAGACACCACACGACTTGAACAAAATTTCAATCTAAAATATATTTTGCAATGAAAATATAAGGTGATTAATATTATTCATAACCATAAGATCTTCTCAAAAGACCACATAGTCTACTAATTGGGATTAAAAGCATCTTACAATGTAAATTTAACTGTCTGATAAACTATTACTATTCCTAATCCCCTATAAAACAGTTTAACCACTAGTATTGAGTTACAATATGAACAGTATTCTAAGCTCACGTAAGTTGCAAGTAACACTAAATTACAACCTCCAAGCTACGCTTAACTTTTAAATATATTACTCCCGGAACTGTACCCTTATCGACACAATTCATTCGGCTTGAGTTATTGTCGTAGAATGTTCTAGAAAAATTATCATTTTACACTGCCATTTTTAAAGCGGGAAGATAGTTTTCATATTATGGTATGCCAGTATTAAACACATGGCTTCTTTCAACTCAAACTATAATTTAAAGATTAAGATGGTATCATCTTCAGCTTCGTCCACATAAGTTCTATTATTGGGAATAAAACTGCTCTAGGTGATAAAAAATTGCTTAAATTCTATTGTGTTTGTATTTGACATTTACTATCCCAATTTTTCGGATATTTTTTAGCGTTAAAACTTTTTCAAGTCCTTCTGCGACTGTGAACACTAAAAGTACTCGAAACATCAGACATAAAATTACTACCTATTAAACCATGCTGGCCATACTGGTTGACATAGATTTTAATTTCAACTATGACTTATATAGTAATGTTTTGAAATAATAAAAAATAACGGAAAAAAACCGATCGCCAAAATAAATAAAAAAGGCGATTTAAAAGTAATGCACTAAAATATCAAAAGAGGATTGATAAATTGAAAACAAAATTGAATTAAATTGTAAAATGAGAGATTTACTTTACGTTTAACAAACTATACATTATGCTGGATTATATTATGCTGAAAGCCTAAATACCCGCATTACATTTCTTTCGGTATATAATTTACAATTGCTCCTCTTTGGCAGTATAATTTACAATTGCTCCTCCTTGGGTATAAAAGGAGGCAATAATTATTGTAATCAAATATAACTTCGAGGAATTAAAAATAAACCGTTCTATTAACACTAAATTTGTATCTAAGCATAACAATATGCTATTAAATTGATAGAAAGAAAGAAAAGAAAGAAAGAAAAGATTTATTGTAACGAGCTATTTAACAAAAGTAGGTATCAGTAACAATTACAAATAAATAAATGCTCGTCACAAAACGACTCCAGCTCAGTATATTGCAGCCAGAAGACTGCACTAATAATATTCTTAAGTAATCAATGCCATTACGATAAAATAATATTTTAGTTAAAACAACACCGCCATTATTTACCGCGAAATTTTTAAAACGTTTCGACCATTCACGTCTTAATAAACGAGGGATATAATCAGACAATATTATCACTGTAAAAGAAAAAAATATTTATTTACGAAGAAAATACGTTGATTATAATGAAATGTATTGTATTTTATGTACTTAATGTATTTTTCATGGTTAAAATAAGTCAGTGTCTAAATAGTCAATTAAATTTCTGTAATAACAATGGCTTTTGGACGTAAGACACCTTAGTCCTCCCGTGACCATGATCACTGTAAAGTGTTCAAAATGTCGGGAAATTAAAAATCAAATACAAACACGATAGAATCCGTAAAATTAGTTTTATTTCAAATCCTTATACCTTATTATTATTTTTTTAAAACAAGAGATGAATGTCTCGCAGAAGGCGGTGACCGTGTCCCAGTTCCTGACGCTGTCGACCATCGCTTTCACGACGGCTGGTAGCGTCAGGTCGACACCGATGCTCCTTGCGACCGTGTACAGGTTTTTGCCGAAGCATCCATGCCCCGACAAAACTTGCACCAGTCGGAAAGAGAGGGCTCCGTGCTACCGTTCCATCCACTCGATCAGCACCGGACGGACGAACCTTGTATTGCATGGGGTCTTTAAAAATATACAAATTAACACAACAGACAAATTACACTCAGATTCAGAACAACAGTTTATGGATCGAAATATTGTCTTATGTAGGAATCGAATCCACGACACTTAGCAGGGTAGGTCAGTATTTTAAGCATTAATTCACCTGGGTAACTTGATATAATACCGAAAATATTAAAATATTTTGCAAAATTAAATACTTTATATAATAGCAAAATTGGTAGCAATTTATCTCAAAACGGAAGCTTTTTATAGCGGTCCATTGGTCCGTTATTATCAGTATAATTTATACTGTAATAAATACATATTTTAATGTATGCGTCAAGCCGCGTCCGTCCGCACCGGCGGGCTATTACTCGCCGCCGCCGCCGCCATATACATTTCTGTCTTGGTGATAACATTTATGATCACTTAAAATTAATACGACCATAGTTACTGACTAACAAAGGACTTGCATAAATACTTATGAAATACAGCGAAGAAAAAAGTATCTGTAAATTTATGCGTAAAAAATTTATTATTTTTAAGAAGAGTATATGAGGGTGTCAAATTTCGCGTATATACGCGCTAAACAATATAAAAAAATATAAAAACATAATCTGTATAATGTATAAATATTGTCGGGTAGATGGCACACGTCTCCTTTAAAGACGGCAATACAATACGAGCCGAAAAAATATAATAACATAATCTGTATAATGTGTAAATATTGTCGGGTAGATGGCATACGTCTCCTTTAAAGACGGTAATACAATACGAGCCGAAAAAATATAATAACATAATCTGTATAATGTGTAAATATTGTCGGGTAGATGGCACACGTCTCCTTTAAAGACGGTAATACAATACGAGCCGAAAAAATATAATAACATAATCTGTATAATGTGTAAATATTGTCGCGTAGATGGCACACGTCTCCTTTAAAGACGGTAATACAATACGAGCCCAAAAAATATAATAACATAATCTGTATAATGTGTAAATATTGTCGGGTAGATGGCACACGTCTCCTTTAAAGACGGTAATACAATACGAGCCGAAAAAATATAATAACATAATCTGTATAATGTGTAAATATTGTCGGGTAGATGGCATACGTCTCCTTTAAAGACGGTAATACAATACGAGCCGAAAAAATATAATAACATAATCTGTATAATGTGTAAATATTGTCGGGTAGATGGCACACGTCTCCTTTAAAGACGGTAATACAATACGAGCCGAAAAAATATAATAACATAATCTGTATAATGTGTAAATATTGTCGCGTAGATGGCACACGTCTCCTTTAAAGACGGTAATACAATACGAGCCCAAAAAATATAATAACATAATCTGTATAATGTGTAAATATTGTCGGGTAGATGGCACACGTCTCCTTTAAAGACGGTAATACAATACGAGCCGAAAAAATATAATAACATAATCTGTATAATGTGTAAATATTGTCGGGTAGATGGCATACGTCTCCTTTAAAGACGGTAATACAATACGAGCCGAAAAAATATAATAACATAATCTGTATAATGTGTAAATATTGTCGCGTAGATGGCACACGTCTCCTTTAAAGACGGTAATACAATACGAGCCCAAAAAATATAATAACATAATCTGTATAATGTGTAAATATTGTCGGGTAGATGGCACACGTCTCCTTTAAAGACGGTAATACAATACGAGCCCAAAAAATATAATAACATAATCTGTATAATGTGTAAATATTGTCGCGTAGATGGCACACGTCTCCTTTAAAGACGGTAATACAATACGAGCCGAAAAAATATAATAACATAATCTGTATAATGTGTAAATATTGTCGGGTAGATGGCATACGTCTCCTTTAAAGACGGTAATACAATACGAGCCGAAAAAATATAATAACATAATCTGTATAATGTGTAAATATTGTCGGGTAGATGGCACACGTCTCCTTTAAAGACGGTAATACAATACGAGCCCAAAAAATATAATGACATAATCTGTATAATGTGTAAATATTGTCGCGTAGATGGCACACGTCTCCTTTAAAGACGGTAATACAATACGAGCCCAAAAAATATAATAACATAATCTGTATAATGTGTAAATATTGTCGGGTAGATGGCACACGTCTCCTTTAAAGACGGTAATACAATACGAGCCGAAAAAATATAATAACATAATCTGTATAATGTGTAAATATTGTCGCGTAGATGGCACACGTCTCCTTTAAAGACGGTAATACAATACGAGCCGAAAAAATATAATAACATAATCTGTATAATGTGTAAATATTGTCGGGTAGATGGCATACGTCTCCTTTAAAGACGGTAATACAATACGAGCCCAAAAAATATAATAACATAATCTGTATAATGTGTAAATATTGTCGGGTAGATGGCACACGTCTCCTTTAAAGACGGTAATACAATACGAGCCGAAAAAATATAATAACATAATCTGTATAATGTGTAAATATTGTCGCGTAGATGGCACACGTCTCCTTTAAAGACGGTAATACAATACGAGCCCAAAAAATATAATAACATAATCTGTATAATGTGTAAATATTGTCGCGTAGATGGCACACGTCTCCTTTAAAGACGGTAATACAATACGAGCCGAAAAAATATAATAACATAATCTGTATAATGTGTAAATATTGTCGGGTAGATGGCATACGTCTCCTTTAAAGACGGTAATACAATACGAGCCGAAAAAATATAATAACATAATCTGTATAATGTGTAAATATTGTCGGGTAGATGGCACACGTCTCCTTTAAAGACGGTAATACAATACGAGCCCAAAAAATATAATAACATAATCTGTATAATGTGTAAATATTGTCGCGTAGATGGCACACGTCTCCTTTAAAGACGGTAATACAATACGAGCCCAAAAAATATAATAACATAATCTGTATAATGTGTAAATATTGTCGGGTAGATGGCACACGTCTCCTTTAAAGACGGTAATACAATACGAGCCGAAAAAATATAATAACATAATCTGTATAATGTGTAAATATTGTCGCGTAGATGGCACACGTCTCCTTTAAAGACGGTAATACAATACGAGCCGAAAAAATATAATAACATAATCTGTATAATGTGTAAATATTGTCGGGTAGATGGCATACGTCTCCTTTAAAGACGGTAATACAATACGAGCCCAAAAAATATAATAACATAATCTGTATAATGTGTAAATATTGTCGGGTAGATGGCACACGTCTCCTTTAAAGACGGTAATACAATACGAGCCGAAAAAATATAATAACATAATCTGTATAATGTGTAAATATTGTCGCGTAGATGGCACACGTCTCCTTTAAAGACGGTAATACAATACGAGCCCAAAAAATATAATAACATAATCTGTATAATGTGTAAATATTGTCGGGTAGATGGCACACGTCTCCTTTAAAGACGGTAATACAATACGAGCCGAAAAAATATAATAACATAATCTGTATAATGTGTAAATATTGTCGGGTAGATGGCATACGTCTCCTTTAAAGACGGTAATACAATACGAGCCGAAAAAATATAATAACATAATCTGTATAATGTGTAAATATTGTCGGGTAGATGGCACACGTCTCCTTTAAAGACGGTAATACAATACGAGCCGAAAAAATATAATAACATAATCTGTATAATGTGTAAATATTGTCGCGTAGATGGCACACGTCTCCTTTAAAGACGGTAATACAATACGAGCCGAAAAAATATAATAACATAATCTGTATAATGTGTAAATATTGTCGGGTAGATGGCACACGTCTCCTTTAAAGACGGTAATACAATACGAGCCGAAAAAATATAATAACATAATCTGTATAATGTGTAAATATTGTCGGGTAGATGGCATACGTCTCCTTTAAAGACGGTAATACAATACGAGCCCAAAAAATATAATAACATAATCTGTATAATGTGTAAATATTGTCGGGTAGATGGCACACGTCTCCTTTAAAGACGGTAATACAATACGAGCCGAAAAAATATAATAACATAATCTGTATAATGTGTAAATATTGTCGCGTAGATGGCACACGTCTCCTTTAAAGACGGTAATACAATACGAGCCCAAAAAATATAATAACATAATCTGTATAATGTGTAAATATTGTCGGGTAGATGGCACACGTCTCCTTTAAAGACGGTAATACAATACGAGCCGAAAAAATATAATAACATAATCTGTATAATGTGTAAATATTGTCGGGTAGATGGCATACGTCTCCTTTAAAGACGGTAATACAATACGAGCCGAAAAAATATAATAACATAATCTGTATAATGTGTAAATATTGTCGGGTAGATGGCACACGTCTCCTTTAAAGACGGTAATACAATACGAGCCGAAAAAATATAATAACATAATCTGTATAATGTGTAAATATTGTCGGGTAGATGGCATACGTCTCCTTTAAAGACGGTAATACAATACGAGCCCAAAAAATATAATAACATAATCTGTATAATGTGTAAATATTGTCGGGTAGATGGCACACGTCTCCTTTAAAGACGGTAATACAATACGAGCCGAAAAAATATAATAACATAATCTGTATAATGTGTAAATATTGTCGGGTAGATGGCACACGTCTCCTTTAAAGACGGTAATACAATACGAGCCCAAAAAATATAATAACATAATCTGTATAATGTGTAAATATTGTCGGGTAGATGGCACACGTCTCCTTTAAAGACGGTAATACAATACGAGCCGAAAAAATATAATAACATAATCTGTATAATGTGTAAATATTGTCGGGTAGATGGCATACGTCTCCTTTAAAGACGGTAATACAATACGAGCCGAAAAAATATAATAACATAATCTGTATAATGTGTAAATATTGTCGGGTAGATGGCACACGTCTCCTTTAAAGACGGTAATACAATACGAGCCGAAAAAATATAATAACATAATCTGTATAATGTGTAAATATTGTCGGGTAGATGGCATACGTCTCCTTTAAAGACGGCAATACAATACGAGCTGAAAATTGAATGTCATACGACAGCTCACGCTGGTGTAAGTGGTAGCACGATTCGAATGGATTTTGAATAGGCGTGGGTTCGAATCTCATGTGTTACAATCATTTTTCGCTCATAATCAATAGAAAGACTAATTCATGAGAATGATTTATATGTATAGTATATGCATATTATGGTAGAGAAAGACAAGAATTGTTACGATCTGTAAGGTAATGTTGTAAAAAAGACAACCAACTTTACAAGATATATCAAAACAATATGCCCACTATGAAATTCTATATTTTTAATTGCTTTATTCAAATACAATAAGAAAAATTAAGAAACCAAATTAAAAGTTTCAAGAAGCACAGACTAAATGTCTTAATGGTAATCATCATTCATCATCATCATTATCTCGGTTCATATACTTCCCTCTACTGGACTGGAACTTGCTCCGTAATAGAACAAAAATTGATCTTATACCATGCTGGTTACACAAGTTAAGTATCGAGGTTTTCTATCGAGATTTCCTTCATTTTTACTGATAAACTCAAGAGTTATTTCTTTAGTGTAGAGTTTAGTCAATTTAAAAAAAACAGGCATTCATGGGGACTGCCTATAGAAATGAAAACTATTAACTTAAGACTAATTGAAATAATAATAATTTTCTAATTTTTATATAAAAATAAAAACCTATAAGTTTTTCCCCTCCAAAAACGCTCAACGCGCCTAAAGAAGTTTTCATATAGCTATAGATATACTATTAGCATTAGCATGTCGGTGACGCGAACCTATAAGTTTTTCCCCCTTCAAAAACGCTCAATGCGCCTAAAGTTTTCACATAGCTATAGATATACTATTAGCATTAGCATGTCAGTGACGCGAACCTATAAGTTTTTCCCCCTTCAAAAACGCTCAATGCGCCTAAAGTTTTCACATAGCTATAGATATACTATTAGCATTAGCATGTCGGTGACGCGAACCTATAAGTTTTCCCCTACAAAAACGCTCAACGCGCCTAACGAAGTTTTCACTTCAAAAAATAAAAGAAATCTACTTTTTATCGTTATCGGTTTTACTTTTCTAATTTCAGAAGTTCATATATGAATGATATTATATTTTTGAAAATGTAACCAATCGTAAACATTCGTAGTGCAATGACGTGACACAGACGAGATGCGAGTCCCCGAGCACTCAATTGCCGTGAGAATTACATTCAATAAGATAAACATATGTAATGTTTACTCAATGATGTGTACGATGATAACATTTATTTACAAACAAACCATATCTACTAAAGCATTTCTTATGTCTGTCGTTGACACAATATAATCAAACGTCTTTACTAAACTGTAAATCAAATTAATATTACAAAGACATCAAACAATATTACTATTATATTAGTAAAGACTTTGTTTGTTTGAACGTACTTATACCGAAAACGATTACAGACACGAGGAACAAAAATGCGGATATAAAGTTTCAAATGCCTGTACTGCAAGTAATCACAATTATTTTCACAGCTATATTACCAATCACAGCACACACCTTAAGTGAACTCACAGAGCAGACCCAGGCAATCGCCTTTATACAAACCACTATATGCTATGGATGGATGACACAGGATAGTCTTCCTGAGTAAGAGAGTCGGAAGCTCAATTAGGTGAGTTTGGGGTTTGTATTGGTAGGCAGCGGCCTAACTGTACCCTTGGTATTGCAAAGGTTTTATGGGCGGCAGTAATAATTACCATCAGGTGTACTGCTTGCTCGTTTACCACCATAAGCAATAAAAAATAATGTTAGACAATTCTGTAATTTATTTGCCATATTTTAAATTATGATTCAAGCTCCTTATGAAAGGGTCAAAAAACATCGTGCGTTTATCGAGCTACCTTTGAAAGACATCTACTTGCAAGCTATCTTTAAAATGTAGACTTGAACCTGGCCTAAGTTCACATAAGTCTCCATATGTCTAAGTCATCTTAGTATGAAAAATCATTATTATAATATCTATAGAAAGATTCAAAATCATAAAAAATATAGGTACATTATCTTAATATAACTTGAAGACTTCAATATGAAAACAACACCGTCACTGAGCTTAGTGTCGTAGTACTTTAAAAATGAATATTGAAAATGTTATAAAAACTGTAAGACAACAGAACGACGAGGTCGCTTTGATCCCAAGTAATGACCTCCAAAGTGCTTCCGTCGGAGGCAAACTTATTAACTCAGCGATAGTTGCAAATTTTTATTTTGTTTCGAAACTCATTTAAGTATTTAATGCTTTATTTAAATATTTTTATAAACTGCCGTCAGCATGTTTTTAAGTTAAATAACCACTTTTTTAACCGACTTCAAAAAAGGAGGAGGTTCTCAATTCGTCTGTATGTTTTTTTTTTTATGTTTGTTACCTCATAACTTTCGACTGGGCGAAGCGATTTTATTGATTCTTTTTTTATTTGAAAGCTGGTACTTACCGTGTGGTCCCATTTCAATTTGGTCTAGTTCTGATAATGGCACCCATGAGAAAACCATATAAGTCTAAAATTAGCATTGAGTATGTGTGCGACAATTGAACGAGTAACTCAAGCCCCGCTACTAATAGAACAATCTATGTGTGTCTGTAACGCTAAAAAGTAAAAAAACTACGTTTAAAAAAACCGACTTCAAAAACTGAAAAGTACAAAATAACTTAAAATACTATCATTTGTATGTGCTATCTATTGATAGGCTTGAAGTCGGTGCCGGTGTCGGTATCTTTAGTGTAGGAATTTCATTACAGTAAGTAAGCTGTTTATAATTTTGTTTTAGGGCTTGGCACCGATTTCAAACCTATCAATAGATAGCACATACAAATTATAGTATTTTAAGTTATTTTGTACTTTTCAGTTTATCAAGTCGGTTTTTTTAAACGTAGTTTTTTTTATTTTAATCCTTTTTATTTGCTACCAGGTTATTATTCGACGCTGTCAGCCTTCCATTGCCACAGTTTGATGGTATGGGACCTAGTATGCTGCTGAAGGAATCTGCTTTGCTTTTTGAGCGAACTATTAACACCATATATATATATATATATATATATATATATATTTGACAGTGGCAAGTTCAATGGGTTAATTTTTCGGATACCTAACATAATAATTTTCAAGCTTAACAGTCTGAGAGAGACATTTAGTGCACATGGATTTTTCCACAATAATAGAACAATTAATCGACTACCCTATATCGGTTAGACAGATTGATATTGGAAATTATTTATTCACAAAAAAAAACGAGAAAATAGCGAATTTGGAGCCAGATGCCGCCAACGGGCCAACTGGGATGATGTCCTTGAGAGGAAGCTGCACGGAGTATAAGACCAGGGTGAAGGCTCTGCAGCTGAACATCAGCCAGGCGAAGAAGAAGAGCTGTGAGGAGCTACTTGCGGGCCTCGACAAGAATCCGTGAGGATACCCATATCAGCGGGCGCGGAACAAATTCCGCGCCTGTAGCGCTCCTATAATCGAGACGATGGCTCCGTCGATGAGTCTCCTATCGAGAATAATAGGGGAACAGTTTCCGCTTTCATATTTCAATATGGGATACGTTCCCCGCGAATGGCTCCTCAGTTGGTGGAAGAAGTAGAGACCTCAATTCCACTCATAACCGATCAAGAAATGGAAGTAGTCCTCTCCTAACTCCACGGGAACAGTCTGTCCCCCGGGACGGCTTTGGGCTTATGCTCGGCATCGTCGCTGAATATCCCAGGTATGAGTTCTGGAACGGATCAGGAATGAGTTCGGGCCGGGACTGTTGGAGAGCTGATATGGATTCAGGGGTTGTTGATCCACTATTGACGCGCTTGCCACTGTGAAATCTTTTGAAAAGAAGTCGTCCTGGCAGTTTCATTGAACATAAATCGCAACTATCACCATCGTGTGGAGTGCAACGTTCCACAGAGATCGATCCTCGGCCCGGTCCAGTGGAACGTCGTATTTGACTAGCTCCTACGGGGTCGTCTTCTCTACGGGATGGGGGTTATCTGCTATGCGGATGATACTCTCGTTACGGTGAGAGGGCCCACCTTCTGGGGTGCTGCTCGATTGGCAACGGAGGGGGTTGCGATCATCGTAGACCATATCGGCATATTGGACCTGAGGTTCTCAGTGGAGAAAACTGAGGCCCTTCTTTTTCATGACCCACGTCGGGGTATGTTTTAATATTAAGTAACTACTATTCCTTCAGATGATAAATCACTAATTTTACTTGGATTTTTTACCATTTCTCTTGCACTGGATGTTATCTGCTTACGACCCTTTATTTTTTTTAAGGCAGGCTGTGGCCTGGATAGACTCCACCCATTCCATCCAGGGTGACGGAAAGGTAACGTGCGGCCCCCATAACCCACGTGTTCTCTTTCTCGCTCATCCATTCTCATCGCTCATTCGATCAATCACTGGTACTAGGTTTCTTGACACCTATGGCCGACCCGGAGGGTTTCCATTTTAGGTATCATCTCCATCAACACCCCGGCAACAAATAACTATGTTGTGTTGCCGGGGCATCGCTCTCACGTGGTCGGCCTACCTTTTTTTTTTTTTTTTGGTGGACTATGGATGCGTCTCGCCCCGCCAAATCGGTCCGGGGTGACGAAAAGGCGGCGCGTGACTCCCATACGCCCACCGTAAAACTCCTCTCTCTTCGCCGTGCGAGCTGACCACCGGTACCCGATTTTTGTCTTCGGTGGTCCACCCGGCGGTTTACCCTCGCGGTTTCCTCTCGTCGACGCCCCGACAGATCACGCCGTCGGGGCGTCGCCCTCACGCGGTGGCCTCACGTCGGGTGACCGGACAATTCCCCGGTCCGATCATCCGAAGCCTCGGTTAGGGCGGCATCAGGCGCAGATACTCGTGCCTGCGCCGCCCCGGCCGCTGACGGCGGCCCGGGTCACGGGAAACCTCCCGGACTCGTTTCGCCGCCTCCTTCTGCGAGATGACAGCCTCGCAGAAGGCGGCGACCGCGTCCCAGTTCCTGATGCTGTTGACCGCTGTCGCTTTCGCGAAAGCCAGCAGCGTCAGGTCGGCACCGATAACAGCGACGAGGTCACGGCGCTGCCCGTCCCAGCTCGAACATACCTCGAGTGTATGTTGCGCCGTGTCCTCGTCACTGCTGCAATGGTGGCAGGCCGGAGTCCACTCCCTATACGCGACCGTGTGCAGGTACAAGCCGAAGCACCCGTGCCCCGATAATACCTGCACCAGCCGAAAGGAGAGGACTCCGTGCCGCCGCTCCATCCACTCCATCAGTACGGGCCGGAGGGCCTCAACGGTAACAACACCGTGTCTAGGCCTCTCCAGCCGCGTAACCCAACGGGCGATGACGTCTCGGCGGGCGTCCTCACGCCAGGTGGCTATCTCGCTCAACGATGGGGAGCCACCTACTTCGCGCACTGAGGTAACCCGCCGGTAGAGGTCGGATAGTATCTCCGCCTCTAGATCCCACGGAAGTGTCCCGGCCAATAGGCACGCCGCCTCTGTCGACACCGTGCGGTACCCGCGACTGGCTCTGACCGCCATAGCTCTTTGTGGCCTCCACAGAACCGCCCTGAGTTGGGCGTTCAGAGCCCTCGCCCACACGGGTGCGC
The DNA here is from genome assembly GCA_905163515.2 of Lymantria monacha. Classification (NCBI taxonomy): domain Eukaryota; kingdom Metazoa; phylum Arthropoda; class Insecta; order Lepidoptera; family Erebidae; genus Lymantria; species Lymantria monacha. Next base: position 36,665,218 of record LR991084.1, on the reverse strand, counting down.
CGTACATGGACATTGAGCGGATCACCCCCGCATACAGCCGTTGGCCCTCGAAACTGGGTCCGCCCACGTTCGGCATGAGCTGAGAACGGGCGGACGCCGCGCCGACGTGATCGGCCTACCTGCGTGCGGTGGACTAGGCCTGGTCCATCCACCCGAAGCGTCAGCTATGGCGGCATCAAGTACACAGGCACGCTGCCTCCGTCGCCACTATGCTGTATCCCCTCATGACCCTGACCCTGAGATGGACGACCTTACTCACATGGGCGCACCGTACAGGGCCACGGAATGAACCACCCCCATGTACAGCCATTAGCACTTAGCGCTGAATCCACTCACATTCAGCATAAGTAAAGAAAGGGCGGAGGCAGCGAAGATAAGTCTCGCAACAAGTTGGCGAAAATGCACCAGGAACCACCATCACTCATCGAGCACTAAATCCAAATATTTCTTCTAGGCTCGGATGCTGAATTGACGGTGGTGGAGGTGCCAGCGGGAGGACCGTTGCGGAGACCATTGAATAAAAGTGCCTCCGTCTTATTAAAGGTCACCTTAAGCCCCAGCGATTCGATAAGCCTGACGATCTCCTCGGTGCCGAGAGATGCCAGACGTGCCATCTTGCTGTCTCCCACCCCGACCTCTTGCAGTTTCCCACCACACATGTTGTGACGAGGGTTTCGTCAGTGAAAAAAATTATACCCAGACTACCACATAACGTCCAGTTGTAGCATAGGGTGGTCCCTAAGACTGATCTCTGCGGAATACCGCACGACATAAGTGTCTGCCCAATGCCAACTACTTGATTCACAAAGAGAAAGCCACACCCCTCCAAATAGTCTGCCACTAGCCACTTCAGATATACTTACGTTACCTAGTCGTCTTTACCTCGGTGGCCCGCTCGCTCGGCGAAGAGACGTAGGGTGGGTCATGGGGTCGCGCGCCGCTACTTCTGTCGCCTTGGATGGATTTAGCGGGGTATGAGCATTACATAGCCCGCCGCCGAAAAAAAAGTCGTCTTCTATAAAAAAAGTGCTATTAGTCTATTGATCTACTATACCACGCTGATCAATCATGTTAGTATAGAAATTTGTTTCGAGTTTTCCTTCTCTTGCATAGATTTTATATGCGTCTTATATCCCTTAGTCGTCTCTTACAATCATCCATGGCTTAGATAGGGGGTGGTAAATTGTATTCTTACTCCGTCATCACACGAAAATTTGAGTTCTTCATTAAATCGCGAGAAGACCTGCTCAATAATGATAAAAAAGATGGAGAAGAATGCAAATAAACATAAAACGACCATTACATTCAAATATCTGGTTATAATTATATTAAAACCATAAATAAAACAGGTCAGTAGAGTTGTGATAAAATATTGAAAAGATAACATGTTATAAATAAACTTTCTGTGCCACCGAACACGTTTGATGTACGGTGAAAATATTTAAAAAAAATATATATATTTTATTTTCCACCCGCTGTGTTTTCAATTTGCTCCATTACGCAATACCGATTTAATTTCGAAACAACTTTATATCAAAATAAACGAAACACTGATTTATTTTTTTATTGAACTTTCTATTTATATGTTTGCAATTAAAATATGTATTTCTGAGTAGCGGATCAAAGAGCATTTCACGGTTACCTCATGTTATTCATCGCATATACTTTCATATCGAGTAAATTTAAAAAAAAATCGATCTTAGAATCAGACTCTTTAGTGTTGCGTGGTAGCGGCTACGCTACGGCTACGAACCTCTACATTGTTCGAAGGTGTCGCAAAATACAACAAAGACCTTTTACATTTTATTGTCATCTTGTCAACAATTGCATTTTCAAGGAGGGTTGACGTCAGACAAGCAGCTGATTATAAAACTCTTGCATATTAACTTTTTCTAAATATATATGATGACAGAAGGAGAGTGAATGCAAAGGTGACATCGGATAGGATTGTTTGATCACATATTTAACAACCTTTTTTTACTTCACACATAGAATATATGTATTGTAACCTTCTTCAATTGCTGAGATATTGACCAACCATGTCAAGTGTTGGACTCTCACGTGGGACGATATTTTGGACAATCTAAAAATTGATGCCCTGAGTCTGTAATTTAAGTCCGCTAATTATATATTTGTAACTTCCCCGTCAATACATGGATTAATTTTTTAGTGCTTTGAAAAGAAAACATTCGTACACAGTCTTCTTCTTAATTCATATACAAATATGAATATATCCCAGTCTTGAACTGGGGCCACCTTTATCCTCATCATCATCTCAGCTCATATATGTTCTACTGCTGGGCTCGAGTCTCCTGCGCACTATGAGAGAAATTGACCTACTACACTACGCTAGTCAGACGTGTTGCTATAGGATTTTGTTTCGGGTTTTCCTTTTCTTACATAGATATTATATGCATATTATATCCCTTAGTCGTCTTTTACGATCACCCACGGGTAAGATGTATTCTTACTTCGTCACTACACGGAAACGGGCTCCTAACGATGTGAGAAATTGATATTTTAACCTGGACCGAGGAGCTCGTTCGCTTTGTTTCAATTTATATAATTTACTACATGGCATAACATTGTCAAAGAAATTATCTAATAAAAAATATGCTCTTAAGTAATTGATATAAAAAAGGCAGACGGCTCCCTACCTTATTACCAGTACAAGTTAATTCACAAATTCCTGAAGTTTGCCTCGGGACATGTGAATAAAGTTTCACTTAATAAAACGTACGAAACGGCCTCAAGAAATTCTTCTCCCTCACTGTTCAGGAATTCTTCTCGAAGGTGCGAGAGCTAAGTACGTGACAACTGCCTAAATTATGCTTTACAATATTTTTGGTATGTCAAGCTATTTAGAAATAGAGTTATGTAGTCAAAGTTCATGTACAATTATTAAAAAAAAATCTACCATCCCGTGTGGTTCATCAATCAGCTCATATATTGCCTACTGCTGGGCTCGAGGCTCACAATGGGATTGATAATTTTGGTACAGTTTTAAATTTAAAACTTTCTTCTCTTGCAGTGAAGTTACTTGCATAGTGTATTTTTCAGTCAGCTTCTATGATTTCCTCTGACAGGAAAAGGAGTCGTGGGAATTCTTACTCTGTCACCACAGGGATACATTAATACTTATTGGCTAAAGAAGAATTAGCAGCATAATAATATACCAATCCAAAAAACAATCCTAAAATAACTAGTTATACCAACTATGGAATTACCGAATCATGGTGAGGACTATGTCAACGTGGACATCGATTAAATTCATATTCATATGAATAAAATTCCAACGTCACTAGTAATGCTTGAATGTAGTTTAGATCCTCTATTCCAAACTCTACTAGGTTGGCATGTCAAAAACTTCATAATTTTGAACTCGGCTTTAAATTTTTGCAGACTTCTAATATTCTTCTTAATCGGCCCATAAACATTTAATTATTGGAAACGGATATCTTCAACAATAGGAGGGTAATAAACCTACTTAATAAAATAACCTGTTATTTCACCCCGGTCAAACGGGTCAGTATATGAATTGATTTTACCTTAATACACCCATTAGTCGTCTTTGAGAACAAACTACAGGAAAATAAGGAGTAGTAAATGGTTTACTTACTCCGTCACAGATATCCTTTAATTTACTAATTCGTTATTTTATTTATTCTCGTCAGACCACACATACAAATTCACGAATTAGTAGGTTTAAAATTTAATATATTTCAAGAAAGAGAAAAAAAATCAATACTGCATAATGCAACTGAATGAAATACACAGTAAAAATAATCTAAAAAATCACACCAAAACAAAAGATTCGTAGCTCTAAAGCTATGTGAAGAAATAAGCTCTGAAGCATTCGTAGCTAGTCCGTAGCTAACAAGCACAATTCGTAGCACGTAGCAGCAATATCCCGTAGCAGCTGGTTCTAGACAACGTTCAAATGAAAGTTTCATATTTGTTCCTATTGTGTTTCAATTTTGTAATTGTATTAAACTTTTTTAATATTATTAGTAATTTTAAATGCTCCCCGTGTGATGTTACTAACCTTCACTCCTCATCATCATGTGAATGAGCAGAAGTGTTCTACTCAAGAACATATATATAACATCAGCTGCGTTTACTAATCTACATACCAAGCGTGGCGATTATGCCATGCACCATTAGAAAAATGTCTTATGTCCAACAGTGGACGTCTATAGACTTGGATACGTGATAGTCTTGTTGAATGATGGCGGTTGACATTTGTTGGTAAGAAATCATTATCACAAAACCTATTTATAATACATACATATTATATATTCGTGTCAATACACAAAGTAAACTGTTTATACGAGTACGTTACCTTTCAAACATATTTTCAATAACATTATAAAACATTCGAAGTCCTATTACATACTTATTCAATTCGCAACAGACAAGTTGTGAGGAACAACTTGTCGAACTCATAACAAAGTACGATAACTGTTTAAACCAATTCTTGGTAACAATATAAAGGTTTATTTCTACTACCTACTTAACAAGTAATGTGTGAAATGTGCAAAGGATTCTTAAACTTACTCAATTTATATGACAACTATAGAATTTTAATGGCGAAGTAGTCTAAGAAGTTCGTATTTTTGCCTGAATAAAATGATTTCTTTCTTTCTAAATAAGGATACAATAGTCACCACCGATTCTTTTCCCGTAGGTGATGGTAAAAACAACTGTGTGGTAGCGGCTACGAATACTACCAAGCCTTATTTTGCTCGTGTATGTCGTAAAAGACGACTTAGAGACTTATAACGACCTGGACCAACTCTATCTAATGCCGTTTGATCAACAATTACATTCCCAAGGAGGGTTGACGTCTGGCAGGTGGCCGGTCATAAAACTATTGCCAATAACTTTTACAATATGTGCTATGTAAGAAGAGTATATATTGTATCGACCCCATGCAATTGGGATAAGAGTAAGAGAATGATGATGATGACAATCGTAAAAACTACTAATGCAAGCAAGTAGATAACATAAGTTTAAAAGAAAAAAATCTAAATAAAATTCTATAAAACTCCCTTGACCGTCGTTTTAATATCTCTCCCACTGTGGAGGAAGGTCGAGCCCAGCAACAGTACATAAATGAACTGAGATGATCATCAGTAGACTAACGAGCGACCTCCCTTGTAGCACTTTACAGCGTTCATGGTCACGGGACTTGTCCAGTCATCGTTATTACAGAGATTCATATCTACCCGCTACAGTATCAGTTATTTTTTTTTGTTTTCTTTTTCTATTTCTATCCTATTTTAATCACGAGTCTACTTTAAATACAGGGTGGAAGTGGACCGCTCCCGAAAACAAAGACAGGTGACCCTACTGGTCCTACTTGTAATGATAGGCTAGAAAAAAAATCGATACGGATGAAAAAAAATTTTTTTTCACAACAAATTTTAAGTTTTTGTCCACATTCCATCATATTAGGACAGTGTCATGTAACGATAATAACATAGAAAATACGTAACTTTACTCAGATGAGAAAAGACGCAATCTATTCAAAACTCACGATCATATGTTCAAGAGTTCAACGGCCTCGCGTGATGAAAAAAAAATTTTTTTTTTCATCTAAATCGAATTTTTTTCTAGCCTATCATTACAAGTAGGGCTACTAGGGTTACCTGTCTATGACAGCGTTAGGAACTGGGACGCGGTCGCCGCCTTCTGCGAGTCTGTCATCTCGCAGAAGGAGGCGGCGGAACGGGCCCGGGAGGATTCTCGTGACCCGGGCCGCCGACCGCGGCCGGGGCGGTGCAGGCGCGAGTACCTGCGCCTGATGCCGCCATAACCGAGGCTTCGGGTGATCGGACCGGGGAATTGTCCGGTCACTCGACGTGAGGTCTCCGCGTGAGGACGACGCCTCGACGGCGAAAGCTGTCGGGGCGTCGACAGGAGAGGAGCCCGAGAGGGCATACCGCCGAGCGGGCCACCGAAGACAAAGATCGGATACCGGTGGCCCGCTCGCACGGCGAAGAAGAGGTGCTTGCAGAGTGGGTCAATGGGGTTGTGCGCCGCTCTTCCGTCACCCCGGACCGATTTGGCGGGGTGCGACGTCCATAGCCCACAGCAAAAAAAAAAAGGGTTACCTGTCTTTGTTTTCGGGAGCGGTCCCCTTCCACCCTGTATTTAGTGGTAGGGCCACACTGTTGATAGTTTTCTGTCTACAGCTGCAGGCCGGTTCGTCTCGGGTAGTACCACACTCTCGCAAAAAATCGATGTCAGAGCAGTAACAACGTGTTGATGTCCTTCGTTAGGTGAGCGAGAGAGACGGCCATCCAACTTTCTGGGTGAGTATGGGATTTTCATTGGTAGGCAGCGGCGTAGCCAGGGGTACACCTGGTATTGCAGAGATCCATGGGTGGCAGTAACACTTATCATTAAGTATACTGCTTACTTGTTAGCCACCATCAGCAATAAAAAACAGAAGATTGTGTGTAAAGTCGGTTTACCAACTTAAATTTTACGTCTAAAGTAACGTAACTTCAGAAAACATTGATGAAAAATTCCATACTTTTATGAATTGATCAAACATAAATAATGGATACCATATTAACTTTTCACTTCACTTCATAAAGTTTAACATGCAAGAACGCTTAAGACGATCATGCAACTCTATCGCTTGTTCCGCGCTCTCGCTTGCACGCTCTGCCCAGGTAGAACGTGACACTTTTTCTTGCGTGCAGCCGGTGTTCATCGATTTATAAGATGGTATCACGTCAAAAAATTAAAGAAATTGAGCTACTGCATTGGTCTAAAGTTAACGCTTTTCATGTTATTTCAAGCCTCCTTTAGCTTCTAGCATGTGCTATAGTATTCCCTTCCTATAGTGGACTTCTATAGAATAATGGGAAAAGTATATTTAAAGACAATTTATATATAACGAGACAATTAATCATACGAATAATGCAATGTATAGTTATATAGAAATAGACGTTGCGATAACATATAATTGATTTCCAAACGCGAGTCTCAATTGGCCTGGTTTGTTTCTAATCAAGATTACCCGCCATGTTACCTTTAATATCAATTGTTAAGAATAGATTTGATACTATTTCAAAATAGAAATTGATGGCTGATTTAGTAATTAACTTATCGGGTACCGCTTATAAGATCTTATCATGAACATAATTTTGTTACTGCTGGACGCACTAATGAAAGGAGACGCTTGACTAGCGGGATTGGCGATCACAGTGAGGTTTGATAACGATAATTTCAATAGATAGAACATGAACAAAACAAAAGTTTGAACCTAAAACTTCTGCGGTGCGACCTGTTGGTCTCTCCACCCAGCCATCTCTGCTAACAGCGTCATGTAATATAATATTGTGAGGGGTGCTGACCCCTTGGGAGCTCACGTAGTTGCACGCACGAATGCCGTCACTGATAGGGTCTCGCTATGAGATTCGTTATAACCTCCATACGTAAACCGTGACCCCTGCGGACTGTCCCTATTTGACTTAAAATATGTTAATGTCTTTCTAAGTCTGGGATACTTGTTGCCTGTCAAACCTTTGTCACAACTTATACTTGTTATTATAAGTTTTAATTCTTTGAATGTCCCAAATCTTAGAAAGTATCGATTTGTTTTAGAAAATACATTCATCATGATTCAACGTTTTGCTGTCTAGTCTTGAACTTAGATCTCCCCTAAAATGTAGAGATACTTGAAAAACAGGCGTCCGATCGGAGTTGGTGTTAATGTATCTCAGAAGATAGCTATTGCCCACTCTCTTGCTGAGAATAGCTTAGATTACTAACGGGCCTAGTAAGTGGCACTGCGAGCGATTTCAATAAATTTAATTTTTGTTATTTTATATTTGTATAGAATAGCGCTTATTAAGCTATTGATGCGTGGATGGATTTGAAATTAGTCAGTCATCCGCAGAGAGCAGGAACGCGTGAGGGCGACGCCCCGGCAACACTGGTGTTTGTTACTGGAGCGTCGATGAGGAGATAGCTGAAAGGGAACCCGCTGAACCGGCCATGGATATCAAGCAATAGTTGCTAGCGGTCACCCTATAGCGCTGGAGAGGGAATACGATAGATTATAGGGCTACAAACCGCCCATTAGTCGCCCCAGACGGACTAGGTAACCTATCAAAAAGAAGTTCAGCGAGTGAGTTAATTCATCATCATAATCTCAGCTCATATATATCCCACTGTTGGGCTCGAGCCTCTTCCATAACGGGAGGGAAATTGGCCTACTATACCACGCTGGTCAGACGTGCCGGTATAGGGTTTAGTTTCGAGTTTTCCTTCTCTTACATGGATGTTATATGCGTTTCATATCCCTTAGTCGTCTCTTACGATCACCCACAGGTAAGATAGGGGGTGGTGAAATGTACTTCTTCGCCACACGGTCAGTTGAGTTAATTACTTACATTTTTAATACTAAACCAATATAAATATAATAATAATTAAGAAAAATAGTTCTCGACAAACTGGAATATTATTAACAAATGCCTATATAATATGTTAGTGGAACAATAGATGTTGTGAAACAACGAATATTCATACTTTGACAACATAACACAAATAGTTAACGCCAGGTACAGTGAGCTCTACTGAACCCATTTTGTTTCCGCTCCAACAAGTTTCAACTTATCGCCAAGTTATCTACCATATATCGCACGTGTACACATTTATAACTTTGTATAACAATTATAAACTAAGTATAAGTGGCTAAGTGTAGTGATGGGTTGTAAATATAGACCACCGAAGACAAAGATCGGGTACCGGTGGCCCACTCACACGGCGAAGAGAGGAGTTGCATGGTAGGTCTATGGGGTCACGCGCCGCCTCTTCCGTCACCCCGGACCGATTTGACGGGACGAGACGCAAGATAGCCTACCAAAAAAAAAATGTGTTGTTAATATAAAGTCACCAACTCATAGTTGATGTAGAAAGTCATAAAAGCCAAGTCACAATAGTGGTAGGGCCACCCTGTTGATAGTTTTCTGTCTACAACCGCAAACCGGTCCAGCCGAGGAAGTACCACATTCTCGACGAGAATCCACATATAAACAGTGGCACTGTGCTCTTTTACTTCGTTCGGCGAGTGAGACAACAAGCCCAACTTTCTAAGTGGTATTTGGTTGGTAAGCAGCGGTCTAGCTATACTCCTGATATTCCAAAAGTCCATGAGTGGCAGTAACACTTACCATCAGGTGCGCTGCTTGCCTGTTTGCCAAAGTAAGCAATAAAAAAATCCGTAATAGCAACTGTAAAGTCGGTTGAAATAGATTTTTTCTAGGTTCCATCCATCCATCCATCAGCCCGTAAACGTCCACTGTTGGACATAGGCCTCCCCACGAGAATGCCATCCATAACGGTCCTGTGCCACCTGCATCCAACGGTTTCCTGCGACCTTGATGAGGTCATCAGTCCCCCGAGTGGGGGGTCGTCCTACGCTGCGTCGTCCGATTCGTGGTCGCCACTTGAGAACCTTTTTTACCCAACGGTTGTCGGTTCGTCGAGCGATGTGGCCTGCCCATTGCCACTTCAACGTGCTAATCCTTAGGGCTATGTCGGTTACACCCGTTCTTCTACGGATTTCCGTATTTCGGATTTTATCACGTAGAGAAATACCGAGCATAGCCCGCTCCATAGCACGCTGAGCGACTTTGAGCCTTTTTATGAGGCCGACATTTAGAGACCACGTTTCAGTGCCGTAAGTCATCGCTGGTAACACACACTGGTTATAAACCTTTGTTTTCAGACACTGCGGAATATTAGACGAGAAGATCCTCCTAAGTTTCCCGAACGCTGCCCAGCCGAGTTGGATTCGTCGGCTGACCTCTTTCTCGAAATTGGATCTACCTAATTGGACTGTTTGTCCTAGGTAAACATAGTGATCGACAACTTCGAGAATTGCATTCCCAACCAGGACCGGTACAGAAATGACATGGGTATTAGACATGATTTTCGTCTTGTCCATGTTCATTTACAGCCCTACTAGTTGGGAGACCTTGCTGAGGTCATTGAGCATGGTGCCAAGGTCCTCCAGGGATTCTGCCATGACTACGATATCATCTGCGAATCGAAGGTGAGTGATGTATTCGTCATTGATGTTGATGCCGAGTCCGGTCCAGTCTAAGAGCTTGAAGATATCTTCCAGCGCAGTGGTGAACAGTTTCGGAGAGATAACGTCTCCCTGTCTCACACCTTTCTGCAGCTGGATCGGTTTCGTACTCTTATCCTGGATGCGGACTGACATAGTAGCGTCTTTATACAAAGGCTTCAACACTTCGATATATCGATAGTCAATTTGGCACCTCTGAAGGGACTGCAGCACTGCCCAAGTTTCGACAGAATCAAAGGCTTTCTCATACTCCACAAACGCTAGACACAGAGGCCGATTATACTCCTCGGTCTTCTGTATAATCTGGCGTAGCGTGTGGATGTGGTCTATGGTACTATAACCTTTTCGGAAACCGGCTTGTTCAGACGGCTGGAAGTCGTCTAGCTTGCACGCGAGTCGGTTCGTAATGACTCTTGAAAACAATTTGTACACGTGACTCAGGAGTGAGATGGGTCTGTAATTCTTTAAGAGCGTTTTATCGCCCTGCTTGAAAAACAGCACCACCACACGCCTGGTCCACGACTCTAGAACGTCGCCCCCGAGAATGACAGAATTAAACAACTTCTGTAGGGCTTTTAAAACTGGCTTGCCGCCTGCCCTCAGGAGCTCTGTGGTAATTCCGTCTTCTCCCGGTGCCTTTCTGTTCTTTAATTGTTTTAGAGCCATTCTGATCTCGTACAAGCTGACGTCCGGGATACAAGCTGACGTCCGGGGGGTTTGTAGGTTAATCATCATTATCCTAAACTTATCCCAATTACTTGGTACCGACGTAATATCTTCTCTTTTTCCATACACTCCTATCAGGTATCATCTCTGCGTTCACTCCCTATCATGCTTCACGCAACCCGAGAATCTTTTTTTAGTCTTCTCTTAAAGCCTTCGACATTCATACTTAAAACTTTCTGCACAATATTTCTTTCATCTTGTCCCATCACATACCACGCCAGACGTTCTTTAATTTTTAGTAAATATGTGTTGACATCTAATAAAAGAGTCACATTAAAATTTTCATATAATAATAATTAGTGACGTTTATTATTATTAATAATAAAATTTTATATAAATCCAAATTTCATATATTTGTTATTCTCCGAGCCTATCTAAATCCTAAACGGTGTCAACTTTCTAATTTAATAAGTTTCAGTAAAATATCATATTTTGTACGGAGCGATGGCCATGTGTCCTCCAACAATGCTATTATTATATTTGACATTCAGTTAAGACCAAACGAATGCCAAGACATTTGAGAATATAATGTATGTGATTTCTAATGTTTATGAGAGTACTACGCATTTGAAATAAAACTACTTTTACGGATTCTATCGCGTTTGTATTTGATTTTTAATTTCTCGACATTTCAAACACTTTACAGTAATCATGATCGCGCTTTGCTGTGAACATGATCACTGTAAAGTGTTCGAAACGTCAGGAAACTAAAAATCAAATACAAATGCAATAGCACTTTACTGTGACCATGATCACTGTAAAGTGTTCGAAATGTCGGGTAATTAAAAATCAAATACAAACGCAATTGCACTTTACTGTGACCATGATCACTGTAAAGTGTTCGAAATGTCGGGTAATTAAAAATCAAATACAAACGCAATTGCACTTTACTGTGACCATGATCACTGTAAAGTGTTCGAAATGTCGGGTAATTAAAAATCAAATACAAACGCAATTGCACTTTACTGTGACCATGATCACTGTAAAGTGTTCGAAATGTCGGGTAATTAAAAATCAAATACAAACGCAATTGCACTTTACTGTGACCATGATCACTGTAAAGTGTTCGAAACGTCGAGTAATTAAAAATCAAATAGAAACGCAATAGCACTCTACTGTGACCATGACTGTAAAGTGTTCGAAACGTCGGCTAATTAAAAATCAAACACAAACGCGATAGAATCCATAAAAGTGGTTTTATTTCTAATGTATTTATATTTTTGTATAAATATCAACTGTCATAGGTGTCCGGAACGACCAATATGGAAAAGCCTTTAGATAAGTTTTTATGAAATCTTAGATAAGTACCTATACAATTTGCTTTACAATATTTACCGGTTATCTTTAACTAGCGATAAATTGAAATTAATGATTTTATACATACATAACGCCGAAAATTCAGAGTTTAATAGTGGTAGGGCTACACTGTTGACAGTTTTCTGTCTACAGCTACAGCTCGCACCGTCTGGGGTAGTACCACATTCTCTCAGAAAATCGACGTCTGAGTAGTGGCAATGTGCTGTTGCGCTTCGTTCGGTGAGCGGGAGAGCCGGAAGATAAACTTTCGGGGTGGGTTTGGGGTTTTCATTTATAAACAGCCTGGTTATACTGCTGGTATTGCAAAGGTCCATAAACGGCGAAATATAGCAGTCTATTATCTTCCACTTGACTGTCATTGCTCCCTGAGGTTTATTTTATTATTAAATTTAATTTATCTTTAAAGTAAACAAAAACTCTTGTGAATTAAAATTATCTCGCATGCCTTGCCATTGTGAATTAAATTTAAATGTTATTTCATTTTTATATAAATTATACTGTTATTAAAATGAATGTAGATTGTTTTTTTTTATTAAATGAGATACTTTTATGAACGAAACAAAATTGTGTTTTTTAAAAATATATTAACAAAGTGACGTTAGCTGACTTTTAAAATGTGCGTGTTAGTCACGGAGCAAATACAAAGAGGAGACGGCCTAAGTTACTGTGCACTGTGATTCTCAAGTAGGCCCTGACGTCATCACGTTAACATCAATAGTAGGCGTGGCCTATTAGTCTTCTGTCGTCCCTGACGGTGTTCGTACGGTGCATAAAATTATATTTTTGGTGTATTTTTATGTTATTACGAAGAAAACCATGAAGTGTTGTGTTTTATCATGTAAAAACTACTCCGATAAACGTACAGATGCTATGGAAAGAATCACATTCCATTGGTAAGTATATTTATTCATAATTTATCAAAATAATTTCTAGAAAGTTCTTTTGACGGTATCATGTTCAAAAATAATTTTACTCAACGTTAGATGGCACCACTTTGCGTAATAGGACCTAGAACAATAAAAGCACATACAGTTCAAACTATTAAGATTATTGTAATAACTAATAACCATGAGTATTAAAATTTATACCCAAAGCCTTTTACCTCGACAAAAATATGAGTTTTATATGTAGTTAATAATTATTTTGTAAGCAATACTGGCGTATTGCTGTCGTTAACTATGAAGAATTATAAAAGTGTCAAAAATCCAGGGTCGTAATTAGAATACAATTATAACATTCGGATTTTTCATCAAAGAAAAATATTTTTTACACTACTTTAAATGAACCTATTATAATTAAACTGTAAATTTTGTATGTTTTAGAATACCGTCCAATGACGATGTTAAGAAGCAATGGATTTCAAAAATTAATAGAAAAAACTGGACTCCTACGAAATATACAAAGATTTGTTCTTCTCATTTTAACAATGAAGATTTAAAGGACTGTATTGCAGCCAATGGAAACCACTTTGAACAAGCTTTTTATATTTTAAATTGTTTTATATTTATGTATTAAACTAACACTGTAAAAGTAATAAATATTTTTTGCAATAGAAAAAGGTTTTTCTTTGTTACAGTATTTAGGGCAAGACTAGGTATAGCTCAAGAAATATATGATACAAAAGAGTATTTCATTTTTATTATTGGAACCAAAATGTCACCCTTTCTCCTTTATTTATTAATAATGTAATTGCACTCGATGCAATTTCTTGATAAGATTAAGGAGGTTGAGCACGTCACAAAAATATTCAAGTCGAAGACCGGGTCTTCAAGTTACTTTAAGCATGGCTAAGTTTTAGATGGCCCGTGCGTCAATCAAACGGTTGCTACCTACTGGTCTGCTCGCTTGAAATACTCTTTTACATGTCTTGGTCATTGACAGTATTGTTGCATTATCAATTCTATAAAGCCTTATTTTAATAGAGTGGTTTGATTCTTTTTTTATATGGAAAAGACAAAAAGGAAGGAAATAATACCGTGTAACTAACATATTTACTAAAAGTCCAACTACTTTCATTCGACAATTTGTTAGAAACCCAAACAAATAATTGTATTATTTGGTCGTATGAAAAGGACACAAATATGAAGAAAAAAAGGTTTCTAAACTTCTGAGTTTATCAGAATGACAGTAAAGAAAAGATGGATTTTTCATAAAATATTAACATTATGAACAATGCTGACAAGCCTTATAAATTTGCAGTTAAAAACAGTAGTCATTCACCTATTCGCTATGCAGAATTATTTGATTATAAACATTTGTATTTGAATAGAGCAAACAGCTAATAAGATTTGTTTGTATCTTTGAAATAAAAAAAAATAGCACTCCTTGATATAGGTAAATTCTGAGTACGTCCCTGTTACACCATACACTTACTGACATCTAATGCAAGATAGCTCAACTGCATACAATATACGAAATTAGTAGTTGTGCTAATAGCCGGTAGATGGACATAAAGGTCCCTCCTTTATGTCCATCTACCGGAAAGTGAGACAAGTACTATTACTTGTCTCACTTTCTGCATTAGCAGCGTTCCCCTCACCCCTGTAAATGACACGCATTGTTTCATAGAAAATATTCATTACAACAGCTCTTCTTTGTATTTGCTCCGTGGCGTTAGTGGTGGACAGCACCATCTGTCGTTAACTGAAGTTATAATTACCAATACGCTCTTTTATTACCATTCCATAGAGTAAATCACGTCACACTATTTTTCTTTTACAAATGCACCGACCTATACTAAACAAATTATCTTTGGATAGCGGGCGACTTTACAAACATTTAATTAACGTAAGCAAACTATACTCAGACTTAGAACAACAGTCTGTGGATCGCACAAAGTTTTATACCGTGTAGGAACCGATGACACTGATACGGAAGTTTGGTATCTTAACCACTAAGCCATCTGTGCAGTCAAATTGAAGAATTGAAATAATAAACTGTATTATTTAGTACACATTTAGTAAAGTCATCTCAGCTCATATACGTTCCACTGTTGAGCTCGAACCTTCTCCAAAATAGGAGGGAAATTGACCTATTATAACACCCTGGCGCTGGTCAGACGTATTGGTATATGGTTTTATTTCATATTTCCTTTTTTCTCTTACACATATGTATCTCTTACGATCCCGAAAGAACGAAAGAAGGTTGTAAATTATATTCTTACTTTGTCATCAAGTGGAAATTACGATCTATTAAAATAATCTATCTCAAATTAACTTCATTTTCATACCAAAAAAAACTAAATTCCATACAAAAAAGAAATTCTAACAGCTGTAATGAAAAATTTCTTAAAACCTAAGATATGTTTCATAGATACAACAGGTTCATGTATCCCATTAAAACTTTTAAGTTTTTCTCTTCTTATCATTTTTGTCATCGCATTTGTTACCTTTCTCTATAAATTTATAGTCACATAAGGATATATCTACGTCAAATTCGAAATGATATGTCATATGTCCGGTTCGTCTCATTTACGCTCATATTCATGCCTATCACATTTTCTATGACTATTATAATATTTTCTCCGTCTGTTTTCTTGGTCAACAAAACACAAAGAGCGTATGTAACGTTTATAATTCGTATTTACGTGTATCCGTCACTTTTTACTTCAAAATATGTGAAGAACACGCGTAAGTTCATGAAGTAAGAGTTACTTAAGGCGTTTTTCTCGCAAACTTTTCACCATAAAAACAATTACACATGCGAATTTTAAAGTCCTACATAAAACATAAAAAACATAACATACATGTGTTATACAGGAGTATATAGGTATGTGGACCTTCCTGACATCACACAGTCGGCCGAGAGTAACTTAGTTGAGACAAACTTAATTACAGCCGCCGATTGCTTGTGAGTGACTTACTAGAACAAGATCATCTCAGTGCTAATGCACACATCACGGACCGCTACGGCATAAAGGGGAGGTTTTAACTTGATTATTATATATCTGAATTTTTTTTTAAACATTTAGCCTAAAATCTGTAATTGTACATCATCATTCATCACATTCACTCTTATCCCAATTACTTATGGTCGATGCAATATGTGTATTCCTCTTCCATAGTACATATTGCAAAGGTTATTGCCAATAATTTCATGACCGGCCATCTGTTTGATATCCACCTTTATTAGGAAAGTAATTGTTAACCAAACTGTATCAAGTGGAGCGAGCCTAGGTCGATATTAGGCTCTTATTTATCTTTTTCAATATCCACAAGCAAAGTAAGGGTTGGTAATATGGTGGGTTGGTACGTGGCCGATACTACTATAATTGTACCTACACAGATTACTGAAATAAATCATGCTAGATATATTTGAGTGGTCTGTATATACAAGGTGGAGACGACCATACGACAATAATTTTAATCTAGTGTATCTGATGACTTGCCCAGCCTGTATACAAACTTTGAATACAATATGTCGTATAGTTTAGCCGCAGCACATTACTTTGTATTATTAACAATTTCCACACTCTGTATAAAAATTAAAATTATTCGCCTATCACTAAGAGATCAATGAGCTCCCGCGCCGCATCGGTATAAACTAATATGAAACTAGTAGCTACATATCGCCATGTTTACCAGTTCAAGTCTTCCCCAAACGTAATACAAATCAATGCATATTATACCTTATTCCTAAGTCTTTATAAACCGTGTCATCATACTTAGATGAGAAATTTAAAATTACCTAATGCGGCTTAATGAAAGAAGACCTCGGTCTCATGTTCAAAACTATTATAATAGGTCTGTAGGTCAGTGTGCCATCGTGATCCTGTGACGTGAATGGGCGTAATTAGACGCTTACTTTGTATTAGAATAGTATTTCTTTCTCATTTACAATGCCTCGTTATAATTACACAGCTTCGGGTATACAGATATGATTTTAATTTATGGAGAATATCACGGAAATGCAGCTTTAACCATATGTACGTACCGAAAGAGATATGGAAACACGTGTTTGTACTAGCAATGGCCGGACTATTGTGCAAGCTGTCCAGAGGTTACGGGATAATCAATCCTTACTGCCTCATATGGATAGTGCTCCTTCGCGTGTAAGAGTCACCCTAGATGAACAAATTTTAAATTATTTTTCTCGCAAATTTGACAGAGGTTGATAATGTGGAGAACTTAAAAAAAGGAATTGTACGATCTTTCTACAAGTTAAAATACATCGCCGTCAATGGCGACCTGTTAACAAGAGTTCGAAATAATATTTTAAGACGATATAATTTGTGCGTTCGGGTCCATGGCGCACATATCGAAAATTTAAAAGTTTAACGACCAAGTGAATTATTAAAGTTATCGTGATTATTTTAATAAAATAATCGAGTGAGAATGAATAGCGCCCAAACATTAAGTGTATGTATTTACCTACGTTTCGAAGTTGTAACATATGATACCACAAGGTCACTCGCGTGCCGACCACAGGTTAGTGAACTAATATTTACAAACTGTGTTCTATTTTGTTTCAATATTTATGATAAAAAGTTTGTTTGAAAAAAATGTTTTTTAAATATGCATGCGAGGACTTTTTTAATAGTTTCAAAATACTCCTATACACTAGTA